>JADMLD010000128.1:0-164483 GCA_017589585.1 Phylloscopus whistleri
GTGTTGGGGTCTCCCTGCAAAGGCTTTGACCCACAGAGGGATCCCCCTTTCCCTCAAATGCCAGCCCTGAGCCCCTTCCTGAGCCCTGGCTGCTCCTGGCTTTGCCCAGAAATCCAAGGAACTCCTCTCCCTGTTGGCACAGGAGGAAACAATCAGGCTTTGTTCTCAACCAGGGAGTGAGAGAGGAGTGGAAGAGGGAAGGGAAAGGTCACCTGGGCTGCCCCATTGCTCCAAACCTCTCTTGGAAAGCCTCAGCTGGGTGTTGTCACCTCCCTCCCTGCCCTTCACCTGGGCTTTCTTGTCCAGGTGGATTTTTTCTCCCAGCCCAAATCTCCTGGCTGCAGTTCCAGGACTGTCCTGTGCCCAGTGGAAGTTGGAGCTGCCCATTTTCTTCCTTTTTGCTGCTCTTTTGTATGTGTCTGATCTTATCTTCTTCTCCCTCTATTCTCTCTCTCCTGGGCCAAATTCCTGTTTCAATTCCTGCTTCTTGGGGGGATTTATTTCCCAAACCTTTGCACCTCCTGCTTTCCCAGATTCTTTGCCTTTGGAACTTGCAGCTCTCAGGATGAGAGCCTGGAGTGCCAGGACAAGGTGGGGGGTGGCTTCAAATGGACAGAAAGGAGGTTTAGGTGGAATTTTGGGAAGAATTTTCTCCCTGTGAGGTTGAGGAAACCCTGGCACAGGGTGCTCAGAGAAGCTGTGGCTGCCCCTGGAAGTGCCCCAGGCCAGGTTGGATGGAGCTTGGAGCAGCCTGGGGCAGTGGGAGGTGTCCCTGCCCATGGCTGGGGTGGCACTGGGTGAGTTTTAAGAGCCCTTCCAACCCAACCCAATCCATGATTCCCTGATTTCCCTTCCCACATCACCCTGGGGGGATATTTATGACATGATCCATCATTTGAAGGTTCTGCTGGAGGGTTCTGGGTGGTCCCAGGTAGGATCTGGGTCTCCTGGGAAGGATTTTGGGGGTCCCAGTTGGGGTTTGGGGATCCAGGGGAGGATTCCCAGCTTTCAGCAGGATTTGAGGGCTCTTGGGAAGCATTTTGGAGGATCTCAGCCAGGATTTGGGGGGTCCTGGGGAGGATTTCAGAAATTCCAAGCAGGATTTGGGGTATCCTGGAGAGCTTTTAGAGCTCCTAGATAAGATTTGAGGGCTCATCGGGGTCTGAGAGCAGCACTCAAAGCTTTGCCCCCTGAAGCCACTCCATGATGATTTTTTAACATCCCTTCCAATCCAAACCATCCCGTGGCTCTGTGAAGCTCCTGTGGCATCTGGGTCCTGCTGGAGCCCCCTGGGTGGTGGGGAAGCTCCTCCCAGGCCTGATGTTGATTTTTTGGTAGATCCAGAGACCCTGGGGCCAGGGTAAAAATTAATTTCTTCAAGGAGAAGAGCAGATTACAGATGTGGGGACAGCCTGGCAGAGCTCCTGGGTGGGTGCAGCCCCTCAGCAGCAGCAATGTCCTGCTGTGCCCATGGAAATGATCCCACTTTTCCCACTTCTCCTTGGATTTTTGACACCCTGGGTGGAGCAAGGAGGGCACAGCCTGGGACTGCTCAGTGTTTGCAGGAGCTTTTGGGGGCAGGAAGGGGAATTATCAAAGCTCCTCACCTGGCGGGGATAAAAAATCCCTCCCTTTGGAAACCCATGAAAACTCTGGAGAGAAAGCAGCAGGGTCCAAGCAGGCCAGGAGGCTGAGCAGAGGAAGAATTCCTGCCCATCTTCATCTTCTTCTTCTTCTTCTCCCCCAGGGCTACACCTCCTTCTGGAACGACTGCATCTCCTCGGGGCTGCGGGGCGGGATCCTCATCGAGCTGGCCCTGCGTGGCCGCATCCGCCTGGAGCCGCTGTCCCTGAGGAAGAAGAGGCTGCTGGAGAGGAAGGTGAGGCTCTGAGGGTGTTAAAGACCACAAGGACCACAGGCTCTGACTTCAAAAGGATGGCAATGACTCCGATTTCTGGGAGTTTTTTCCCCCTTTTTATGCCTTTTATCCCCAAAGAACAACCCAATGGGTGAAACAAACACAAACTCCTTCAATCACGTTGGTCAGGTCAGAGGGACATCAAGAAGTCCCTCCTAGAGAAAGGAATGGAAACAAAGGTTACAGTGAGGAAAACGTGGCTCTTGGTGACAGAAAACCCTCTGGGAAAGAGTTTTAGGAAACCAAAACATCACAGGGCTACAGAGGCTCCTGCAGGAAGCCTGGGCAGGGTCTGGGGGGCTCTGCCCACCCCCATCCCTGCAGCAGGAACAGGATCTGCTCTGGGAGGGGATTCAGCACAAAGAAATGACACTCACACACTGGGGTGTGTTTAAGGTTAAAAAGGTAAACTTTATTTAAAAACTTTATTTCAAAAATTTTTAATTTAATTTTTTAAATTTTATTTTATTTTTTAATTTAATTAATTTAATTGTAATTTTAATTTAATTTTAATTTTATTATTTTTTCAATTTTTAAACTTTATTTTAATATTTATAGAATTCTAGCAGTGAGCACGGATTGGAGGAAGAAAATCTTCTTCTTCAACCACACTGGGCAACCCAACAGTCCATCAACATTTTCTTCCTTAGGAGAAGAATATAAAATTTAATATTTATGGAATTCTAGCAGTGACTGTGGATTGGAGGAAGAAAATCTTCCTCTTCAACCACACTGGGCAACCTAACAGTCCTTTAACATTTTCTTCCTTATGAGAAGAATGTAAACGTGGTTAAACAGTTAAAAGAACAAGAAAGTTGTTCATGTAAAATCGTGACATGAACACAATTCATGACATGACAAATCTGACTCCATTGCAAAAGTTCAACACAAAAAGCTGAAATAGAACTTCAGAAAAACTTCTTCAAGAGGCAGAGGAGAGCAGCAAAAAACCCAAAAACCAGCCCAGCAGGGCTCTGCCTCCAGCCCTACCCCCTCATGTTCTCTCTGCCCCCCAGGTGCTGCTGAAGTCGGATGCTCCCACTGGGGATGTGCTGTGGATGACCCTCAGGCACATCAAGGCCACCGAGTCGGCCGAGACGGTTCAGACCTGGATCGAGCTGCTCACTGGTAGGGCTGGCCCAGCTCCTTCCTGTCCTAACGTCCCTCAGACCCCACCAAACCCACCAAAACCCAGGTCCAGCATCACCCTCTGCAGCCAGAGCCCCAGGATCTGGTGGGGAGGGAACCCCGAAAAGAGGGGAGAGCTCCAAAACCACCCTGGACCCTCAAATCTCTGCAAAACCCTTCTCCCTGGCCTGGCCCTGGGTCATTCCTGGAGGTGGGGAGAGCAAGGGAGGCTGAATGTGGGGGCAGAGAAGGATTTTCTGGGTGTTTTTTTGTTGGGAGCTCAGTGGAAATCTTGGCTCTCACTCCTCTTTAGTCCTTGCTGAGGCCTGAGCCAGCCTGGGGTGACCCAGGGGTGGAAAGGGATTTACCCTGGGATCAGAGAATCACAGAATTTTCTAGATTGGAAGAGACCTTCAAGCTCATCAAGTCCAACCCATGCTCTAACACCTCAACCAAGTGCCACATCCAGTCTGTTTTTTAAACACCTCCAGGGATGGTGACTCCACCACCTCCCTGGGCAGGCCATTCAACTCTTTCTGTGAAAACTCTTTTTTTTCCTAAGCAAAAAACTTCTTTGTGGCCACTGGGAGCTTTGCCAGGTTGGGGAGAGAGGAGGGTCAGAAGCTCCTGGTGTCCATGCAGGACAGCACAGAAGGGGTGGAAGGACATTGGGGTTGGGAAGCACAGAGGGGTGGAAAGACATTGGGAAGCACAGGAGGGGTGGAAGGACATTGGGAAGCACAGGAGGCTGGAAGGACATTGGGAAGCACAGGAGGGTGGGAGGACATTGGGAAGCCCAGGAGGATGGAAGAACATTGGGATTGTGAAGCACAGGAGGGGTGGAAGGACATTGGGAAGCCCAGGAGGGTGGAAGGACATTGGGAAGCCCAGGAGGATGGAAGAACATTGGGAAGCACAGGAGGGTGGAAGGACATTGGGAAGCACAGGAGGGGTGGAAGGACATTGGGAAGCACAGGAGGCTGGAAGGACATTGGGAAGCACAGGAGGGTGGAAGGACATTGGGATTGGAAAGCCCAGGAGGTGGAAGGACATTGAGATTGAGAAGCACAGGAGGCTGGAAGGACATGTGAAGCCCAGGAGGGTGGAAGGACATTGGGAAGCACAGGAGGGTGGAAGGACATTGGGATGGGAAGCCCAGGAGGGTGGAAGGACATTGGGAAGCCCAGAGGGTGGAAGGACATTGGGAAGCCCAGGAGGGTGGAAGGACATTGGGAAGCACAGGAGGGTGGAAGACGTTGGGAAGCCCAGGAGGGTGGAAGGACATTGGGATTGGGAAGCACAGGAAGGGTGGAAGGACATTGGGAAGCACAGGAAGGGTGGAAGGACATTGGGAAGCACAGGAGGGTGGAAGGACATTGGGAAGCCCAGGAGGGTGGAAGGACATTGGGAAGCCCAGGAGGGGTGGGAGGACATTGGGAAGCACAGGAGGGTGGAAAGACATTGGGATTGGGAAGCACAGGAGGGGTGGAAGAACATTGGGATTGAGAAACACAGGAGGTTGGAAGGACATTGGGAAGCACAGGAGGGGTGGAAGAACATTGGGATTGAGAAGCACAGGAGGCTGGAAGGACATTGGAAGCACAGGAGGGGTGGAAGGACATTGGGATTGAGAAGCCCAGGAGGGTGGAAGGACATTGGGATTGGGAATCACAGGAGGGTGGAAGGACATTGGGATTGGGAAGGACATTGGGATTGAGAAGCACAGGAGGGTGGAAGGACATTGAGAAGCACAGGAGGGTGGAAGGACATTGGGAAGCACAGGAGGGGTGGAAGGACATTGGGATTGGGAAGCACATTGGGACTGAGAAACAAAGCTTGACCAGCACCTCCCCACCCCTTCAAGGAGAAACCTGGAACCCCTTCAAGCTGCAGTACCAACTGCGCAACGTGCGGGAGCGCCTGGCCAAGGCGCTGGTGGAGAAGGGCATCCTGACCACGGAGAAGCAGAACTTCCTGCTCTTCGACATGACCACCCACCCGGTCAGCAACGCCTCCGAGAAGCAGCGCCTGGTGAAGAAGCTCCAGGAGAGCGTCCTGGAGCGTTGGGTCAACGATCCCCAGCGCATGGAGCGCAGGACTCTGGCCCTGCTGGTGCTGGCCCACGCCTCGGACGTGCTGGAGAACGTTTTCGCCAGCCTGGCCGACGACAAGTACGACGTGGCCATGAACAGGACCAAGGACCTGCTGGAGATGGACCCTGAGGTGGAAGCTGCCAAAGCCAAGGCCACGGAGATGATCTGGGCCGTCCTGGCAGCCTTCAATAAGTCCTAAAACGCCTCCCTCCCTCTCAGCTCACATTTGATGTGAGAGCCCAGGGGTTTTTCCCCAGAGGGATGTGGAGTTCTTGGGGCGGTGGGGTGGGCTCAGCCTGGGGAGGGACCAGGGGATTTTTGCTTTCCCCTCCCCAGGCAGGGGTGGGAGGTGAGAGCCCCCCACCACCGCAGCCTCCAGGGGGAGGTGGCAGTAGCTCTTCTTCACTCCTTGTTGCCCTTGGGGATTTCCCCCCTGGCTCGGGAGCTGCTCTGAGAGGCCAAAACCCGGCACAGACAGGGCTGGGAGATGCTCCTGGGTCTCCCTGCGAGCTCTGTGGGCACTGTGGGTTCTCCTGAGGAACTCACACCCTCTCCCAGGGCAGGGTTTGGGGATGTTTGTGCAGCCAGGACCACCCCCCATCCCTGGCTGGCACGGGGCACCCAAACCTCCCCCGCGTGTCTCCGTGGAGGAGCAGCTCTGCAGAGACCCCCGGGCTGTGCCCTCATGGCTCAGCTGCTCTTTCTAGTAAGAAAAAAAAGAGTGAAAACTGTGATTATTTTTGTTCACAACCCCCGCTTCCTTCCTTCCTTCCTCCCCCACTTTATTCTCCTGTACTTCACTTAAACGTATTTCTCTGCAGCCCCAGGGTCTGTCCGTGTTTCAGTGGGTGCAGCCGCCAGGGTTGGCATTCCGAGGGGCGCCGGGAGGGGCGGGTTCCCCAGGGTGCTGCTGACACTGCTGTCATGAGCTGCGGGTGGTCTCAGCTGATGCTGAGGGCTGGGTCCCTCCTTCCCCAGGCACCTTTCCACGGCGGGGACAAGGCTGGAGGTGGTTTCGGGGCACCTTGAGCGGTCGCTGCCGTGGGGGATGTCCCCGCATCCCCCGGTCCTGCGCGGTCTCCCCGCATCCCCCGGCCCCGGTCTCGAACCGGCGGCGCTGCGGGACCGGCGCACCTGAAGCTCCGCCTCTTGCCCCGCCCTCTCGCTGTTTCTCGCTTCCCATTGGCCAATGTTTGTGCCAGTCATGCCTGCCCTACTGTTTTGTTTGCTCCGCCTCCTCCCTATGCCCCGCCTTCCGCGCACCCTGATTGGTTGGGTGTGATGTCACTGCAGCCTCTTCTCTGCGTTCATTGGGTAGAGGTGCTGTCCGTCGAACAGCTGAGGCGGTGGAGGCGTTAGCGGCCATTTTGGAGCAGGGCGCGGGGCCGGACGCAGCGGAGGGAGCGCGGAGCCCCGCCTCGCCGCCATGGCAGCTCCGCTCGGTACCGGCGCCTCCACGGAGGAGACCGGACAGGAAAAACAGGTGGAGAACCCCCGGGGGAGGGAGGGAGTGTCCGGCCGTCTCCCACTGGCTCGGCCACACGTCCATCTTTCCAGTCCTATGCGAGGATTGGTTGTTTCTGTTGTCCGTCTGGCGAATGCTGGGCGCCGATTGGCTGTGGGGATGGGGAGTGGGCGGGACTTCCGGCTCGAGCTCGATGGCGGCGTGTGGGGTTGGTGGGGGGGAATGGGGCGACTGGGGCTGGAGGGGCCAGGGATGGGAATAATGGGGCTGGGAGGGGATGGGATTAACCTGGATGGGAATAACGGGGCTGGGAGGGGCTGGGGTTAACCTGGGATGGAGATAACGGGGTCGGGGATGGGTTAGAAGGGTGGGATAGGGTAACTGGGGGTGTTGAGATGCTGGGATGGGACTGTGAGGGGGCTGAGGGGATTTGGGGGTGCTGGGGGTTTGGGGTGGGGGGTCACTGTGCCCCCTCAGCCCGTGCAGGGCACACGGGGGGATGGACATCAGCGATGGGTGTGCAGGAAGGGGATGGGGAGCAGTCAGAGATCGTGGAGTGGCTTCAGGGGGCAAAGCTTTGGGTGCTGCTCTCAGACCCCCTGAGCCCTCAAATCCTATCTAGGAGCTCTAAAAGCTCTCCAGGATACCCCAAATCCTGCTTGGAATTCCTGAAATCCTCCCCAGGACCCCCCAAATCCTGGCTGAGATCCTCCAAAATGCTTCCCAAGAGCCCCAAATCCTGTTGAGGAGCTGGGAATCCTCTCCTGGATCCCCAAACCCCAACTGGGACCCCCAAAATCCTTCCCAGGAGACCCAGATCCTACCTGGGACCACCCAGAACCCTCCAGCAGAACCTTCAAACGATGGATCATGTCATAAATATCCCCCCAGGGTGATGTGGGAAGGGAAATCAGGGAATCATGGATTGGGTTGGGTTGGAAGGGCTCTTAAAACTCACCCAGTGCCACCCCTGCCATGGGCAGGGACACCTCCCACTGCCCCAGGCTGCTCCAAGCTCCATCCAACCTGGCCTGGGGCACTTCCAGGGATCCAGGGGCAGCCACAGCTGCTCTGGCAGGGCCTCCCCACCCTCACAGGGAAGAATTCCTTCCCAAAATCCAACCTAAAATCCCAGTTTGCCAAGCCAAACATCAGCGTGGGCGCTTGGAGGGGCTCCCAGGTGGGGAAGGAGGGTGGGGAAGGAGCTCTCCCTGTCCCACAGCTCCTGCAGGGAAAGGCTCTTTGTGCCTGGGGAAGGGTTTTGGTCCCATTTTCCAAGGGTTTTTTCCAGGGAAGCACTCCAGGGCTGGAATGTGCTGTGGTGTGACAGCATCTCAGGTGGCTGCTGGGCTCTGGGGCTGCAGGGATTGGTGTTTACACCCCGTTTTTGTGTTGTCAGGACACTCAGGAGAAGGACAGAGCCATCCCCCCCGAGAGGGCAGAGGAGGCCAAGCTCAAGGCCAAATACCCCAACCTGGGCCAGAAGCCTGGGGGCTCTGATTTCCTCATGAAGAGGCTGCAGAAAGGGTGAGTGAGGGTCCCTCAGAGGGACAGAGCACAGGGACCACCCCACAACTGCCCCTCTCCTTCCTGAGCCTGCCCTGGCTCTGCATCCCCCCAGCACATCCCACTCTGTCCCTACAGCCTGGCCTGAAATCTGGGGGAAAAAACCAGAATTAGAGGTGAAAAAAGGGCTGGGATCCCTCCAGAGTTGAAGTTTTAGCCTTGGTGTTTCCTTGTGCTCCCTGAGAATGGAATGAAACCCCTCAGGAAAGGAATAAACCCCTCAGGAAAGGAATGAACCCCTCAGAAATGGAATGAAACCCCTCAGGAAAGGAATAAATTCTTCAGGAATGGAATAAATTCCTCAGGAATGGAATAAATTCCTTAGGAATGGAATAAATCCCTCTCCCAGAGCCATCTGTGGCCCTGCTTGGTCACCCTGGCGTGAAACCTGGGGAAAAAAAAACCTGAATTAGAGGTGAAATAAGGGCTGGGATCCCTCCAGAGCTGAAGTTTTTGCCTTGTGCTCCCTGAGAATGGAATGAAACCTCTCAGAAATGGAATGAAACCTCTCAGGAATTGAATTAAACCCCTCAGAAATGGAATGAATCCCTCAGGAAAGGAATGAACCCCTCAGGAAAGGAATGAACCCCTCAGAAATGGAATGAACCCCCTCAGGAAAGGAATGAACCCCTCAGAAATGGAATGAACCCTCTCAGAAATGGAATGAACCCCCTCAGAAATGGAATGAACCCCCTCAGGAAAGGAATGAACCCCTCAGAAATGGAATGAACCCCCTCAGAAATGGAATGAACCCCTCAGAAATGGAATGAACCCCCTCAGAAGTGGAATGAAACCTCTCAGGAACAGAACAAATTCCTCAGGAATGGGCTAAGTCCCTCTCCCTGTGGCCCTGCTGCCTCCTTTCCTTGCAGAGGCTGCTGCAGAAAACCCAAATCCCTCCCTTGGGCTGTCCTGGCCCTTCCCTGTCCCTGTCCCATGGGAGGGAGGGCTGTGATGGCTCTGGGGTGACCCTGCCTGGATTCCAGGTGTCCCCAGAGCTGCTCCACCCCTGCCCTTCCCTCCTCACCTGCACAAGGAGGAGAACAAAAAGCTCCTGGGCTGGGAGAAGGGCAGGGAGGGCTCAGTCCCCTGAGCACCATCAGGGGCAAAAGGGACTTGGCTTGGGGGGAATGAAATGAATTTATTCTCCATCAAAAGAAGTCAAATAAATCCTAAAAGAAAAGCATGTAGGAGGTAGGGGAGTTCTCTGTTCCCCATGGGCTGCCAGGGAATTTCAGCTCCAACTTCTCCTGCCCCTCCTTTCCTCCCTGATTTGCTGCCCACAGAGTCTCTCACACCTTCTCACCCCTCTGGCCACAATTCCATCTGCACAATCCCTTCCCTTTCCCCCAGGTCTGGCATTCCCAAGGCTCAGCCCTGGCCAGTGGCAGATCCAGACTTGGATTTTATCAGGGCCAGGCTCTCCAGCCTTCCCTGTGCCCAGCAGAGCCCTGGGCACCTCTGCCCCAGGCTCTGCCTTGGCTCCAGCCTCTCCTGGGCACTGGGCTGAGGGGAAGGAGCAGAGTCCTGGGCTGACTGATGTGATGATGTGATGATGTGATAAGTGTGTGATAAGGCCCTGAAAAATGCCCTTTGAGCTGGGAGCTGTCCCCCAGCCATGGCCCTGCAGCTGTTGGCAGCTGGATGCTCCAGGAAAGGCCTTGGCAGCAGCCAGGGTTTGTTCCCTGGGGCAAAAGTCCTGCTCCTATCAACCCTGGCTCATCATCCCAGCCCAGAGGATCCTGCAGCTGTGCCCCAGCCCTGCAGGGGCTGAATCCTTGTTGTGCAAGGGCTGAGTAGGTCAAGGCTGGTCCCAGCCAGCCAAAGGTCCCAGCTGTGTCTCACCCTGAGTCAGGCACAGGAGCTGCCACCCAGGGCTGGGCTCTTGGCCAAAGGCCTTTCCAACCAGGCCAGGCTCCCTGCTTTGGATTTCCCCCCTCAGGTGTTGTTTTCCTGGCCTGATTTAGTGCAATCCCAACAATCCCTGCAGGATCCCTGTGGCTCTGCACACCCAAACACCTCTTCCTCCTCCTCCTCCTCCTGCAGCAAAAATACTTCGATTCCGGCGACTACAACATGGCCAAGGCCAAGATGAAGAACAAGCAGCTGCCAAGTGCAGGGCCTGACAAGAACCTGGTGACAGGAGACCACATCCCCACGCCCCAGGACCTGCCACAGAGGAAGTCCTCACTGGTCACCAGCAAGCTGGCAGGGTAGCACTCTCAGCTGGGGGGCTGCCCTGTGGTTTTTGTCTCTTTTTTTTTTTTCTTTTGGCTAAAATGGATTTGAACTTCACTGTACCATAGGGGATGGGAGCACCAGAACCCACGTCGTTTTGTTTTGAGTCTTTTCCAGAGAACACAGCCCAGAGCTGAGTGGGGAGGGCAGGGTTGGGTTGGCTCTTCCTCTCAGGGAGGCTTTGCCTTAATTTTCCTGCTGTTTGGAAGCACTGGAACGCTGCCTGCTCGCTGGGAGAGGCGCCTGGAGGAGGGGGAGGTGGGGGGCTGAGGTGTGGGGAGGGGTTTCAGGTGGTGGGGGTGACAGAGACTGAGCCAGCTGGGCAGGAGGGTGACCCCAGGTCTGGTGTGTGTGACCCCAGACTGGCAGGTGTGACCCCAGACTGGCAGGTGTGATCCCATGTATGGCAGGTGTGACCCCAGACTGGCAGGTGTGATCCCAGACTGGCAGGTGTGACCCCAGACTGGCAGGTGTGATCCCAGAGCTGGTGTGTGTAATCCCAGACTGGCAGGTGTGACCCCAGACTGGCAGGTGTGATCCCAGAGCTAGCAGGTGTGATCCCATGTATGGCAGGTGTGATCCCATGTATGGCAGGTGTGACTCCAGACTGGCAGGTGTGACCCCATATATGGCAGGTGTGATCCCATGTATGGCAGGTGTGATCCCTGATCTCTCAGGTGTGATCCCATGTATGGCAGGTGTGATCCCTGATCTCTCAGGTGTGATCCCATGTATGGCAGGTGTGACCCCATACATGGCAGGTGTGATCCCAGAGCTAGCAGGTGTGATCCCATGTATGGCAGGTGTGATCCCATGTATGGCAGGTGTGACCCCATACATGGCAGGTGTGACCCCAGACTGGCAGGTGTGACCCCATACATGGCAGGTGTGACCCTAGACTGGCAGGTGTGATCCCTGATCTCTCAGGTGTGACCCCTGATCTGAAGGCATGGCCAGGTGTGTTCATCAGAGCTTCAAAGTGAAGGAATTGGCCGAGATGACAAAAAACTCCGTGGGGATGTTGTTGGCTGAGCTGCCTGGGATCTGTCCCTGGCACACTCAGGGTACAGCACGTCCAGGGCTGTGGGAGAGGGGCTGGGCAGGGTTTGAAACATCCCCGTGGCTGCTTTGGGGGTCGAGCCCCACCACAGCTGCCTTGGCTGGAGGGGCTGGAGTGAATTTGGCCAGAGGGGCACAACCAGAGGGGCTCAGCTGCCTCAGGGCCATGGGGCAGCTCCTCTGTCCTGCTCAGTTCTGTGTCTGGCCAAGGCTGAGGTGAGGGCAGCAGGCAGGTGGGAGCTGAGAGCAGCAGCAGCTCAGGACACAGCAGAGGCACCTGCAGCCCCAGCCTGGTCCCAGACTTGGGTGAGGGATTAGTGCAGCTGGAACTGATAACAGAGAGAGGCAGGAGTGGGAGTAACCACCCAGAAAGGGATAAAAAGCACCAGAGACAGAGTGGAATTTGAAGAATGTTGAGGCAAACCTGTGTTTTGAAAGCGTTGGGCACCCCAAGCTTGGATTTCTTTTTTTTTCTCCCTTTTTCCCTTTCTTGTCTTTTCTTTGTCTCAAGCCTGGGGAAAAAAGAAAAAAATAACAAAACAAGAAAAAGCCCCAAACCCCACACCCTGTCCCTGCAGAGCCACACGTGCTGGGGGGTGGCACTGTCCCCTCCTGGTGCCCTGCATCATCATCATCATCATCCCAGTGGCCTTTTCCATGCAGTGAGGAGCCAGGGCATCCCCAAACCTGCCCCAATTTCTGGAGGGCCAAAGGAGAAGGGGGGGAGGCAGGAGTGAAGGATGCCCTGGGCAGGGTTTTCCTCCTGCCTGTTCCTGCTCACCTGGGCGTTGTTCCCTGGGAAATCTGTGTCACCTGTGTCACTCCTTGCTTCCCGGGGGTGTTTGCCCAGGGTGTGTTGGAACGTGTTGTCCAACTCCAGGTGGTTCCTGGATCATCCTCCCGTGAGAAACAGGCTCTGCTGGCCCCGGGCTGCTCTCTGGGGAAGGGGAAGGGGATGTGGTGGGGTTGGGAGCTGCCCCTTTGTCCCCACAAAAGCTCCAGCACTTTTCCAGCCCCTGCGTGACCTGGCTGGGCCAGTGGCTTGCACACCCTCCTTGGATGTCCTGCTGTCTGTCCCAGCCACGTTGTAAATAGATAAAAAAAAAAATATATAAAATATATATATATATAATTTTTTTACATGTTCACCTCTTCTGGAGTGCCGTGCTTGCTTTTTATGAAACCTCAAAAGGGGAAATAAAACCCGAAAGAGGAAATCCAAGTGAAGGCTGCAAAGGGGCCTGGCTGCCCCGGGGCTGTCCCTGTGCTGGGGGTGGGGACAGAGGGAGGGGACAGCCCCCCCCAGCCACGTCCCCCTGGTTCTCCAGGTGTGCCTGAGACCCAGCAGGAGCAGCTCTGACCAGGGGATGGTTCCCACCCCACCCCAGAGCCAGGTGGGCAGTGCAGGGGGCAGAGGGGTGGTGCTGGCAGCCCCCTCCCCACCTCTCACCCAGTGAGGGGGTCTCCCAGCTGGCTGGGGGGCACAGGGGAGGGGTTTTATCCTCTCTGCCCCACCCCTTGCTGCAGGGCAGGAGCTCCAGCTGCCCTCTCCTACAGGGACATCCTCCCACAGTGTCCCACCGTGTCCCCACTGTCACCCCTGGGGGTCTCTGTCCCCCACGGCCACTCCTGCTCAAGGCAGCCCCGATGGGATGGGGGTGAGGGCTCTCAGCCCCCTCAAACCTCCCCTGGTCCTTCTCCAAACTGGGAGGAGGCAGATTATCCCTCCCCATGCCAGGAGCCGGGCACTCCAGTCTGGGACAAGCTCGCCATGGAATCATGGAATGGTTTGGGTTGGAATGGATCTTAAAGCCCTGCCACGGTCAAGGACACCTCCCACCGTCCCAGGTGGGTCCAAATCCATCCACCCTGGCCTTGGGCACTGTCCCCTTCCCTGGAGGCTTCACCTCGACCTTTCCTCAGTCCCACCTTTCCCCTGGAGCTCTCCCCGTGTGTGTCACCGTGCTGGGCGGTGCTCCCAGCAATCCTCCCCGAGCCTCTGCGCTTCGGATTCCCCAGCCCCGGGAATTCCCCAACCCCCTGGGGGCTCACCCCGATCCCCCAGGGACCCGCAGGGACCCGCAGGGGGACGAGCAGGGACGTGCTGTTCCAGCCTGAGGCGGTGTTTGTGCTAACGCTTGGCACCGCCTCACAAAAATGCGCTGGGCGCTGCCAGAGCTCGCTGTTATTGTTGCTCCTGGTGCCAAAGAATTCGCTTCCCGACAAGGACGCGTTCCTCGGGGCCGTGGGAAGGATTTTGAGAGGGACGAGTTTCATCTCCCCCCCCCCGCAGTCAGCCCTGGTTTGGGGGGGTGAAGGGACCCCCAGGGGGATGCACATCCCAGGTTTTGCTGGCTCTGAGGGCTCCAGGGCATCGGGATGGGGCCCTGAGCTCAGCACGGCCTCCTCCACTGCTCCAAACACAGCTCAGAACGGGGACAGAGCCTTGGGTTCCTCAGTTTGTCCCCCAAAAAACGCTGACCAGGAGGTGGCAGCTCTCAGTGCCTCTCTGGAGCATTAAAACCCTGTGGGAGGAGCTGTTGCTCCCCCAACATCTGGAATTCATCTCCTTCTCTGGGGTTCCCCACCCTGCCTGAACCCTGAGGCTCTGGGACCTCCTGCCCCCAAAACCCCACTGCTGACAGGGGCAGGACTTTCCTGGGTCCCTTTTTGGTTTTCAGTTTCCCTGTGCCTGTGCTGGGAGGGGAAACCAGACCCCCTGTCCCGGTGTCTCACTCTCATCATGTCCCAGTTTGGTGATGCCAGCAGGTCATGGGGGCTGGTGTCACTGCCCAGGTGAGGGTCACACCTTGGGGGCCCTTGGTGGCACAGAGAGGCCCCAGCACATGTCCCTGGGAGGTAACTGTGATCTCAGGGGCTCCAGACCCCAATTTCCAGTGTCTTGGGAGGCACCAAAGGGCTCTCAGCCTGCTGAGCTGCACTGGTCACTGGCTCTCAGGTAGGAAGAGACCTCTCCATCCCAGAATTCTCCCCTGAAAAGGAGTGTTGGGGACCTCCTGCCCTTCCTCAGTGCCCCAGGGCAAACCCACAGCGTTTCCCTGTCCCTGGCGGGTCTGATCCACCTGCACAACCCCCCTGAGGCTTCCCTGGCCAAGCTTTGCCCCAAACAGGGCAGGGTTTGAAGGCATCTGGCTCAGTCCCAGGGCTGAAGGAGGGGACCTGTGGCCAGGGGAGGCCAAAACTGATCCCCAGTGCCCCAAGGGTGCTGAGAGTGACCCCAGGGTGACCCCGGGGTGACACACCCAGGTGATGGCTCCTGCCCTGCTCTGTGGGTGCAGGGGGATTGCAGTCCTGGGGGAGATGTGGGACAACCCACCAAGGGCTGGAAGGAACGGGACAGCTCCCCAGAGCTGAACCAGACGGATCCAGGTGGAACTCCTGATAATCACGGAACAGTTTGGGTCGGAATTTTCTTTGAAAGGCCATCCCTGCAATGAGCAGGGACTAGATTGTTACCAGATCAGGCTGCTCAAGAGCTCTGTCCTTCCCGACTCGGGCACCTACCACCTCCCTGGGCAACCTGCTCCAGTGTCTAATTACCCTCATAACAAAAATTTCCTTCCCTATATCTACCCACTTTCACAATCTAAATCGTTTAGTTTAAAAGCATCACCCCTCACCCTGCTGCAATCTCACCAGCCTGGATCCCACTCCCTCTACTTCCAACCCCCTTTTTGTCCACACCGGGGAGGCTGCGCCGGCTCCCGGGGGATGCTCGGTGCTGCGGAACCGTGAACGACCCCGGCGGCTGAGGCAGGGGAAGGGACACATGTGCGATGAGGATGGTCCCCGGTGCTGGGGGGGCTCTGCCTGGGGGGATCGCAGCCCCCGCTGCGCTCGGAGGGATGAGGAGGGGGTTGGTACTGGGGAGCAGCTGCCCGGTACCGGGAAGAGCCGGCGACACCGGCAGCGAGCTACCGAGGTCGGGGTAGGGAGGGCGAAGGGGATGATCCCCCCTTTCCGCTCTCTTTTTATTTTTTCAGCCGAAAGAACGGAAGCGGAGGCGGAAACAAAAAAAGAGGGCGGATCCCCGCTCTCGCCCCGCCCCGCCCCTTGCAGAGCGCCGGTTATATAAACCACTTCGCCGGTCACGCCCGCACCCCGCCGGCCGCTCGCACCGGGCGCCATGTTCGCCGTCAAACCGAAAGCCTTCATCGGCTTCAACCTCTACTACGGCGGCGCCCCGGCGCTGAGCCCCGGCCGGCCCGGGCAGCGCCCGGAGCCCGCGGCCGCCGCCGCCGCCGCCTCAGAGCCGCCCCGCGACCGCTCCGGGGCCGCCGCCGGCCGCGCCGACCCCCCCCGCGCGCTGATTGGCTGCGGCGCGGCGCCGCGAGCGCTGATTGGCTGCAGCGCGACTCTATGGCGCCCTGAGGAGGAACTCGACGGTTGCGAACCCGAACCCGGCCCCGCCGCCGATTCTTTGCCCGGGACCCCCGCGGGACCCCCGGACGGACTCCGGCAGGACTCTCTGGAGCTCATCAGCCGCTACCTACGGGAGGTGGCGGGCGAGGAGCAGCCCAGCTCTAAGAAGCTTTTCCCGGGTCTCCTGGGTGGTCCCGGCCGGCCCGGCGCGGCGGGGGATGCGGTGATGGAGAAGGCGCTGGAGACGCTGCGGAGGGTCGGCGACGGCGTCATGGAGAAACACGAGCTCGCCTTCCAAGGTGGGTGCCGGGCGGACACTCCGCCAACCCTCCCGGCCTCTCCTTGCGGGGCGGTTTCCAGAGGCCGATTCCGCCTGTCCCCGTAGCCCCGGAGGAGGGGTTTGGGGAGGGGGCGGCGGGCGGGGGGCGATGCCCTCGCAACCGGGGCAGGGCCTCTCATTGATGGGATGTGGCTCGGAAAGGGTTAAGCGAAGCAGCCGCGGAGCGATCAGAAACGAAACTGAACTTTGTTCCACTGGGACGAGGAAAAAGCCGCTGCTGGTGTGTGCGGAGGAGATAATTTAGTTACAGATTAGCCCCGGTTCCTCCTCGTGTCGTCCCCCCCCCCTCTCGGCTCGGAGCGAATAAATAAAAATAAATCATATTTATGCGCAAATAAATAATCCGAAGATTAGTTAGCTCAGGAGTTTCGAATCCTCATCCCCCCTCTAGTTTAGGTGCTGAGGGATTTTTTGGTGAGGGGAAATGTGCTCGCGTAGAACCAAGGAGGAATTTGGGTTGAAATAAAACCTTAAAAACTCCCCCAGACCCACGGGCAGGGGCACCTTCCACCATCCCGGGCTGCTCCAAGCCCGGCCTTGGACACTTCCAGGGATCCAGAGCTTCCTTGGGAAATCTTTTTCCATGAATTTCACCCACTTCTGCAGGCTCCTGAGGCAGGGAGTGAGAAAGCGACGGATTTTTGTGGAACCCGGGCTGATTCGGGGCTGCTCCGGCTCAGGATGGAGCCGGGCAGGGCAGGGCAGGTTCTGCGTTTTCCCCCTGAGGTGCTGGGCGGTGAAACACCTTCCCCCTTTGCAGGAGGATGTGCCAATTCCTCAGCTTCTCGGGGGTTTTTTGGCTGGGTTTTTTTTTTGTTGTTGTTTAGTTTGGGGGTTTTTTTTAAATTTTTATTTATTTATTTATTTTGGTTTAGTTTTTGTTGTTGTTGTTGTTTAGTTTGGGGGTTTTTTTTAAATTTTTTTAAATTTATTTATTTTGGTTTAGTTTGGTTGGGGGTTTTTTTAGGTTTTTTTTTTAGGGTTTTTGTTTTTTTTTTTTTAGGGTTTTTTGTTTGTTTTTTTTTAGGGTTTTTTTGAGTTTTTGGGGTTTTTTTGGGTTTGTTTCGTTTTGTTTTTTGGGGTTTTTTTTTTTGTTTGTTGAACACAAAGAGCTTCAGTTTCATCCTTAGCTGTGCTGATGGGAAAGGCAGTGGGATCAGTGGGATCAGTTCCTCTGTCCCAATTCCCGGACGTGCTTGTTGAATGATTCTTGGGAGGAATGTCCCAAGCTGCGTCATGGATTTTTTTTTTGCCCATTCACGAGGTTTTTTCCTCGCATTTTTCACTTTCCCAATCCCATTTCTCCCCCCACCCCCGCGGGTTAAAATTAATTACTTAAAATCCTGATTATATTAAATTATATTCATATCTAAATTAATTAATTAGATAAAATAAATTAAATAAATAAAGAAAATAAAGAAATAAAATTCAATTAATTAATTAATATTTAAATTCCTGATTAATTTAGAGGGGAAAAACACGGGAGTAATTAAAGAGGGAATGAGGATGAATTTTCAAGAATTTCTGGGAATGTGGCATCAGGGAAAAATCCCTGGGAAAATCTTCTATTCCAGCCCGGGAAAAAAAAAAAAAAAAAAAAAAAAAAAAAGACCGGAAATTCTGCCTGAGAAAAAGGGGGAATTGGGAAAAGAGGGAGGTTTGGAGCCAGGAAAAAAAATGGGAATAAAGATGGGGAAAACGGGAAAAAGGACCCAGGAACGGGGAAAAAAAAAACCGCGGGATTTACAGGAATTTTGGGATTCCGAGGGGAGGAGAATTTTGGGAATTCCTGGTGATATTCCCGGTGTTTTCTCTGGAATTCCCGGTGACTTTTCCGGGGTTTCTGTGGGTGATTTCCTGAGCGCCTCGAGGCGGGGGAGAAGCTGCCTCGAGAAGTTTCTTTGCTGCGAGTTTGAGCAATAACAACAAACAGCAGCAGCAACGCCTTTCGGTTTCGCAAAGGCTCCTTGGCTCCTGCGGGGCAGGAGGAGGTCGGGCTGGGGAATTCTGATTTTCCAGGCACTGATCCCGAGTTCCTGACCTGGGGGAAGCATCCTGGGGGGGCTGCTGGGGTCTCTGCTCGCCCCAGGTTGTGGTTCTGATGTCCCCTGAGCTGCAGAATTCTGATTTTCCGGGCACTGATCCCCTCATTCCTGACCTGGGGGGGCTGCCCTTGGTCTCTCCTCTGTGGTTCTGGTGTGGTGGGGCTTGAAAACCTTGAGATAAGACACCACAGCTGTCCCTGAGCTGGGGGATTTTGCTCTTCCAGGCACTGACCCCGAGTTCCTGACCTGGGGGGGCTGCCCTTGGTCTCTGCTCTGTGGTTCTGATGTGGTGGGGCTTGGAAATCTTTGAGGAAGGGAGGGTGTGATGGGCTCAGACACCACAGCTGCCCCTGAGGTGGGGGATTCTGCTCTTCCAGGCACTGACCCCGAGTTCCTGACCTGGGGGGGCTGCCCTTGGTCTCTGCTCTGTGGTTCTGATGTGGTGGGGCTTGGAAACCTTTGAGGAAGGGAGGGTGTGATGGGCTCAGACAGTACAGCTGCCCCTGAGCTGGGGGATTCTGCTCTTCCAGGCACTGAGCCCGAGTTCCTGACCTGGGGGAGCTGCCCTTGGTCTCTGCTCCCCCAAGGTTCTGTGGTTTTGATGTCCCTGAGCTGGGGGATTCTGCTTTTCCAGGCACTGATCCCTCCACTGATCCCCTGACACGTCCTGGGGGGGCTGCTGGGGTCTCTGCTCCCCCCCAGGTTGTGTTTCTGATGTGGTGGGGCTTGGAAACCTTTGAACCGAGGGGGGGTGTGATATGCTCAGACACCACAGTGATGTCCCCTAAGCTGGGGAATTCTGATTTTCCAGGCACTGATCTCCTCATTCCTGACCTGGGGGGGGGCTGCCCTTGGTCTGAGGCTGGGGGAGCACAGGGGATGATTTGGGGCTGGGGGAGCACAGGGGATGTTTGAGGTTCAGGGAGCACAGAGACTGCTTCCCCCAGGTTCTGTGGTTCTGATGTGCTGTGGCTTGGAAACCTTTGAGGAAGGGAGGGTGTGATGTGCTCAGACACCACAGCTGTCCCTGAGCTGGGGAATTCTGCTCTTCCAGGCACTGACCCCGAGTTCCTGACCTGGGGGAGCTGCCCTTGGTCTCTGCTCCCCCAAGGTTCTGTGGTTTTGATGCCCCTGAGCTGGGGGATTCTGCTATTCCAGGCACTGATCCCTCGTTCCTGACCTGGGGGACACATCCTGGTGGGCTGCCCTTGGTCCCTGCTCGCCCCAGGTTGTGTTTCTGATGTGGTGGAGCTTGGAAACCTTTGAGGAAGAGGGGTGTGTTGGGCTCAGACAGTACAGCTGTCCCTGAGCTGGGGAATTCTGCTCTTCCAGGCACTGACCCCGAGTTCCTGACCTGGGGGAGCTGCCCTTGGTCTCTGCTCTGTGGTTCTGATGTGCTGTGGCTTGGAAACCTTTGAGGAAGGAGGCTGTGATGGGCTCAGACAGCACAGCTGTCCCCCCAGCCAGGGGGAGGAAGGAACTGAAAGTGTGTCAGGGCCTGGGTTGTGTCTGTCCCAGCTGTGGGAGAGCAGCAGGACTCTCTCTCCATCCCTGAACACCTGGCTCCTGCAGCTTTAGGGACTCCAATGAGGTTTTGGGGGTCACACCCTCTCCCTGCCCCTCCTTGGAGGGGGATGCTTGGCGCCCCTAAAATCGGGAATCTCCCCGCAGGGATGCTGCGGAAGCTGGAAATCCGGCAAGAGGAGGACCTGCAGTCGGTGGTGGAGGTGGCCGCCCACGTCTTCAGCGACGGGGTGACCAACTGGGGCCGCGTGGTGACCCTGATCGCCTTCGGGGCCTTCGTGGCCAAGCACCTGAAGAGCATCCGGCAGGAGCAGAGCATCGGCTCCCTGGCCGGCATCATCACCGACGCCCTGGTCTCGTCCAAGAGGGAGTGGCTGGAGAGCCAGGGGGGCTGGGTGAGTCACTGCCCGCCCCGAAATTCCCGACATTCCAGCCCTTTTACTGTCCCGGGCTGAGTCATTGCTTCCAGGGAACATCGAGGGTTGGAGTCTGGAAGGGGGTGGGGTTGTGGGGATTTGGGGTTGTGAGGTGTCTGGGGTGGGTTTGGGTGGAAAATGTTGGTGCTGCCCGGCCTGGGGGCTGCATTGCCCAAAGTTAGGGCAATCCTGGGGCTGCTGAGCTGGTTTGGGGCTGAATTTGGGCTGGGGGAGCACAGGGGATGTGCAGGATGATTTGAGGCTGGGGGAGCACAGGGGGTGTTTGGGACTGAAATGGGGCTGGGGGAGCACAGGGAATGTTTGAGGCTGGGGGAGCACAGGGGATGTGCAGGATGATTTGGGGCTGGGGGAGCACAGAGGATGATTTGGGGCTGATTTGGGGCTGAGGGAGCACAGGGGTTGATTTGGGGCTGGGGAGCACAGGGGATGTGCAGGATGATTTGGGGCTGGGTGAAGAGCAGGAGATGTTTGAGGCTGAATTGGGGCTGGGGGAGCACAGGGGATGTGCAGGATGAATTGGGGCTGGGGGAGCACAGGGGATGTTTGGGGCTGAAATGGGGCTGGGGAGCACAGGGGATGATTTGAGGCTCAGGGAGCACAGGGAATGTGCAGGATGAAATGGGGCTGGGGGAGCACAGGGGATGTTTGAGGTTCAGGGAGCACAGGGGATGATTTGGGGCTGATTTGGGGCTGGGGGAGCACAGTGGATGATTTGGGGCTGATTTGGGGCTGGGGGAGCACAGGGAATGTTTGAACTGGGAGCACAGGGGATGTTTGGGGCTGAAATGGGGCTGAGGGAGCACAGGGGATGTGCAGGATAATTTGGGGCTTGGGGAGCACAGGGGACGTTCAGGATGATTTGAGGCTGGGGCGATCACACTGCAGTGCCTGTCCCCGCCCTCCCCTCCCCTCCTCCCCCCCAGCACTGCCCAGCAGGATCACTGACCATCCTTTCCCTCTCTCCCAGGAGGGCTTTGTGGACTTTTTCCGTGTGGAGGACCTGGAGGGCAGCATCCGCCAGGTGCTGCTGGCCTTCGCGGGGGTGGCCGGCCTGGGCGCCAGCCTGGCCTACATGATCCGGTGAGCCCGGAGCTGCCCAGGACTTTGGGGAGGACTTTGGGGTGCAGAGCTGCCTCCCCTCCCTCAGGGAGTGCTGCTGGAGCTGGACTGCAGCCACCCCAGCAGGAGGAGAACCCCTGGAGCAGCTCTGTGAGGAAGAGGAAGGTGTGAGTGACCCTGGAGGGTTTCTCACCTCGGAGGAGTTTTGTTACTCTGCTGCCTTTGGAGAGGAGCTCTGGGGGAGCTCCAGTGGACTCAGATCCTGGAGAGGGGAACCAGCAGCTCCTGCCTGGGCTGGGGCGAGGCAGCTGAGCCTGGAGCAGATGTTTTGAGGGGGTTTGTGGGGTTTTTTTAGGTTTGTTTTTTTTTTTTCCCCTCTGGAAATAGCACCTTCTGCTGCTGCCCTGCCTAAACTCGCAGCTCTCTCTTCTTCTCTTGAAGCACTGGAGGCTGGAGATGATTCCCCCAGGTGCTGCCAGACCTGGGAGCCCCTGCCCTGGAGCTGCAGCCCCTTCCCTCCCTCCCTCCCTCCCAGGACATGTGTCCTGGCCCCAAACAGCCTCTCCTGGCTGCACAAAGACAGTTCAAAAATCACCAATGCGTTTGTAAGTATGTAAAAAACACACAAAAAAAACCCACCCAACCCAACCCCCACTGGGCTGGGGAGGATGCAGAAAAACCTGTAAATGCCTATAAATCTGTAGAATACATCCGTTTTTACAAGACTTGCTGGTGCAAAAAAGGAGGAATTCATTCCGAGTTGCATTTTTGTGGGAAAATCTTCATTCCCCTCGAGCTTTTTCCCCTCCACCCAGGGGGTGTGACAAGCAGCAGTGGCCTCGGTGTCACCACAGCTGCCAGCAGCTGCTGCTTCTCTTTGCTTTTTCATCTTTTTTTTTTGTTTTTGTTTTTTGGGTGGCTCTTCCCTTTCCTCTCTCTCTCTCTCCTCCAAAAAGCCACGACCTGCACAAAGCTGATTTTTGAATGTAAAAAAAAAAACCAACAACAAAAAACGCTCTGGGGCTGCCCCACAGCCTGGATTTGCTGCCCAGGGTGGGGCTGGCAGGGCTCCCCCACCCCCCTGGTTGTGGGGTGGGACCCCCCCGAGGGGTCCCCAGGGTGTCCCCTGGAGCCCTGCCCTGCTCAGTGATGGTGCTACAAGCCAGGCCCTGCTTGTCTGCAGAACAAGTTTGGTCAATAAATAAATGTCTTTTGTTCACACTCCTGTGGGGTTTTGGTGCCTCTCAGGGATTTGGGGTGTTGCTGACTCTCAAGGGTTTGGGGTTTTGGTGCCTTTTAAGGATTTGGGGTGTTGATGCCTTTTAAGGATTTGGGGTTTTGGTGCTTCTCAGGGATTTGGGGTGTTGGTGGCTGGTCTGGGGTGCCTGTGGCAGTTTTGGGGTGCCTGTATCAGTTTTGGGGTGCCCATAGCAGTTTTGGGGTTCCTGCATCAGTTTTGGGGTGCCTGTAGTAGTTTTTGGGGTGCCTGTAGCAGTTTTGGGGTTCCTGTATCAGTTTTGGGGTGCTTTTTTCAGTTTGGGGGTCCCTGCATCAGTTTGGGGGTCTCTGTATCAGTTTTGGGGTGCCCATAGCAGTTTTGGGGTTCCTGCATCAGTTTTGGGGTGCCTGTAGTAGTTTTTGGGGTGCCTGTAGCAGTTTTGGGGTTCCTGTATCAGTTTTGGGGTGCCCATAGCAGTTTTGGGGTTCCTGCATCAGTTTTGGGGTGCCTGTAGTAGTTTTTGGGGTGCCTGTAGCAGTTTTGGGGTTCCTGTATCAGTTTTGGGGTGCTTTTATCAGTTTTGGGGTCCCTGCATCAGTTTGGGGGTCCCTGTGTCAGTTTTGGGGTGCCTGTAGTAGTTTTGGGGGTTCCTGCATCAGTTTTGGGGTGCCTGTAGCAGTTTTAGGGTGCCTGTAGCAGTTTTTGGGTTCAGATTCCTGTAGCAGCCCTGGGTGACTCAGCCCTGCTGGGGGTGGGGGTTTTTTCTGCTTTTTAATTTCGGTTTGGGTTTGGTTTTTTTTTTTTTCCTGTTTTGTTTTGGTTTTGGGGTTTTTTTTTTTTGTTTTTTGAATGCTGTGTCTGCAGGGACTATTTCGGGCCTGTTTGGGGTGGGAAATGCAAAACTGGAAATATGCAAAGGGAGGGAGGGTGGGGTGGGGGTTTGGGGGCCGTTTTAGGGCCTTGGGGTGCAGGTGGAGTTTGGGGTGTGGGGGTTTCCCAGGGGTTTGGGGTGTGGGGTGCCTGGCAGGGCTTGTGGGGCGTGGGTGGCTCCCAGATTTGGGTGTGGGTGCCTGGGAGGGGCTGGGCTGCAGGGGAAAGTCGGGGTGTGGGTGCCCCCAGGGATTTGGGGTGTGGGTGTTCCCAGGGATTTGGGGTGTGGGTGTTTCTCAGGGATTTGGGGTGTTGGTGCCTTTTAAGGATTTGGGGTGTTGGTGTTTCTCAGGGATTCGGGGTGTTGGTGGCCCCTAAATTTGGGTGTGGGTGTCTGGAGCAGTTTTGGGGTGGGGAGGGCCTGGGACTGGGACTTTGGGGTGCCTTTGGGACTTTGCCTTCGGGGGTGTTGAGGTGCAGGTTCCTGTGGCAGTTTGGGGGTGCTTAAGGCAGTTCTGGGGTGCTTGTGTCAGTTTTGGTGTTCCTGTATCAGTTTTGGGGTGCCTGCAGCAGTTTTTGGGTTCGGGTTGCTGTGTCAGTTTTGGGGTGTCCGTGGCAGTTTTGGGGTGCAGGTTCCTGTATCTTTTTGGGGTTCCTGTGTCAGTTTTGGGGTTTGGTATCCTGTAGCAGTTCTGGGGTGCCCGTTGCAGTTTTGGGGTTCCTGCAGCAGTTTTTGGGTGCAGGTTCCTGTGTCAGTTTGGGGGTTCAGGTTGCTGTAGCAGTTTTGGGGTTGCTGTGTCAGTTTTGGGATTCCTGTAGCAGTTTTTGGGTGCAGGTTCCTGTGTCAGTTTTGGGGTTCGGGTTGCTGTAGCAGTTTTGGGGTTGCTGTGTCAGTTTTGGGGTGCCCGCGGCAGTTCTGGGGTTCCTGTATCAGCTTTGGGGTGCCTGTATCAGTTTTTGGGTGCAGGTTCCTGTAGCAGTTCTGGGCTGCCCGTTGCAGTTTTGAGGTTCCTGGGTCAGTTTTGGGATTTTTGTGACAGTTTTGGGGTGCCTGTGTAAATTCTGGGGTTCCTGTATCACTTTTGGGGTGCGGGTTGCTGTGTCAGTTTTGAGGTTTTTGTATCAGTTTTGGGGTTTTTGTATCAGTTTTGGGGTGCAGGTTCCTGTGTCAGTTCTGGGGTGCCCGTGTCACTTTTTGGGGCGCCCGTGGCCGCTCCTGGGGGTTTTTTGGGGCGGTGTTTCCTGCCCGATAACCCCGCGGCGTTTCCGCTCCCCGCCCCCGGGGCTTTTCTCAGAAGCCGCCGCCGCTTCCCCGAACCGGGGCCTTACGTAAATAACAGCGGGGGAGGGGTAAAAAGAATTAAAAATTAAAGATTAAAAATTAAAAAGATTAAAAATTAAAGATTAAAAAGGGCCTGCTGGTGGGGGGGGCTGCGGGTCGGGCACCTCAGCCCTGGGGGACCCTCGAGCAGCACCAAATCCCCTAAACACCCCCCCAAAATCGCCCAAATTCTCCCAAATCTCCCCCCAAATCCCCCTAAACCCTCCCAAAATCCCCCGGGTTGGGGGGGTTTAGGGGTTATGGGGGGCACGGGGGGTGTTGAGGATGCGGTTTTGGGGGAGATTTAGGGGCTGTGGGGAGCACAGGGATGCGCTTGGGGGGGGTTTAGGGGGTTTGGGGGGCACAGGGGGTGTTCAGGATGCGGGTTTGGGGGGGTGTTTGGGGGGGGTTTAGGGGTTCTGGGGGTCACGGGGGGTGCCCAAGCTGCCCGGGCAGGGTCGGTGGGTGCTGGGCAGGATCGGTGGGTGCGGGCCCGGCCCTGCCCGGGCAGGATGAGGCGGCAGCCGCGGTGACTCAGCTGGAATGCGCTGGCAGGACACGGCGTTCCTGTCCCAGCGCCACCGCCCCGGGCACTGCCCTGGGACCTGCCCCGCACCGGGACCGGGGAGAGCCGAGTGTCCCAGTGTGTCCCAGTGAGCCCCAGTGAGCTCCCAGTGAGATCCCAGTGAGTTCCCAGTGTGTCCCAGTGCACTCCAGTGAGCTCCAGTGCACCCCAGTGTGCCCCAGTGAGTTCCCAGTGAGATCCCAGTGTGTCCCAGTGAGCTCCAGTGTGACCCCAGTATCCCCCAGTGAGATCCCAGTGTGTCCCAGTGTGCCCCAGTGAGATCCCAGTGTCCCTCAGTGTGTCACAGTGCACCCCAGTGCCCCCAGTTCTGACATCCGAGGGCACATCCAGTGCATCCCAGTGTGTCCCAGCACAGTCCCGGGGGTCCTGGGGTCCCACCCTGACCCCCAGCCCGGGGATTGGCAAATCGCGCTCCCGGCCAGCCCAGGGGCCGCCGCTCAGCCGCGTTTGTCCCTTTGCGTCACCGCCACGACCACGTCAGAGCCTTTTCCTTCCCCTTTCCCCGCCTGTGCCAGCCCTGGTCCCGTCACCGGAGCGTCACCGAGCGCCGGGACCGAGCCCCGGGGTGCCCCGGGGGAGTTCGGTGCCTCCGGTGCTCCCGGGGAGGGACCCGACCCCGGTTTGGGCCCCGTTTTGGGTTTTGCTGTGCCCAGGGAAGGGAGAATTTTATTTCCCCGGCCAGGCTGAGCTGGAGGGCGGATGCGGTACCGGGGGTCCCGGACCAGAGGCGGTACCGGGGGTCCCGGACCAGAGGCGGTACCGGGGGTCCCGGATCAGAGGCGGTACCGGGGGTCCCGGATCAGAGGCGGTACCGGGTGCGGTACCGGGGGTCCCGGACCAGAGGCGTTACCGGGGGTCCCGGACCAGAGGCGGTACCGGGGATCCCGGACCAGAGGCGGTACCGGGGATCCCGGACCAGAGGCGGTACCGGGGGTCCCGGATCAGAGGCGGTACCGGGGGTCCCGGTTCCGATCCCGCCCGCTCCGCACCCGGACCGCCCGCGGGGCGCTGCCGCCGCCCGGTGGCCAAAGACCGGTACTGCACCCGGGCTCCGCACATGCGCAGCGGCGCCATCGCTGCAGCCCCACCAGCCCCGCGGGGCTGAGGGGCCCCGGGCGCTGCCGCCGCCGCCTCCTCCCGGGGCGGAAAGGCCGCCGGTGCTGCCCGGTGCCGCCGGTGCCGCCCGCTGCTGCCTTTGCCGCCGGTGCTGCCGGTGCCGCCAGTGCTGCCGGTGCCGCCGGTGCTGCCGGTGCCGCCGCCGGTGCTGCTGCTGTCGCCGCCTCGTGGTGGGAGCGCGGTACTGCAGGGGCTGTGCGGGAACGGGGCGGCGACTCCCGGGATCGGCAACGCCCCCAGACCTCTCATCCTGCCCCTGGACCCCTCATCCTGCCCCCCCAGACCCCCCATCCTGTCCCCCCAGACCCCCCATCCTGTCCCCCCAGACCCCTCATCCTGCCCCCCCACACCCCTCATCCTGCCCCCCCACACCCCTCATCCTGCCCCCCCCAGACCCCTCATCCTGCCCCCCCAGACCCCCCATCCTGTCCCCCCACACCCCTCATCCTGTCCCCCCACACCCCTCATCCTGCCCCCCCACACCCCTCATCCTGCCCCCAGACCTCTCATCCTGCCCCCCCCACACCCCTCATCCTGCCCCCCCAGACCCCCCATCGTGTCCCCCCAGACCCCTCATCCTGCCCCCCCCAGACCCTCCATCCTGCCCCTGGACCCCTCATCCTGTCCCCCCAGACCCCTCATCCTGCCCCCCAGACCCCTCATCCTGCCCCCGGACCTCTCATCCTGCCCCCAGACCTCTCATCCTGCCCCCCCCACACCCCTCATCCTGCCCCCCCAGACCCCCCATCCTGTCCCCCCAGACCCCCCATCCTGCCCCCCCACACCCCTCATCCTGCCCCCCCAGACCCCCCATCCTGTCCCCCAGACCCCTCATCCTGCCCCCCCAGACCCCTCATCCTGCCCCCCCCAGATCCTCCATCCTGCCCCCGGACCCCTCATTCTGCACCCCCGGACCCCTCATTCTGCCCCCTGCACACTTTAGGAATAAAAGCCAGGCAGCTTCCGTGGTGGGTTATTTTATTTTATTTTATCTTATTTTATTTTATTTTATTTTATTTTATTTTATTTTATTTTATTTTATTTTATTTTATTTTTATTCCAGAATCCTCAACACAGCTCAGCCCTGCACAGAGCAACCCGAAAGAACAGCCACCACCTCAGTTCCCTGCTCAAAAAAAACCCACAACCAAGCTTCCCGTGGAGCCTCCCCTGGCTGTGGCTGCAGTTAAGGAGGGCGTTCCTGCTCTGAAGGGTTGACAAAGAAGTTTGGGACTCTCTGCTGGGTTTTTTTCTGCTCGTTCCTCTTTCAGGACACAAACCTCCCCCTGTCTGCAGCTTCCTCAGCAGGGGCAGGTCCGGTCTCTGCTCCCTGGGACAGGGACAGGACCCAGGGAAGGGCTGGAGCTGTGCCAGGGGGGTTTGGGTTGGAGATCAGGGAAAGGTTCTTCCCCCAGAGGGTGCTGGGCAGGTTCCTCAGGGAACGGTCCCAGCCCTGAGGCTGCCAGAGCTCCAGGAGAGCTTGGACAGCTCTCCCAGCCCAGGGTGGGGTTGGTGGGGTGTCTGTGATCCCTGTGGGTCCCTTCCAGCTGAGATCCCACGGTTCTGTGACTCTTCCAAGTGACCTCTCAGCAGGCCCTGGACTCTCTGTGACCCCACAGCTGAAGGGAACCCCCCCTGCCCCTCTCCAAGCACCACAGCTCACAGAATCTCCCAATTTCAGAGACTGCCTTGGCTCCTGCTGAGCTCCAGCACCTCCCATTCCTGCCAGGAACAGCATTTGAACACACGCTGTGTTTAGAAATCCACTTTATTTGGTTGAAGACAAGTCGGTGATGGAGAACTCAGAGCCCAGCACGGCCCCAGGTACCTCTGAGAAGCCCGAGCAGCCCCAGGCTCATCCTGCCACCCCTGTGGGGTACCCAGGAGCAGCTGGAGCAGCTCTCCACGGCCCGACAGGACACACCTGAGCTTGAGCAGCTGCTGTGAGGTGGCACTGGGTGTCCCTGGTGTCCCAGGCCAGCACAGCAGGAAGGTGGAGCAGGGAGGAGGAGTCCGTGAGCCCCCGGCTGGAGGAGCTGGGATTTGCTGGTGCCACCCAAACATCCTTGGAAGCGGCACTGGAGCCACTCCCAGCCCCGCAGCCAGGACAGCAGTGGTTGTATCCCTTTGGGAGGAAGAGGAGGAGGATTCTCCTGCTCAAACTTCCCCCCCCCATCTCTTCCCTTTAGCTGCATGGATCAGGAAAAAAAAAAAAAAAAAAAAAAAAAAATCCGGGAATCTGCAGGACGTGGCAGCGGGAAGGAGGAGCGGGACGCAGGGAGGAGGCTGCGGGTGTCACGCCGCTCCCCTCGGGGCTGCCGGGGGAGGCAGAGGAGGCGGCCCCCGGCAGCGGCCACGGCCAATCCCGGGCACGGGGAGGATCCCGGGGCTCTCTCTGCCCGCGGCCCGGCCCCCCTCAGTTGATGGGCTCGTACTCGGAGTAGCGTCTCCTCCGCGCCAGCAGCACCAGGCAGGCGCCCAGCAGCAGCATGGCCAGCGGCGTGCCCAGCGCCACGGCCGTGATGGAGATCACCAGCGGGGAGAAGCTGTCCCTGGGGGGCTCCCCGAAGCCCAGCAGCACCGACCTGCGGGAGGGCACGGGTCAGGGTGGGAGCCCTGGGGCTTTCCCACCTCAGATCCCACACAGGGTAGGATGAGGCTCCTCAAGGAACCGGGAGGTTTTTGCTGCAGGGTTACAGGGAAGCTCAAGACTTTGGAATGGAGACTGTTAGTTAAACAGAGAAACCCTGTGACCTGCCAGGCCCCCCAAACTGCACATCATCAGTGAGCAGGAGCATCCCTTCAGACCCTTCAGTGACCAGGAACATCCCTTCAGATCCTTCAGACCCCTCAGTGACCAGGAACATCCCTTCAGCCCCTTCAGACCCCTCAGTGACCAGGAACATCCCTTCAGATCCTTCAGACCCCTCAGTGACCAGGAACATCCCTTCAGCCCCTTCAGACCCCTCAGTGACCAGGAACATCCCTTCAGACCCTTCAGACCCCTCAGTGACCAGGAACATCCCTTCAGATCCTTCAGACCCCTCAGTGACCAGGAACATCCCTTCAGACCCTTCAGACCCCTCAGTGACCAGGAACATCCCCTCAAACCCCTCTTCAGACCCCTCAGTGACCAGGAACATCCCTTCAGACTGTTCAGACCCCTCAGTGACCAGGAACATCCCCTCAAACCCCTCTTCAGACCCCTCAGTGACCAGGAACATCCCTTCAGATCCTTCAGACCCCTCAGTGACCAGGAACATCCCTTCAGACCTCTCTTCAGCCCCCTCAGTGACCAGGAGCGTCCCTTCAAACCCTTCAGCCCCCTCAGTGACCAGGACCATCCTTTCAGACCCCTCAGTGACCAGGAACATCCCTTCAGACCCCTCTTCAGCCGCCTCAGCAACCAGGACCATCCTTTCAGACCCCTCTTCAGCCCCCTCAGTGACCAGGAACACCCCCCCAAACCCCCCAGACCCCACTCACCAGCTGAGGTATCTCTTCTCCCGGTACACCTCTCCCTCCTCTCCCCCAAAGGACACATTGAGGGCGCTGACAGTGCAGCTGCTGCCTAAACTGTCCCCAAAATAGGCCTGGACGATGCTGGCCAGGGGCAGGCTCCAGTTGGCCTCCTGCAGCCCCCCAGCCCGGCACTGGATCCCATCCTCACGCCGGGGGCTGCGGGAGCCGTACGCCGTCGCCTTCCACTGCAGGAAGCCCAGAGTGGAGCTGCTGTTGTGGGGCTGAGCCAGCAGGGACAGCACCTGGGGAGGGGACAAGGTGAGGGGAAGGACAGCGGGGTGTCTTGGGTTATGGAAACCAAAATGGTGTGTTCTGTTTCATCTGTTGAGAGCAGCTGGGGAGATGTTTTTTTTTTTTAACTTTGTCTCTTGTAACTCTGGGAGGAGGGGGGCTGATGCCTTCTGATAACGGGCCAGCTGTTCAAACCAGGTGGGGCAGAGTTTCTTACCTTTGCCACCACCTTTCCTCCCTCCAGGGGATATCTGCTGCTAATGGGCCATTGAGGATTACCTCCTGCTAATGGGCCATTGAGGATTATCTCCTGCTAATGGGCCATTGAGGGTTATCTCCTGCTAATGGGCCATTGAGGATTATCTTCTGCTAATGGGCCATTGAGGGTTATCTCCTGCTAATGGGTCATTGAGGATTATCTCCTGCTAATGGGCCATTGAGGGTTATCTTCTGCTAATGGGCCATTGAGGGTTATCTGCTGCTAATGGGCCATTGAGGATTATCTTCTGCTAATGGGCCATTGAGGATTATCTTCTGCTAATGGGTCATTGAGGATTATCTGCTGCTAATGGGCCATTGAGGATTATCTCCTGCTAATGGGCAATTGAGGATTATCTTCTGCTAATGGGCCATTGAGGATTATCTCCTGCTAATGGGCCATTGAGGATTATCTTCTGCTAATGGGCCATTGAGGCTCACCAGTGACAGCACACATTCCATCATCCCATTGTCAGATGCTCCACCCAGTGGGAGGAGCCAACCATTCCCATCTGGATAAAAACTGAGACTCAGGAACACCAGGGATCTGGTTCCACTGGATTCCCGGAGGAAGACTGAACCCTTCTCACCATCCCTGGACCCTTCTCACCATCCCTGGACCCTTCTCACCATTTCTGGACCCTTTTCTACAGGATCATCTTTGCTCCAACAGAACCACATCTGCCACTTCAGGAGGATTTACTGTGGGACTGCTTCCAACCCCCTGACCAACAGGGTGTCAGGTTGGAGCTCTGACTCTGTCAGGGTTTTTCCAGGATTGTTGTTTAGTTGTTTGTTTTACTATTACATTTGTTAATATTCCTAGTAAAGAACTGTTATTCCTCTTCCCAAATCTTTGCCTGAAAGCCCCTTCACTGCAAAATTATAATTTGGAGGGGGTGAGGGGTTTACATTCTCCACTCTAAGGGAAACTCCACCTTTCCCTGGCAGACAGCTGTCTTTCCAAACCGAGACACACAGGGTCACCCCCAGCCCCGGGGGGGTCACCCCCATCCCAGGGGGGTCACCCCCAGCCCCGGGGGGCTCACCTCGAAGATGGTGGGGGTGTACTCGTCGTCGATGGATCTCTGGGAGCGCAGCCTCCGCGCCGCCCCCGCCTCCTCCACCGTGGCCAGCTCCAGCAGGAAGCGGGAGCTGTTCCCCCTGGGGCTGACCCCGGCCAGGATGAATTCCAGCTGGGAGCTGTCTGCTGTGTGCAGGAGGCTGGGCAGGCGCTCGTCGCGGCCGCCGGCCTCGTAGGCTGTCACCTGCAAGGGACACGGGGTCTGATGCCTCAGATTTTATCATTTCAGATCCTGTGCCATCTAAAGATGTTGTTTTGAGCCTCGTATTAAGTGCTACTGAGCTCTCTTCACAGAACAAGCAGACAAAACAAATCTTTTCCTGCTGAGGACCAAGGACAACTTTCAGCCCAAAATGCACCAACAATGGTGGACTGAAAGGAGGAATGAGAAGGATGGGACCTCACAACCTGCAGCTGTAATTGGGACAATTAAACCCCAATGTGCCAATGGACCAAAACTGATAAAAATGTAAAATCTTGTGATCGAGGAACCACTGGGTGCAGCCTTGGTCAGGCTCCTGTAACACCCAGGGTGGATCCTGGAAACCTTTTAATAAATCTCTACTTTAATAAATATCTTTATTCTATAGCTCTGTCCAGCCTCTGTTTCAGGTCAGCCTTCCTAAGGCATCAGATCACAGGCAGCCCCCAGGTGCAGCATTCCCTGCCCAGGAGCTGCTTTGGACGGGACATTTGATGTTGTATTCCTTTGCGGAATGGTTTTTCCATCCCCAGAACCCCTTAAATCCTGTAACCAGGGAGTTTGACCCTTCCTTCCTAGCTTGACCCTACTGGCTCAGGTCCAGCTATCTCTCCTGAGCAGAGACCAGATAAACTCCTGTTCTTCCTTGTTCTCTCTCTCCTCCCTGGAACCCTTCGAGAATAAAGTCTTGGACCGATCCTAGGGGGTGAGAGCCTCTTTTGGAATCTTTTAACCGTTTCCCTGAGATATTCCTCCAAAGCCCCTCAAGGAAACTGAGCTTCAGGAGCCCAGGAGGGCGGGCAGGCAGGGGGAATACTTCAATTCCTGGTGTTCCCGTACCCGGAAGGCCAGGCTGGGTGTTCCCTGCCCCTGAGCATCCCTGGAAGGCCAGGCTGGGTGTCCCCTGTCCCCTGGGTGTCCCTGGAAGGCCAGGCTGGGTGTTCCCTGCCCCTGAGCATCCCTGGAAGGCCAGGCTGGGTGTTCCCTGCCCCTGAGCATCCCTGGAAGGCCAGGCTGGGTGTCCCCTGTCCCCTGGGTGTCCCGGAAAGGCCAGGCTGGGTGTTCCCTGCCCCTGGGTGTCCCTGGAAGGCCAGGCTGGATGTTCCCTGCCCCTGGGTGTCCCTGGAAGGCCAGGCTGGGTGTTCCCTGCCCCTGAGCATCCCTGGAAGGCCAGGCTGAGTGTTCCCTGCCCCTGGGTGTCCCTGGAAGGCCAGGCTGGGTGTTCCCTGCCCCTGGGTGTCCCGGGAAGGCCAGGCTGGGTGTTCCCTGCCCCTGAGCATCCCTGGAAGGCCAGGCTGGGTGTTCCCTGCCCCTGAGCGTCCCTGGAAGGCCAGGCTGGGTGTGCCCTGCCCCTGAGCATCCCTGGAAGGCCAGGCTGGGTGTTCCCTGCCCCTGGGTGTCCCGGGAAGGCCAGGCTGGGTGTTCCCTGCCCCTGGGCATACCCGGAAGGCCAGGCTGCCGTTGGAGAAGCCGGGCTCGGCGGCCGGGGCCCCGCGGAGCTCGGCCGTCAGCGCCGTGCGGTTCAAGGTGCGCTCGAGGCTGTCCCAGGAGAACTTGGCCAGGTCGTAGGTGGGGTAGAAGAGCTCTCCCGAAGGTTTCGCCTCGCTGAACTCAAACAGCTGCAGGAAAAAGGGGAGAGGGGCTGGGAGCACCGGCAGGGAACGGGACAGAGCTGCCTCAGCCAAGACAGACACTTCCCTGGATGGGAGTGGTGAGGATTTCCCTGGAGCTGGGAAGCTGCACCCCCAGCTGTCCTAGAGCAGCCCCTTGCCAGCAGTACCTTGGTGAAGACCACGGCCGTGGAATAGACCACGCTGTCGGGAGGGTCGATCCAGACAGCACCAGCGGGGCTGGCCGAGAGCAGCTGTGTCCAGTTGACCCTGAGGGCACTGCTGGGGCTCTGGGTGGCCACCAGGAGCACGGCGGGGGCGCCGATGCTGCTCCAGACGTAGTGCAGGCTGTCCCCGGGCCCCGCCGCCCGCACGTGAAGCAGATTCACCGAGGAGGAGCCGTTCCAGCCGGGGTTGTACTGCATGGACACCTGCGGGGCAGGGACGGGGCTGGGGGCGGCTCCGAGCGCTGCAGGGCAAGCCCAGAGCCCTGCAGGGCAAGCCCGGCGTCCCGGGAGGATGGGGCACTGGAGCTGCCTCGGCGGCTCCCGTGACTCTGCAGCCCTGGTATTGCTCAACACGCTCGGTCAGCATTTCACGGCAGGACGTTTGGGAACAGCTTTGAGCCGCTTCCCATCCCACAGCCCCTTCCCATCCCGCAGCCCCTTCCCATCCCACAGCCCCTTCCCATCCCGCAGCCCCGTCCCATCCCACAACCCCTTCCCTGACCACAGCCCCTTCCTATCCCACAACCCCTTCCCATCCCACGGCCATGCGGGTCCCATTGGATTAGGACAAAGGGGAGACGAGGGACACAGAGGGGTGGCCCTGGGACATGTCACGGCAGGACAGGGGTCACCGCGATCCCCGTGTGTCAGGACAGAGGGAGGATGTGTCCGGTGTGAGGCTGCGGCCCCGCGGAGCCGCTTCTCCTCCCCAAACCCCGCAAGGCCGGGACCGGGCGGATCTCGGGGGGTCCAACCCAGCCCCTGCTCCAGACACGATCCTCCGAGGCCACAAACGAAACCAAAAGTTTCCCTCCAACACCAGCAATAACTTCTTTACGTTGAGGGTGGCAGAGCCCTGGAAGAACTGCCCTGGGCGAGCACGGAGTGCCCCGCTCCGGAGACATCCCAAACCCACCCGGACGTCCTTGTGCCACCCTCACTGGGTGACCCAGCCTGGCTCAGGGGTTGGGTTGGATTGGGCGATCCCGGTTTCCTGTCCCAGGATTCTGAGATTCCCCGCAGGAGCGGGAGGGGACGCGGGGGCGTTTCAGGCACGGCGGCGGGAGCGGGACCAGCGCCGGGCAGAGGCCGGGGGAGCTCGGCGGGGGCTCCGCAGCCCGGCCCCGGCCCCCCAGCCCCGGTAACCGCGATCCCGGTACCCTCCGAGCCCCGCTCACCTTCCGGACCCGCTCGGCCCCGGCCGCCGCCAGCAGCGCCGCCAGCAGCGCCAGCCCCGCACCGGCGGCCATGGCGCGACCGGCCCCGACCACGGCACCGCCCCGGGACCGCCTCGGTACCGCCCCGGAAAAGCCCCGGGACCGCCCCGAAACCGCTTGGGGACCGCCCCGGAACTTCTCGGGGACCGCCCGGGTACCGCCCAGGAACAGCCCCGGAACATCCCCGGGACCTCCTCGGTACCGCCCAGGAACGGCCCAGGAACAGCCCCGGTACCGCTCCGGTACCGCCCCGCGCGCTCAAGGAGCCGTTGTCAGCGCCGGTGGGTGCGGGATGCGGATGGAGGCAGGAACCGCTCCGAGTTTGCCGTTCTGCTCCCTGCCCCTTCCACCCCCCAGGGGAGCAGAGACCCCCCGTGTCCATCATTCCGTGGAGACCCCTCCTCTTCATCGTTCCATCCAGCAGAGACCCCCAGGTCACTCCAGCAGGACAACGAGACCCCCGCTCTCCTTCAGAGAGCAAAGACCCCACTGCACCTCGTGGAGCTTCTGGACCTTTGGGGTCTCTGAAGTCTCACCCTCTGGACCACCCCATGCTCCAGAGACCCCTCACCTTCACTGCCCCATACTCTGGAGACCCCCAAACCCAAGAGAGACCCCACCTCCGCCCCCCAGGACACCAAAGACCCCAATCCTGTCCACGTTCTTGCTGCCTCACTGCAGGTGCAGCCCCTCTCCTTGGTTCCCTGAAGCTCCTGGTGGTGGCACAGACCCCACAGAGGTCTCTGTGAAGACCCCACAGACCTGGTGAAGCTCCTGGTGGTGGCACAGACCCCACAGAGATCTGTGTGAAGACCTCACAGACCTGGTGAAGCTCCTGGTGGTGGCACAGACCCCACAGAGATCTGTGTGAAGACCCCACAGACCTGGTGAAGCTCCTGGTGGTGGCACAGACCCCACAGAGGTCTCTGTGAAGACCTCACAGACCTGGTGAAGCTCCTGGTGGTGGCACAGACCCCACAGAGCCCCCTGGCACTGCCCAGCCCGGGCGGTTTTCCACCCCCCACCCCTGGCACGGGCATGGAAATGAAAAGTCAACCAGAAATGAGGGATTTATTTAGGGATAAACCTCGACCCCAAAGCCTGGGAGCTCCTGGGAAGCCACGAGGGGGAAGCAGAGGTGTCCAACCTCACCCGTGGGGCAGGAGGGACAGCGCAGAGCTGATGGGAAAGGAGATTCCAGGGGAACATTCCTCCATTTTTTGTTGGTTTTGGGGGATGGCAGGGGAACATTCTGGAGTTTTTGTTGGTTTGGGGGATTCCAGGGGAACGTTCCGGAGTTTTTGTTGGTTTTGGGGGATGGCAGGGGAACATTCCGGAGTGTTTGTTGGGTTTAGGGATTCCAGGGGATCGTTCCAGAGCTTTTGTTGGTTTTGGGGATTCCAGGGGATCGTTCTGGACCTTTTGCTGGTTCCAGGGTTGCCAGGGGGAACATTTGTTCCAGTTTTTGTCAGCCCTGGGGTCACCATGGGATCATCCCACCATTTTTGTTGGTTCTAGGGTTGCCAGAGGAACATTCCACCATTTCTGCCAGTTCCAGGGTCACCATGGGATCATTCCATCATTTCTCTTGGTTCTGGGGTTGCCAGGGGAACATCCCACTGGTTTTGTTTGTTTCTAGGGCTGCCATGGTCGAATTCCACCATTTCTTCCAGTTCTAGAGTTGCCAGGAGGCCATTCCATGTTTTTTGTTGGTTCTAGGACTTCCAGGGGAGAATTCCACTGTATTCTTTGGTTCTGGGAGGAGAACACACCTGATAACACCAAGGTGCTGCTCCTGAGCTCTTCCACGCTCATGTTGAGGGAAGAGGAGCTCCAGCTCTTCCCAGAGGAACCACAGCTAAGCTGGAATCACAGTTTTACTGCTGTCCCAAAAGGCAAAGGAAGATGTTTCATTCTCCATGTGCTGAAGGCTGAAGTGATCCCTGCAGAATCTGCCCTTTCTCCCCTCATTCCTACCAAATTTTCCTTTAGGTGTGCCCCACTCACTGCCCACATATTTCCTCTCTTTCAGAATAATCTTCTGCCCCTTTCCCCCAGGATGTGATGGAAATGACAATTGTGCCATGATGAACATGGGAGCAGAACTTCCAGCACCACCAGGGCCTGGTTTTCCAAACAGGGCTGAGCTCCAGCATTTGCACAGGCACCACGAGGAGAAAAATAAACAAGCCAAGCCCAGAGATGGAGATGGACTGGTTTTCCACTGGAGACCAGAAATCCAGAGAGCACACTGGGACTGGCAAGTGTGCAGAGAGCACGGAGTCATGGAATGGTTTGGGTTAAAACTTGTCCTGTCCCACCCCTGCCACGGGCAGGGTCACCTTCCACCATCCCAGGCTGCTCCAAGCCCCATCCAACTTAGCTTTGGACACTTCCAGGGATGGGGCATCCATGGAATAATCTGTGCCACCCTCACAAGGACCAATTTCTTCCCAGTATCCCACCCAACCCTGCCCTCTGGCAGTTTAAAAAACACTTCAGAGTACAAAGGTGCAGGCAGGGGACACTGAGTTACCCAAATTTACCAAGGTGGACATTCACTCACATCAGAGACCTACACTTCTTTGGCCACACGTGAAAAAATGAAAAAATTCCCCATTTACCACAGGAAATGCCACCAGAAGGTTCTGACCCTTCTGGAGAGCACAGAACTTCCCTTAGGAAGAAGGAATCAGCACTGGGGGACACACGTGGGGTTAAAACACCTGCTTGGGAGGAGAAACCAAAGGCAAGGAGGGAAGGGGGAGATGATGGAGGAGAAATGCCTGAAGAAGGGAGCACAGGGACCTTACATCCATCAGCCGCGCTGGGAAAAATCCATTCCCACCCCACGCCATCCCTCGGGGGGGTTATAAACGTGACGGATCAGGACCTGGGGAGGGAAACAGCACCAAAATAAAAGAGACACCTGCCTGGAGATCATCTCTGCCGGGACTCGAACCCGGAACCTCTGGATTAGAAGTCCAGCGCGCTCGTCCATTGCGCCACAGAGACCTCACCGTGAGGGGAGCGTCGGCTCCAGAACTGAAAAATCCACGGCGCCGCCGGGGTCCGGCACCCAGCGGCACCTCCCCGGGCACGGCAGCACCTCCAGCCTCCCCTCCCTGCTCAGGGGAACAGGGCAGGAATAATCCCAGGGATGATCCATATCTCGCTCGGCGGCGGGGATGCAGCAAAAACCTGGATGCAGGGGCTGGTATCCGCCTCTCTGGCAACCTTTCCGCAGCATCCCCGGCGCTCGGCTGCGGGCAGAGCTAAATCCTGGAGCAGAGTTTCGTGGCTGCATCTCCCTGAGCATCACACGGCATCCTCCCGGCTGCAGAAGGGCAAAGGGATAAAGATGAAAGAGGATTTAACAACGGTGAGGGGGAGCTGTGCTTGAGGAAACGGTGAGCAGAGAAATGAAAGGGAGAGCGGCCACGATGGGTTTTCCTTTCAGTGAGCTGTCAATCAGGGGTTTAACGAAGAAACGTTGTGGCTCTTCTGTCAGGAGGGGGGAAAAAAAATGAAAACGGTGTCAAAACAACGGGAGAGGTCCATTTACGGCCACTGACCTAGGAACAATTGATCAGGCTCTGGCAGGGAGTCCTCGCCGGGAGCAGCGCGTTTGGAATCCCCGCACGGCGGAAATTTCAGGCTCCCAAATTCCCCTGAGAGGGGAGGTGTTAAGTGCACTCCAAGAGGAGGAATTCCCTGACCACAGGGAGGTTTTTGCCTCAAGGTCGGCGTGACCTGAAGGTCCAGCCTCAGGCAGCTCTTCCTGAAGAGCCCAGAGCAGGAATAAAACAAGAGGAGATTCACCCCCGAAGCGGAACCGCGGTCAGAACCTCGGAACTGAGGATAAACCCCCCAAACAGCCATGTTGGGATGAGGAAGATCACACCATGCTGTGTTCCACCTGCACAGGACAAGCTCCTGCTGCATCCCTGCTTTCCTCAGTGCCTCTCCTTCCTGCCTCAGGCTGGGGCACCTCTGTGCTCACGGCTGAAATCCCAAATCCCAAATCCCTCCTGGGCTGGCAAACACCTGACTGCTGCCCAAACTGAGCTTTGGGCACACCCAAATGCAAACCCAAAGGATATGGGTTTTCCTTTTACTCAGCTTTGTGGTTGTCTTGACAAATAAAATCCACCTTGGAATGGTGGGGAGGAAGGCAGGGGTTGAACTTCTGTCAGAAAAAAAAAACAAAACCCTTCCTGCTGCAAAAGATAACGCAGTAAATTGATAATCCTTGAAATAAATCCCTCTGTGAACCAACTGTGATCACACTGGGGACCTGGAGAAAGCTCAAAAGTCTAGAAAACACCCATCTGCAGGGTGACCAAGGGCTGTGCTTAAAAATGTCACAGAAAAAAAAAAAAAAAATCTTAGACAAAGATATAAAGCTGTAAAGGATGAGCAAAATCTCCCACAGCCTGTGGCTGCCAGCTCCTCCTGGGGGATGAAGACACCAGCTTTTCAGTATGATTTTGGGAGGCTGCACCTCAAAAAGTGCCTGCTTTGAAGTCACCAGCAAGCAGCAAATCTGGAGATGATTAATGAAACAGCACCAGAACTCAGAAGAGTGACTGTGGCTTTATGTGCAGCCACATCCCTGGAATCAAGAGGTTTGGTGGAATTCTCTCGTTCCTCCTGCCTGGAGCTCCCCTCAGCCCAAACCCAGGAGAGGACCAGGAGTTTGTGATGTCCTGATGGAAATGCCACATTTCTGTCAGGGGGAAGTGTGGGGAGAACCAGGGGCTGAAGGGATGTGCCAGAGGAGCAGCAGCACTGCCTCATCCTCATCCTCATCCTCATCCTCATCCCAACAGGCAGCTCTGGAGGCCTTGGGGGCACCTGCCAGATGTTTCTGTACCTTCAACAACCTCCTCAGCCTTCCCTGAGGTCCCAACTGTCCCCTCTGCTCCTTCCAGATGTGACAAATTTGGGCAGCAGGGCCTGGAGGGAGCAGCAGGTTGGTTTTGGTGCTGGGGGAGGGCAGTACATCCCATCCTTCTGTGGGAAGAGCCAGGAGAACATCCCTGTGGGGACACAGAGAGGGAAGGGACGTGTCCCCAGCACACAGAAAAGCGTGCCAGGAGTGCAAAAAGCCCCCAGCTCACCCCTGGCCACCTCCCAGCCTGAAATCATTCCCCACAGAAAGGGAGAACACGAGCCACGAGCAAGGGATGCAGTGGCCCAGAGTGAACCCAGAGGATTTACCACCCCATAAAACAGCTGGGGAAGGGACAAAACTCTGAGCAATTTGATGAGTGATGGAGCCTTCAGATTCCACCTCTGCCTAAAGCTGCTCCAGGGGTGGGAGATCCAGAAATCCTTTGCACAACAAAAGAAACAGAAAATCCCTTTCGAGAGCTTCGACTGCTTTGTGGTATCCAGAGAAAGGTTTTACATTTTACAACCATAAATACAAGCACGAGGTACAACCACCCAGTTCCCCAATACAACCTTCCCCAAATCCTCACAGCAGGTTTATTCTTGTTTTTTTTCCTAAATTTGTGAATGCCTTTTTTTTTCCTTTGCAAACCGTTTCAGCAGCACCCAGAAGGCAGCCAGGTGTCTTGTTCTTGGTTTCACCACCATGTCATATTTTTATTTTATTTACATATTTTTAAACCCTCCAGTGCCTGAGCCTTGCTTATTCTGTGGGACTGGGCTCATCTAAATCATCCTTATCAGGAACTCCTGCATTTTGCTCCCCTGAAACGATCACATGAGACACAGACACAATTTTGGGAGGTTTTGCCATCGGTGCTATCAGTGGCTGTGCCAAAACTTGCTGGTTAAGTGGCCGATTTTTCACCTTTTTACTACATTTCTAAGCTTTCAGTTAAAATACAGCCCGTGGTCTTTTGAAAAGCAGCTCGAGTGCCCCACACAAAGGATCTGTTTGCGTTTTGCTGGGCATCAACCCCCAGAGGAGATTTTTTTTTGGGGGGGTCCCAGGTTGAAGCAGAAAAAACCTGGGATAAAAGGGAGCAGAGAGAGGCTGATGTTCCTGGGGAGAAGGTTGGATCTCAGCCACAACATGGGAAATTATGCGGCCCCGATCACAGATTTGAGGGATGGTTTGGGTGGGAAAAGATCCGGGATCACCCAGGGATGGGCAGGGACAATTTCACTACCCCGGGCTGCTCCAAAACCCCGGCCAAGCTGGCCCTGGACACTTCCAGGGATGGGAAAAACCCGTGCCAGGCCCTCCTCGCCCTCACAGGGAGGAATTTCTTCCCAAAATCCCACCTAAACCTCCCCCTCTTCAGTTTAAAGCCGTCCCTCTTTGTCCCACACTCCGCGCCCTTTTCCAAACTCCTTCTCCAGCGCTCTTGCAGCACTTTTAGGCGCCGAAAAAAAAACCAACCCCAACCCCTGCCACCTTCTAACCTCGGCAGTTCAGCTTTTGCCTATTTTCCTTACAAAAATCCCCTCATTCGGGGGTGGTTTGTCCCACACTCCGCGCCCTTTTCCAAACTCCCTCTCCAGCGCTCTTGCAGCACTTTTAGACGCCGAAAAAAAACCCAACCCCAACCCCTGCCACCTTCTAACCTCGGCAGTTCAGTTTTCGCCTGTTTTCCTTACAAAAATCCCCTCACACTCGAGGAGGGTTTTTCCTTCCCCCTCACGCCTCGTCCCGCGCAGGCCGCGCCTCACCCCGAGGGTTCCGCCGCTCCGCCGCCGCCTTCCCATCGCCGCTCCCCGAGTTGTTTTTTTTTTTAATTCCCCGGTGGTTTTTTTTTTTTTGTTCCCCGGTGTTTTCTGGAGCTGGGCCGTGCGTCTCGGAGGGGCTCCGGGCCCGGCCGTGCCCCTGTCCCGCCCCCGCCCCGCTCCCTTTGTGCGCCCGTCCTGCCCTTTCCGCCGGGCCCGGCCGGGTTTCCGCGGGGGCGGCCCCGGGCACGGACAAAGCGCCGGGGAGGGGAAAAAAACCCGGCCCTGGCCCCGGGTGAGGAGAGCCCGGAGCCGCGGGGACCCGCTGGGGGATCTGCTGGGGGATACCGGGATCTGCTGGGACATGTTGGGATCCACTGGGATCGGCTGGGATCCACTGGGACACGCCGGGATCCGCTAGGAGATACGGGGATCTGCTGGGGGATGCTGGGATCATCTGGAACACACTGGGATCTGCTGGGACACGCTGGGATCCCTTAGAATCTGCTGGGATCCACTGGAACACGCTGGGATCCATTAGGATCTGCTGGGTTCCACTGGGAGATACTGGGATCCACTGGGGTATACTGGGATCATCTGGAACACACTGCGATCCTCTGGGGGATACTGGGGCCTGTTGGGGGATACTGAGATCCCCTGGGACATGCTGGAATCCATTAGGATCTGCTGGGATCCACTGGGAGAGACAAGGATCCCGTGGAGCACACTGGGATCCCCTGGGACACACTGGGACCCACTAGGAGATGCTGGGATCCACTGGGGTATACTGGGATCATCTGGGACATGCTGGGATCCACTGGGAGATACTGGGATCATCTGGAACACACTGCGATCCGCTGGGGGATACTGGGATTCATTGGAGGATACTGGGATCATCTGGGACACGTTGGGATCCATTAGGACATGCTGGGATCCTCTGGGAGAGACAAGGATCCCGTGGAGCACACTGGGATCCCCTGGGACACACTGGGACCCACTAGGAGATCCTGGGATCCACTGGGGTATACTGGGATCATCTGGGACATGCTGGGATCCACTGGGAGATACTGGGATCATCTGGAACACACTGCGATCCGCTGTGGGATACTGGGATTCATTGGAGGATACTGGGATCATCTGGGACACGTTGGGATCCATTAGGACATGCTGGGATCCTCTGGGAGACACTGGGATCAACTAAGATCTCCTGGGACCCACTGGGACGTGCCGGGATCCACTAGGATCTGCTGGGATCCACTGGGGGATACTGAGATCCCCCGGGACACGCTGGGATCCATTAGGATCTGCTGGGATCCACTGGGGGATACTGGGACCCCCCCCCCCCCCCCCCCCCCGGACACGCTGGGATCCATTAGGATCTGCTGGAATCCATTAGGATCTGCTGGGATCCCCCAGGGGATCCCTCTCCGGGCTCCCCTGGCGCCGTGCTCCGGCTGTTCTGTGCCGCTCGCCCACTCGGTGCCACTGTCGCTCTGTGGTTCTCATCCCCAGCAGGCAGAGCAGGAGGTGAAAGCTCCGAAACCAAGCCAAATTTCGGGAAGTTCGGGAAAATAAAATCAGATTATCATGGAAGGGGATGTCACCCTGCTTCTCCTAAATTCACTGACAGGACAAGAGGGGATTGGATTCAGACTGACCAAGAGCAGAGCAGGAGGTGAAAGCTCCGAAACCAAGCCAAATTTCGGGAAGTTTGGGAAAATAAAATCAGATTATCACAAGGAGCTCACTGAGGCGTTCCTTCAGCCCAAACGAAGGGATCGGTCCGAAAATGTTGTTGGGGAGTCCCCTCTGACCTGCTCAGAGTGTTAAAAACGGGGGGGCTGAGCAGGATTTGGGGCTGGAGCTTTGAAGGGAATTCAAAGAGACATTCAGGAGCCGGAGGAGGAGGAGGCTCTGCTCCTCAGCCAGGGACGGGGAGCAGGCAGCTGAAGGAGCCCAGGAATGGCTCAGCACAGGGCAAGGTGAATCCTGCCCTGAGGGGCATCACTCTGAACCCCTTTTTGGGGCAGTTTGTGGGGGATTCCCAAGTGCAGACTGGACCAGGGACCCAGCAAAGCTCATCCACAAGAAACACAAATTTCCTGAGGCCTTTGGAGGATGAGCAGACACCCGATCCTTCGGAATCCTTGGGATTCCCCCAGTCCAGCACCAGCATCCAGAAGGAAAGGGAGTGTGATCTGGGTTTAAAAAGTGGACTAAATCCACTTTTTATCTGGAGTAAATCCAGATAAATGTGCTGGGGGCAGGCTGAGCCGTGCTGCCAACGCACACAGACTCACCCAGAGAATCAACACACACAGAAAGGCCACCAGCACAGCCAGCCCTGCCAGGCTCCCTCCCGCTGTTCCTCCCTCCAGCTGAGCAGGATAAAAACCCCTATTAGTGCAAAAAACCACAAATAAACACACAGATCCCTCCAGCGACTTCAAACGAGGCCTAAAAGAAGCTGTTAAGGCCCAACACAGTTCCCTTTTCTCAGATTCACCAGCAGCAAGGCAAGGGTGAACCCAAATCATATCCTTGTCTTGATTATATGTTTAATATTAGCAGGTGCTTTTTGTCACCTTGCCTGGTTAATGCTCCAGCTGGAGGAATAAAAACACCTTAATGGGGTGAAGAAACGTCATCCCGGGGATGGGATGGGGCTCTTTGCTGACATCCAGATCCAGGTTTGGCTCCACAGCTGGGACTGGCACGGGGCAGTGCAGCCAGACACCACCAAGGAGCCCAAATCCTCGGGGGGATTGTCCTGAGCAGCAGCAGCAGCTCTGGAGAGGTTTTGCCAGCCCCATTTCTTCCAGGATCTCCCCAGAGCCTCCCCCCAGCTCAGGGCTGGGGTTCTTGTTGTGCTTGGAACGGAAGGGGATGTCACCCTGCTTCTCCTAAATTCACTGACAGGACAAGGGGGGTGGATTCAGACTGACCAAGAGCACGTTTAGGTTGGGGATTGGGAAGAAATTCTTCACTCAGAAGGTGGGGAGGCCCTGGCACAGGGTGCCCAGAGAAGCTATGGCTGCCCCTGGATCCCTGGAAGTGCCCAAGGCCAGGCTGGACAGATCTTGGAGCTCCCTGGGATGGTGGGAAGTGTCCCTGTCCATGGCAGGGGTGGCACTGGATGGGCTTTAAGGTCCCTTCCCACCCAAACCACTCTGGAATCCTTTGATTCCATGACTTCAACCTGCCCAAGCTTTTCCAGATCTTTAATGACACTTCTAGCATCTGCAGCCAGCGAGATTGGCGATGCCACAGCAAGGATCCCTTTCCTTTTAAAACAAATATATATTTATATACATAAAAATATAGATTATGTAGATATTGTGTACGTGTGTGTGTGTGGATAAAACTCTTGGCACTGCCACTTCTCCCTGGCTCTGCACAGCTTTTTCATTGGCATTTGAGCTTCCTAAACAGCAACCCAGATCTCAGAGCCTATTAATAGCCACTGCTGCCAAATCCTCCCTTCTCCTGTTTGGGGAAGAATCCACGGATTTTGCTTCCCTTGCAAACCTGGAGCGCTCTCCTGAAGCGTGGTGTTGATTTACACAGCTGAGAAATCTGGTTTGAGTGGTCCTGAGTTACAGAGATCCACAGAGGGACTGGGACAAGGTGTGACACCTCTCCTGAAGCGTGGTTGTGGTTCAGGTTTTTGCCCTTCTCCTCTGTCCCTTTTAAGGAGTTGGGTAAAGTCTTATTTTTAGCCTTCTGTGTTTTGGAGTCAGATACACTTTTATATAAATAACCTTCTTGTTATTGTAAAATCCAACAATGTTTACATTCCTTTCACAAGGAGGAGATGTGTAGATGGACTGTTGGGTTGTCCAGTGTGGTTGGAGAAGAAGATTTTCTTCCTCTAATCCATGGCCACTGCTGGAGTTGGATAAATGTTGAATCTGTAAATAAACCCTCCTCTTTTCTGCCTCGGACTTGGCATGGTGTGGGTGTGGATTCTTTGTGTCGTGTGTGGCACGTGGTGACGATTTGCACAGCTGAGAAATCTGGTTTGAATTAGTCCTGAGCTGGCTCTGAGTTAGGTGGATCCACAGAGGACACAGGACAAGGTGTGACACCTCTCCTGAAGCGTGGTGACAATTTGCACAGCTGAGAAATCTGGTTTGAGTGGTCCTGAGTCACAGAGATCCACGCAGGACTGGGACAAGGTGTGACAGCTCCCACCTGCTGAAGTGTGGGGGACGTGCAACCCCACGCAGGGATGAACCAATAAAGGGAATGAACCAATAAAGAGAACACAAACCAGGCTGGTGCACTGAATAATGAGATTTTTAAAGGCACTCACTGCCAGCACTCTCACCTGCCGACCCCGCCGAGCCAATATTTGCTCCCGCTCTGCCAACTCAGGGAGTTTTTGGGGTGCTCTGGATGTGCTCGTCAAGCCCTTGCTGACAGCTCAATTTATCACCGGGCAGGTTTTTCAAGCCTTTTTGACTCTCGGCAGAACGTTTCCCACCCCCCCCCCCCCGGTGGTTTTTGCCGGCGTTTTACTCCCGGTGAAAAATCTCCGGCGAGATTCCCGGCGACAGCTCCCTTTGCATTCCTGGCGCACGCTCAGCCAGCCAAGCAAGGCTGTAAATAATTGAGCACCCATCATTCCCTTTTTTTGCAGTCCCCACCAGAAAGCAGCCCTGCTTCGCTCTCAGCAGCAAATATTTAGTGAGGTAATCAATCCGAGGGAAAGAAAAAAAATCTTAATTTGGATAAGAAAATTAAATGTTTTTTTTTTTTTCCCCCAGATCTTCTATCTGATTATCTCTGGCATCCATCCTGCTGTTCTCAGGGTAGGTGCTGTACCAGGAGATAATTATGAGGATCACAGAAGCAACTCAATTAACTGCAGCTAATGCTTCTTATTAGCATTTTGCTGGGGCTTGTGGAGTTTTTCAGCTGAAACAGATAAACAAGCTCAAACATTCGCAGAGGAAAGCTCAGACAAAAAAAAAAAAACAGAAACAAAGGGCCACGGAGGCTGTCAGGGAAAGCCCAGAGCAGCTCAGGAGAGCTGCAAACACTGGGATCTCACTGCTCTCAGGGCGTGGATTTCAGAGCTCCTGCTCCAGGAGCACACACGGGGCATGACTGGGAGCTCAGAAATCCAACAGGGTGGAACATCCTCAGCCCACTCAGCCCTGCTCCAGCTCAGGAACTCCTGTCCCTGGGCTCGCCTGCCTCAGGAGGAACCAGGCAGCAGCACATTCTCCCCAAATCGTCCTCCTGCATCTCCTGCTGTGGCTCCTGTGGCACCACCTCAGTGACAGGTGGCACCTGGCAGTGCTGTCACCTCCCCGGGAGGTGCTGGCTGTCCTGGCACGTCCCTCAGAGCAGGATGGCAGGAGGACATGGCCTCTCACATCTCCTGGCCTCAGACATCTCCATTTGCAGCCCAGGAGTGTCCCCAAGGGCCAGGATTGAGACAGAGGAGCCCAAGCCCTGCTCCCAGCAGGGCTGTTCCTGCTCAGCAGCCTCTGGCTGGAGCAGCAGCCCAAGGGAAAGGTGCAGCTCCCTGCCAGCATCCAAACCTCCACATCTGCTCTCCAGGCTGCCCTGGCTGCCTTCCCTTCCCTGTCACCTCCTGACAGGCTGCTCTCCTACACGTGGCCAGGTTTTTCCACGTTCAGGGCTTTATTCTGGTGTGGTTTTGCCCCTCAGTGCTGGCAGCCCGTGTGGGTCACCCCTGGGTGGGATTGCAGGTGAGGTGTTTGGTGTTTAAGCAGCAGTGCCCCCACTCCTGAGGATCCTGCAAACCAAAGCTCTCCAGCCCTGCCTGTCCCTGAGAAGACTCCATGAATTATCCAGGCTTTGAAACGAGGCAGCTTCATGGCTTTTTACATCCAGTTCCCTTCCAAGTCCTCTCTAATGATTTTTTTTTTTTCTCCTGATTTCCCTGACCTGATTCTCTCTGTGCCTCATTTCTCACCCTTCCTGGTGCCTGCAGAGTTGTCCTGGAGCTCCAGGGCTTGGCTGTTCCCACGTGTGGGAAACACTCACGGGTCCTGTCAATGCAAACACCTGAGAATCTTCCTGGCAGCAGCTCCCAGGCTGCTCCATCCTCAGGGACAGCCCAGCCTCATGTCTGGCCCTGTGTCTTGGGTTATGGAACCAAAAATATGTGTTCTATTTCATCTGCTGAAAGCAGCTGGAGAGATGTTCTTCTTTATCTCTTGTAACTCCAGGGGGGAGGGGGGCTGATGCCTTCTGATAACAGGCCAGCTGATAAAACCAGGTGGGGCAGTGTTTGTTATCGCTGTCACCACCCGTCCTCCCTCCAGGGGGATATTTTTCTGCTAATGGGTCATTTAGGGCTATCTTCTGCTAATGGGCCATGAAGGCTCACCAGTGACAGGACACATTCCATCATCCCAGTGTCAGATGCTCCACCCAGTGGGAGGAGCCAACCATTCCCACCTGGATAAAAACTGAGACTCAGGAACACCAGGGATCTGGTTCCACTGGATTCCTGGAGGAAGACTGAACCCTTCTCACCATCCCTGGACCCTTTTTTCTCTCAGGATCATCTCTGCCCCAACAGAACCACATCTGCCACTCCAGGAGGACTCACTTTTGGACTGCTTCCAACACCCTGACCAACAGGGTGTCGGGTTGTAGCTCTGACTCTGCCAAAGTTTTCCAGAATTGTTGTTTGTTTTGGTTTGTTTTGTTTTCTACTACATTTGTATTGTTAATATTCCCAGTAAAGAACTGTTATTCCTATTCCCAAATCTTTGCCTGAAAGCCCCTTCATTGCAAAATTATAGTTTGGAGGGGGGTGAGGGGTTTACATTCTAAATTCTAAGGGAAACTCCAGCTTTATCCAGGGAGATATCTGTCTTTCCAAACCAAGACACCCTGGCAGAATGCACGGCTGAGCACCTTTGCCAAGCCCTGGGTGAGGCAGAGCCGTGTCCTTCTGCTGCCTCCAAAGGCTCAGGAATTGCAGGAGCAGCTGGGAGGGAGAGCAGAGAGCACAGCCAGGCACTGAGTCCCATCTGTGCCCTGCCTGTGACAGCCTGAGCTGCCCTGGCAGGGGCACCCAGGGCAGAGGGAACACCCCCTTGCCTCTCCCAGGGCTGGGAGTGGTGCACAGAGAGAATCAGGTCAGGGAAACCAGGAAAAAAAAAATCGTTAGAGAGGATTTGGAAGGGAACTGGAAGTAAAAAAGCCTGGATAATTCATGGAGTCGCAGGGACAGGCAGGGCTGGAGAGCTTTGGTTGGCAGGATCACCCCAGATGATGCTGCATCCCCAGGACAGGCACCTCCCCAAGCTCAGGCCCACCGAGCATTTCCAATTTTTCTCCCTCTGTGGCAAAAACTGAAGAGGCTTTTTGGTCTCCTGGGAGTTTGGATTTGGTTGGGAGGACGTCACAGGGACTGGATGCGCCGGTGAATTCAGGATCTGGGATTCCTGCTGTGCAAATCCCACACTGGTGGGACCTGACAGGACCTGAGGGGAGCAGATGAGGAAGGAAAGGGCTCCACGAGTCCATCCCTGGGTGTGGAAGGGGCTACAGTCCCTGCCTGAAGCACGCAGCAGGCTCTGCTCTTATGAGAGATAATTACCCACCTCAATTAACACTGGTGGGGCCTGTTCCCTGCACACCCACGACAAGCCAGCAGAGCTGATAGCAGAGCTGAGCCAAGACAGAAATAGCCTTTTCTGCCACATCCCCTCCATTCTAATCCCCCTGGGCTTCATCCACGCTGGAAGCACGGAAGGTCTGAGGGGAGCTGGGACCTTGTGAGAGGTCCCAGAGCAGTGTGGAATCTGAAAAAACCACCAAAGGGCTCAGCCAGTTCAAGCTGACCCAGAGGCTTGAGGGGGTTGATTGCTGCTCCATCTCTGAGGGAATGAATTCCTTACACCAGGTGAAGAGCTGTCAGAGGATGATGCAGAAGCCAGGCTGCCAGGCAGGGACTGCAGAGCTTTATCATAAATGATGGCCACGGGTTTTCCTGACGGGAATTCTCTGCTCACAAACACCAAGAAAAATTCCAAACAAGCCCACGTCCTGCCAGAGAGGGCAGGGGGAATCTGTTTAAAGGAGCAATTCTGCCCTGGAGATCCACGGGTGGCATCAGTCAGGTGCCAGGGGAGCAGAGCAGAGGAGGTCCCAGCCCCAAAATCCTTGCTGTGCCTCACACAGATTCCATCTGTGCCAGGGAGCCGGGAGTGGGAGCAGCCAGAGCCGTGTCAAACCAGCCACCAGGGAGTGGAGAACCCCCTGCGTTGGACAAATTAGCAATTGTTTGGAGCAATTAGGGTTCAAGTGGCTTCAGAAGACACTGTGAGAGCCCATGGCAGTGCAGGGGGTGGTTCTTAGGGGCAGGGAGGGTTGGTTTGGAGGGCAGGGAGGGCTGGGTTGGAGGGCAAGAAAGGTTGGGTTGGGGTTGGAGGGCAGGGAGGGCTGGGTTGGCGGGCAAGGGTCCAATCTTCCTCCGGGAATCTGGTGGAACCAGATCCCTGGTGCTCCTGTGTCTCAATTTTTATCCAGGTAGGAATGGTTGGCTCCTCCCACTGGGTGGAGCATCTCACAATGGAATATGTCGTGCCCTTAGTGAGCCTCAATGACCCATTAGCAGAAGATAACCCTCAGTGGCCCATTAGCAGAAAATATCCCCCTGGAGGGAGGATGGGTGGTGACAGACATAACAAACACTGCCCCACCTGGTTTGAACAGCTGGCCCATGATCAGAAGGCATCCACCCCCCTTCTCCTCCCAGAGTTACAAGAGATAAAGAAAAAACCTCTCTCCAGCTGCTTTCAGCAGATGAAATAGAACACACATTTTTGGTTCCATAACCCAAGACAGTGAATCACTCTGCAAAACCCCACAGCTTGTTTTGGACCCATGACCAGACCTGTGTTCGATACCTGCTGGGCTCTGCAGGCCCCCAATGCCCGAGGGCAGTGATTTGGGTCATTTGTCCACCTTTCCTCTCAGAGTCCAGATGCTCCAGGTGCAGCAGCATCTGTCTAAGCCTAGGAGCATGCAGCCGGTTTGTTTTTTTTTTTTCCTGCAGGCATTTTTGGAGAGCTTCTCTCTCCCCCAGCCCAGCACTCCACAGTCAAATATCCTTGGGATGCGTCGGAGCAGCGTCCCTCACCCCTGGAGCTGCCAAAGCAATGGGAAGTCCCCTGAAGAGAGGTTTGATGTGGCAGCCTGGAGCTGATAAGCCATTGATTTCTTCTCCTTTTTGGGCTGGAGGAGATTGTCAGCCCGGGGACACGATAGCAAGGCAGGGATGATAACACAGCACAGGCTTGCTGGAGGATCCTGGCAGGCAGCTCCTGCAGCCCAGGGTGGGATTGTCCAGACAAAAAAAAAAACACCACACGCTTCAATTTCTCTTCCCCCAGACTGAGACATCCCAGATAAAGGCCTTATCTGGCCTTCTCTGCAATCAATGAGATGCTTCAGCCTCGCTGGGTGCGTGGCAGGGCAGCAACAGCTTTATCACACCAGGCAGGGATGGGGGATTTGTCCTCCCTGAGGTGCCTCGCTGCATCCCTGGCACGGTGGCAGCTCCAGGGAGGCTGAGGGCACCAGCCCAGCCCAAGCTGGAGGTGCCTCCAGGGGGAATTCATCGAGAAAAAGGTAAAAAATGCCCTGGGCTCACCTGGGCTGCCCTCAAAACGTTTTCAGGGCTGGGTTTTCCCGTCTCCCCCAGGCACCTGAAACCCCAATTCCAGCCCTTTTCCCGGCTGCCTTCGAGCAGGAGAGGGCAGCAAATCGCTCCTCTGGAAGGAGGGGGAAGCAGGTCGGGAGAGCACGAGGTCTCCATCTGGGGGATGTTTTGCTGTTTGCTGTGGAAATCTTCAGTCAGAGTCATTCGCTGTTGCTCCCGAGGGCTCGCTGCAACCAAAATGTTCCCATCAGATCCTCCCCAAAATCGGGCTTTTTAAAGGATGTGGTGCGGAGTGACGCTCAAATTTTGGGTCCCAGACACGCCAGTCCCTGACCTGAACTGGTTTTTGCAGCCTTGTGCTTCCAGTAAAGTCGGGGAATGTCAGATATTCCTTGGCACAGGGGCGGTGTCACCCTCATTTTGGACATTTTTCAGCCGTGCCGTGCCCTGAATCCACCCCTCAAACATTCCCAGGGAGAAGAGACCATTCCCAAATGATGATCCAAACCACCCCAGCTCAGCCTCCACTCCTGAGTGGGCCCCAGGGATATTTAATTGTCATTAATTGTGGTGATCCCCGTGCATTCCAGCACCTGTCTGGTGCACCAGGATTCCCAGCTGGGAGAGAGAAAATTCCGGAGCCTCAGTACCTCAGCTGAGCTCTCATCACCGGGGCTGTCAGGCTCACTGGGGAGAGTCACTCACCCAAATTTAGACAACTGCAAAGTCCAGGTCTCCAGTGAAATATTTTTTTTTGGTGTCACAGGAGCCAGTGGTGAGGGATGGGAGTGGATCCCACAGGGAGGTGCCCCTTGCTCTCCACCAGACCCCCTGATCCCCGAGCTTGGCTGCTGAAATTCACAGAATCAGAGAATCCCAGACTGGGTTGGGTTGGAAGGGGCCTCAAAGGTCACCCAGTGCCACCCCTGCCACGGGCAGAGGGACAATTTCCACTGTCCTAGGCAGCTCCAAGCCCTGTCCAACCTGGCCTTGGACACTTCCAGGGATCCAGGGTCTCCTCATCCTCACTGAGGAGGAATTCCCTCCCAGTATCCAACCTAAATTCCCCCTCTTTCAGTCTGAAGCTGCTCACCCTTCTCCTGTCACCCCACCTCTGGTGCCAAGTCCCTCTCCAGCTCTTCTTGGAACCCCTTCAGGCACTGGAAGGGGCTCTGAGGTCTCCCTGGAGCTTTCTCTTCTCCAGGTGAGCACCCCCCAGCTGTCCCAGAGCCTCCTCCTCTCATTCCAGCAGGTCCAGGCCCTTCTGGAGCGACACATCCTGGGATTGCTGACTGCTCGCATCCTCTCTGTGGGGTCTTGGCCCTACAGACACCCCGCTGACCCCACAACCAGGCCCTCATTTACCCTCCATGCCTCGCTGGGGTGATCTTCCCCAATCCCACCCCTCTCACTTGCACGAGACAGCCCGAAAAAAAAACCTCAAAGAGAAAACAGAAAAACCCCCAAAAGTTCAACTGAAAGTACTCCAGAAGAACCTTTCCTGGGTGGGAGCAGCTGAAAATAGAGCTGCCTGCACACACCCACCCACCCAGCCCTCCCCTGGCTCGTGCTTCCAGAGCCAGCTCCAGCTCCTGTGTTTTGTATTTATAGCCCAGCAAAACCCCCTCGCCAGGAGCTGGGGGATTGTCTGAGAGGAGCAGGAACCCAGCAGAGCTCAGCTGGCCCCCCTGGAATTCCTCCTGAACCTTTTGAGGGTTTTTCTACACCCTCAAATCCCAGAGGGAAAACCAGCTCCAGGCACACACAGGTGGTTGGGAACTCATTCCCGAGCCCAGAATGGTTCAGGCTGGAGCCGAGCTCAGGGGTGCAGCTGATCCCTGGCCGCAGATCTGGGCTGTCCTGCCAAGCTCCGAGAGGGCAGAATTTGCAAATTCCGCAGAGCTTAGACCTGAGCCCGGGCTCAGCAGAGCCCCGGGGGTGTTTAGAGCCGAGCCCGGGCTCAGCAGAGCCCGGGGGGTGTTTAGAGCCGAGCCCGGGCTCAGCAGAGCCCGGGGGGTGTTTAGAACCGAGCCCAGGCTCAGCAGAGCCCGGGGGGGGTTCCTAGGTAAGCTCCAGCTCCGGCAGTGTCGTTGCTGTTGTCACTTTTATCAGCCTGCTGCAATCTGCTTTTCCTGCTATATTTGCCTGTTTATAATTAGCCCGCTGGGTTTGCTGTTCTCCCGGTTTGTTTTTTTTTTTTCTTATCTCGGTTCCCTGACAGTTTTCGAAGATGGCTCCATCTTAAATCTACCCTGTGCTTTAAGAAAAGAAAAAAAAAACCACCAAAACTCTTCTCCAGCTTTCCTTTGAAGCTCAGCACTCCGGGGAGAGTGCCAGCAGACAGGCTTCGCGCTCCCGGAGAAAGGGACAATTAGGTGGCAGCAAACATTTAATTATCAAATGGATTGGTGCTTCTTAAACAGCGCCTGGGAGTTTAAGCAGGTGCCTGACAGGCAGGATCCTTCGAGTATCAGATGCGAGGAGAGCTTTGAGAGCTCACCCAAAAGGAGCTGATGAGGCTGTGAACGAGGCAGGAGCTTTCAGCACCGGGCTGGGAGAGGCTTCACACTCGGGTGTTGGGGAGGATGAAAAAGGAAAGCCTTGTAAATATAATATAAATATAATATAAACTAATATAAACTAATATAAACTAATATAAACTAATATAAACTAATATAAACTAATATAATATAATATAATGTAATATAACATAACACAATACAATACAATAGAACACAATAGAATAGAAAATGTAATATATAATGTAATGTAATGTAATGTAGTGTAATGTAATGTAATGTAATGTAATGTAATGTAATATAATATAATATAATATAATATAATATAATATAATATGCCTTATAAAAGCCTTGTAAATATGACTGCTTAGGTTTGGAGAATATGACACCTAGAAGTGAAATGGAGTTGAAAGCAAGTTTTGATGTCTAAAGTTACTGGACAACTGGAGAACAATAGTTTGGCTGGCTGAAGGTAAATCCCTTTTTGATTAAACAATTCTCCTCACCAAAACTCCAAGGGTCAGAGCAGACCCCACTAGCTGGGCAGAAAGAGTCCAAAGAGTCATTTTTAGGGTTTAAAATAGAAGACAGGATGGAAATGTAATGGGATCTTCACCAAGCACCAGGCAGGAATCTTTGCCAACAAAAAAAAAAGAGCTTCTCCTGTTCTCCAGCCTCAGTTCTCCCCTCAGCTCTGCCACTCCAGACTCCCCCAGCACTGACCATCTGCACCAGGGAAATGGGAAAGAAAAAAGAAAATAAATTTGATTAAAGCAGACTGGGGGCTGTTGGAGCCACTTCCTAAAGCAATTTCCCCAACGTTTCGTGGCTCATCTGGGAATTTCTGTTCTTGCATCTTGCAGGGAACAGCACATCCCCAAGACAGAACGACAGGCCTCACACTCAGCCTCATAAATCCGTGCTGCCTTCCCGAGTTCTCACCCTTCAGGAACTCCGTGTCCCCTCCTGCATCTCCTTGTTCCCAGTCTCGGGATGGGGATGCATTTCTGCTGCTCCAGCCCAAGGCAGTGATCTCCTGGCTCCTGCCAAAGCTGTCCCCGTGCCTGGAAGCCCAGCTCTGCTGACCTGTCCTCCTCCAGTTCTGCCTCCTCCATCGTTCCAGGCTCAGATCCTGCCCTGGTGCTGTGTGCCACCTCCTGGGGACCTTCCTGCTGCTCTGCAGGGGCCAAAGCTGAGGCCTCCTCCCAGCCCCAGGTCTCCCACGTCCAGATCTGGTGTCATTTGGAGGCAGAGAGAAGGTTTGGTTGGTGGTTTTTTTTTTTCCATTCAGTGTCAACTTGGGCTTTACAAATCCCACCAAACACTCACCTCCCTCCTGATGGAGCAGCAGGGCCGGGAAGGGTCTGGAAGGGAAAGGTCTGGAGTGGTTGGTTTGTTCAGCTGAGAGGGCTGCAGCTTCTCCTGAAGGTCAGCTCTGCTCTGTGACCAGGGACAGGACCCAGGGAAGGGCTGCAGCTGTGTCAGGGGGGGTTTAGATTGGAGATCAGGGAAAGGTTCTTCCCTCAGAGGGTGCTGGGCAGGCTCCTCAGGGAATGGTCCCAGCCCCGAGGCTGCCAGAGCTCCAGGAGAGCTTGGACAGCTCTCCCAGCCCAGGGTGGGGTTGTTGGGGTGTCTGTGCAGGGCCTGGGGTTGGACTCGATGATCCTTGTGGGTCCCTCCAGCTCAGAATATTCTGTGATTCCAATTCTTGGTCTCCCCTTCAAATCCCCAAACCCTCGCAGACCGTTCCTCTTCACCACCTCCTAGAGAAGAACCCAAACACAAGCTCTGCCTTCCAGGTGCTCCCAAACCTGTTTTTTTTCAGCCCAAATCCAACTTGAAGGCCAAAATGGGCTCCTGCTGCTGTGCTTTCTCCCCCGTTTGCTTTCTGCTGCTTCAGACACACGCACTTCCCAGAGAGCCAAATCCCTTGGAGACGGAGCAGGGGAGGCCTTGCTCATGGCTGGAGAGTGCAGCTGAAGCAAGGCATTAATTCCACTTACAGGATGAAATTGGCAGCGGAGCAACTGAATTTTTTTTTCCAGTCCAGCTCTAAAGTGCTCTCCAAAGCGATCTAATTTATCACTGCAGCAGCAGCAGCAGCAGCCATTCAAAGGCTCTCCCAGCTCCCTGCCTGCCTGCCTGCCCATGGCGGGAGGAGATGACTTCAGCAGCAGATGGATCCAAGTTCTTCGTCTGGCTGCAGCTCTTGGGTCCTCACCAGACCTCGGCTCTTCCCGGGGGCGGCTCTGGCAGGCTCCAGCCTTTGGGCTTTGTGCTTCAAACCTCCACGGGGAGGAGGGGAAACGGCCTCAGGCTGGGCCAGGAGAGGCTCAGGGTGGACAGCAGCAGGAATTTCTTCATGGGAAGGGTGCTCAGGCTTTGGAACCACCCAGGGGGGTTGGAGTGCCCATGCCTGGGGGTGTCCAAGGAAGGTGTGGAGGTGTCACTCAGAGCTCTGGGTTGGGGGACAAGGTGGGGAGTGGGCAGAGCTTGGACTGGACGGTCATGGAGAGCTTTTCCAAGCTCAGTGATTCTTGGAATCCATGATCTGCTCAGAGGGGATTTCATGTGAGCTCTTCCCAGGGGCGGCTCTGGCAGGCTCCAGCCTTTGGGCTTTGTGCTTCAAATCTCCACGGGGGGGAGGGGAAATGGCCTCAGGAGGACTCTCAGCAGGAATTTCTCCATGGGAAGGGTGCTCAGGCCTTGGGGCTGCCCAGAGGAGGTTGGAGTGCCCATGCCTGGAGGTGTCCAAGGAAGGTGTGGAGGTGGCACCGGGCTGGGGACAAGGTGCCATGTCCAGCTTGGGCTGGACGGTCATGGAGAGCTTTTCCAAGCTCAGTGATTCTTGGAATCCATGATCTGCTCAGAGGGGATTTCACGTGAGCTCTTCCCGGAGGCGGCTCTGGCAGGCTCCAGCCTTTGGGCTTTGTGCTTCAAACCTCCACGGGGAGGAGGGGAAACGGCCTCAGGCTGGCCCAGGAGAGGCTCAGGGTGGACAGCAGCAGGAATTTCTTCATGGGAAGGGTGCTCAGGCTTTGGAACCACCCAGGGGGGTTGGAGTGCCCATGCCTGGAGGTGTCCAAGGAAGGTGTAGAGGTGGCACCAGGCTGGGGACAAGGTGGGGAGTAGGCACAACTTGGGCTGGATGGTCATGGAGAGCTCTTCCAACCTCAGTGATTCTTGGAATCCATGATCTGCTCAGAGGGGATTTCACGTGAGCAGCGTGGCTCTGGGGTTGTGAGGGGTGAAATCTCTTTTCTTGCCTCTTTCCTCCATGAAGATCCACCTGGAGAGTGGATCTGGGAGGAGCCAGAATCCCTCCCAGCAGGGCCGGGTGTGCCCAGGATGTGCCACAGAGCCTTGAGGGCACCTGTGGGTACGAGGAGCCACCTGGGGAGGTGACACTGGAAGAGTGGAGGTGGCCCCAGCACCGGGGTCCCTTCATGGCTTCACCTGGGGCTGGCAGGACTCAGCCTCCCCCTTCACACATCTCTGCTGGCTGTCACAGGTGCTCAGAGCAGGGGAACCCATCTAAACCCAGATAAACCCCCACAAATTACATAAACCCACACAAACCCCCACATAAACACCCCCAAAAACCCACACGAGCCCCCATAAATCCACACAAACCCATAAAATTCCACAGAATCCTATACAAACCCCTAAAAACCCATATAATCCCACACAAAACCCCACATAAACCCACAAAATCCCCCACAAATCCACAGAAACTCACATAGACCCCCTCAAAACCCACAGAAATCCCACAAAACTCACACAGGCCCACACGAACACCCATGAACCCACATAGACACCCCAAACCCCACACAAACCCACATAATCCCACACAAACCCACATAATCCCACACAAAACCCCACATAAACCCACATAATCCCACACAAAACCCCACATAAACCCACAAAATCCCACACAAACCCACAAAACTCACACAGGCCCACACAAACACCCATGAACCCACATAGACACCCCAAACCCCACACAAACCCACATAATCCCACACAAACCCACATAATCCCACACAAAACCCCACACAAACCCACATAATCCCACACAAACCCACATAATCCCACACAAAACCCCACATAAACCCACAAAATCCCACACAAACCCACAAAATCCCACACAAACCCACAAAACTCACACAGGCTCACACAAACACCCATGAACCCACATAGACACCCCAAACCCCACACAAACCCACATAATCCCACACAAAACCCCACATAAACCCACAAAATTCCCCACAAAACCCCACACAAACCCACAAAAACTCACACAGGCCCACAGAAACACCCATGAACCCACATAGACATCCCAAACCCCACACAAACCCACATAATCCCACACAAACCCACAAAATCCCACACAAACCCACAAAAACTCACACAGGCCCACACAAACGAACGAGGGCGAAGCTGTCACAGGGAGTTCAGCTCTTCCCTTCAGCTCCGTGCCAGGAGGAGGAACAGGAATAACCAGGAACCCAGAGCCTCCCTCAGGAACAGCTCTGCTGCACCAGGCCATGGCCAGAGGCTGCTAATTATCCCAGCCTGCGCTAATTAATTGAAACGAGGATGTACACACGCAATATGAAAATGAAGTGATGTCAGGGCGATGTCTTCCCCTGGGGATGGCAATGGGGAGTTTTCTCCAGGCTGGGAAGGAGCAGGGATGGAGCTCAGCCTCTGGTGGGAGCAGGGCCAGGGCTGCTGACCCCCGACTCAGCCACGCTGAAAATACCACAAACAAAACCCCCATGGCAAAACTGTGAGCCAAAGGAAAAAGGGCTTTTGGCGGGGTTTTGTCTGGAAACTGAAGGAGTTGGTCCCAAACCTACAGCAGTAAAGGTGAGAAGCTTGAATTGGCTCAGATGTCAGCCCCAAAGCAGGGTTGGGGAATGGCCACAGATGTCACCAATTAAAACCCCACACCAGGTGGGGTTTTAAAGAAAGAATTGACACCCACATGTTGAGATGTCCAAGGCAGAAAAGAGGGCAATTTATTTACAGCCTCAACATTTATAGAATTTCAGCAGTGATAGTAGATTAGAGGAAGAAAAGCCACAGCTTTTGCAGCACCAGCAGAAGCTCTGCTGGCTCTCTCTACTGCTTTTCCATAGCAGAGCTGTCAGAAGCGAGAAACTGCCTTTTGCCGAGAAAGCAGCGTCTAGCGCGAGAGAAGGCAGCGTCCTCAGGACACAATGCTGGCTGTGCCCAGAAGCGTGAGGCAGCAGTGGAAGACTGTTGAAAGCAAGAACAGCTCGGGGAGAGCAGGTGGTGGTGGAGAATTTGAGGCAGAAGCCGTCAGGGCTGCAGGCTGCAGGAGGAGCTTCAGGCAGACTTATAGCACATCCCCAGCACAGTGCACAGCCCCCGGGGCTAGATCCACGCCAAACATGCTGTGTGCTGTGGCTGTGTGCTGTGTGCTGTGTGCTGTGGCTGTGGCTGTGGCTGTGTGCTGTGGCTGTGTGCTGTGTGCTGTGTGCTGTGTGCTGTGGCTGTGGCTGTGTGCTGTGGCTGTGGCTGTGGCTGTGTGCTGTGTGCTGTGTGCTGTGTGCTGTGGCTGTGGCTGTGTGCTGTGGCTGTGTGCTGTGTGCTGTGTGCTGTGGCTGTGGCTGTGTGCTGTGTGCTGTGTGCTGTGGCTGTGGCTGTGTGCTGTGGCTGTGGCTGTGGCTGTGTGCTGTGTGCTCTGTGCTGTGTGCTGTGGCTGTGGCTGTGTGCTGTGTGCTGTGTTCTGTGGCTGTGGCTGTGTGCTGTGGCTGTGTGCTGTGGCTGTGGGCTGTGGCTGTGTGCTGTGTTCTGTGGCTGTGGCTGTGTGCTGTGTGCTGTGTTCTGTGGCTGTGGCTGTGTGCTGTGTGCTGTGGCTGTGTGCTGTGGCTGTGGCTGTGTGCTGTGGCTGTGGCTGTGGCTTTGGCTGTGGCTGTGGCTGTGTGCTGTGGCTGTGGCTTTGGCTGTGGCTGTGGCTGTGGCTGTGGCTTTGGCTGTGGCTGTGGCTGTGGCTTTGGCTCTGGCTGTTGCTGTGGCTGTGTGCTGTGGCTTTGGCTGTGTGCTGTGTGCTGTGTGCTGTGGCTGTGGCTGTGTGCTGTGGCTGTGTGCTGTGTGCTGTGGCTGTGGCTGTGGCTGTGGCTGTGGCTGTGGCTGTGTGCTGTGGCTGTGTGCTGTGTGCTGTGTGCTGTGGCTGTGGCTGTGTGCTGTGGCTGTGTGCTGTGGCTGTGTGCTGTGTGCTGTGTGCTGTGGCTGTGGCTGTGTGCTGTGGCTGTGGCTGTGGCTGTGTGCTGTGTGCTGTGGCTGTGGCTGTGGCTGTGTGCTTTGGCTGTGTGCTGTGTGCTGTGGCTGTGTGCTGTGTGCTGTGGCTGTGTGCTTTGGCTGTGTGCTGTGTGCTGTGGCTGTGTGCTGTGGCTGTGTGCTGTGGCTGTGGCTGTGTGCTGTGGCTGTGGCTGTGGCTGTGTGCTGTGGCTGTGGCTGTGTGCTGTGGGCTGTGGCTGTGGCTGTGTGCTGTGGCTGTGGCTGTGTGCTGTGGCTGTGGGCTGTGGCTGTGGGCTGTGTGCTGTGTGCTGTGGCTGTGTGCTTTGGCTGTGGGCTGTGTGCTGTGTGCTGTGGCTGTGTGCTTTGGCTGTGGCTGTGGCTGTGTGCTGTGGCTGTGGCTGTGGCTGTGGCTGTGGCTGTGGCTGTGTGCTGTGTGCTGTGGCTGTGTGCTGTGGCTGTGTGCTGTGGCTGTGTGCTGTGGCTGTGTGCTGGTGCTGTGGGCTGTGTCCTGTGTGCTGTGGCTGTGGCTGTGTGCTGTGGCTGTGTGCTGTGTGCTGTGTGCTATGTGCTGTGTGCTGTGGCTGTGTGCTGTGGCTGTGGCTGTGGCTGTGGCTGTGGCTGTGGCTGTGTGCTGTGGCTGTTGCTGTGTGCTCTGTGCTGTGGCTGTGGCTGTGTGCTGTGTGCTGTGTGCTGTGTGCTGTGGCTGTGGCTGTGTGCTGTGGCTGTGGCTGTGGCTGTGTGCTGTGGCTGTGTGCTGTGGCTGTGTGCTGTGTGCTGTGGCTGTGGCTGTGGCTGTGTGCTGTGGGCTGTGTGCTGTGGCAACCCAACAGCCCATCAACAGCCTCCTCTTTATAAAAAGACTGTAAACATTGTTAGATTTTACAGCAACAAGAAGTTGTTTGTATAAAATTGTGTCTTAACTCCGTTGCAAAAAAATATACACAAAAAACCTAAAAATAAAACTTCAAAAAACTCCTTAAAAAAAAAAAACACAGAGGAGAACAGCAAAACCCCAAACAACCGGTTTCCCTGTTTCGGGGCTGTGCAACGGGTGGCAGGAGGGGGATTTGCAGAGTTGATGGTGCAGAGGGGGCTGGAGGTGTCACCGAGGTCCTCCAGCAGAAATGAGTTCATCTCCTCGTGGCTGATTCCCCCTGAGAGAGCTCGGTGGAAATCCATCAAACCCCACTGAAGCTTTTGTCATCCCTGAGGGCTGCAGGGTGGCTGCTGAAGGCCGGCGGCTCCATCACCGCCGCTCAGCCATGCAGCGTTCAGCCTTTGTGGAGTTTGCCCCCACCTGCTGCAGATGAGGTTGGATTTATCGGGGACCTTTGCTGCCCTGAACCTCCTTGGATGGCTCCATCCATCCAGGAGAAATGAGGCAGCTGCAGCCTGCCCTGAACTCCGAGGAAGGGGGAAGAGAGAGAGAGAGAGAGAGAGGGGCCTGTCTTTCTGCTGGAAAAATGATGGTGTGAAATGGCCAGGGCGCTGTGGCACGGAGGCTGGGCCACCATGTGAAAAACGAGATTGGCTTTTTTAGAAAAATTTATAAGTTAAATAAAAATAAAAACAAAACAAAAACAACAACAAAAAAAACCCCAACAAAACCAAAACCAAAACCAAAAACAAAAACAAAAAAAAAAAAAACAAAAACAAAAACAACTATAACCATAACTATAACTGTAACTATAAATAATAAAAATAAAAATAAAAATAGACAATTAGGAGACAGAAAAACAAAGGCTCTCAGCCAGCCGAGGGTGCTGACACCAGCACCCCTCACCCCTTTCAGAGCCTTTGTTTTAAGGATCTCTGTGTTGCATGCTCAACAGGCTCTAATGCATGATGCAAACATTCGTTTTTGGGGTATGTTTTTCTCTGTAAAGTTTCAATTTCCCCCCCAGGTATGCAGCTTTATCTGTCTGGTTAGATCTCATAAATCCTTCTTTTCGAGGTTCTGGTCATCAATTGTCCTTCATTAGGAATCTTCATGCAGGAATGTAGGATGATCCCACTCTTGGGACCTGGCTTGGTCAATTTAGATGTTACAAAGGCAAAAAAAAAACCCTTAGCTTTTTCTTTTTACACTGTGCTACCATCAGAAAACATACCTTCATCACATTTTTAAATTCCACAAATAAAAAGGAAATACAGCACAACCTCCTTACATTATACACAGAGCATTCATATGTATAAACGTGAGAAGCCAGCTCCAAAATATGCATTTATAACAAGGATTCGCACGCTGAACACCCCGGGGGGCTGGTGAGGGGGAGGCCTTGCTGACCTCCCTGAGCACTCCAGCAGCACTGCAGGTGTCCTCACCTGGCTCAGAGGTGCAATCACAGGGTGGGAGGGGACCTTGGACCTTTGGGGACACCCAAGGGCCCCTGTGGGATCTGCTGGGAGTCACTGGGATCCTCCAGGAGCAGTGGAAGGGCCAAGGAACGGCCCCCCGGGCTGGGCCTGGGCTTTCAGTGATGCTTCTTGCAGCATTTCACCCCATCCTGGGCTGGTTTGGGCTGGAAGGGACTTAAATGCCACCCAGTGCCACCCCTGCCATGACAGGGACACCTTCCACTGTCCCAGGGTGCTCCAAGCTCTGTCCAGCCTGGCCTTGGGCACTTCCAAGGATCCTGGGGCAGCCACAGCTGCTCTGGGCACCCAAAGCCTCCCCACCCTCACAAGGAAGAATTTTTTTCCCCAATGTCCCATCTAAGTCTCCCCTCCTTCAGCTCAAAGCCATTCCCTCAGGTCCCATCACTCCAGGCCTTGTCCCAAGTCCCTCTCCAGCTCTCTTGGAGCCCCTCTCAGTGTTTGGAAAAAGCCCCTTCCAACCCCTGATGCCTTCTAACCTCAATATTTCAGGTTTTGCCTTTTTTTTTCCCTAAACCTCTCCCCCTGTCCTCACCATCTGAGGAGTTTTTGCTCACCCAGCCTGGCCTTGGACACTTCCAGAGGCAATTCTGAGTCCCTCCTTGGTCTGGGTTGTATTTCCAGGGTGGTCACACCTTTCTTCTTGCAGCTCCTCAAACCCTTTCCCTGTTCCAAAACCTGCCAGGGGAGAAAAGCAGGATGGGGCCTGCTGAAGCCTAATGAACATTTAATTACAAACTGGCTCATTTGAGCTCCAGGATGAGACTGGGGGCAGATGTTCACCTGCGTGGCACCAGGATGGAGAGCAGCCACACTTCGTTTTTCCCCTCCTGAATTTCTCATTTTAAACCCGAGCAGTTTTCATCCCTGTCCTGGGACTGGCTCCACAATCCAGGCCTGGAGAAGCTTCCCAAGCCCCTCTTAAATCAGACATTTATCATGGATCATCTGCAGCAGTTATTTTAGAGAGAGAGACCCCGGGGAAGGGTTCAACTGACTGTTTGGAGGTGCTTCAAATGCAGCCACCGGGCACCCACAGCTCCCCGTGCTGTCAGGGGAGGAGATGGGTGCAGGTTGTGTCACCCTGGAGTGGGCTCTGAAAGAGCTTCGAAATGAGTCCTGAATGAACTCCATTCCCAAATGTAATTTAAAGATGCAGGAAAAGATAGCAGAGGCATCGCTTCCTCCAGGAGAGGCTGGCCTGATGGATTCCCCTCCTCGTTAAATGTTCGAATCAGGAGGTTCGGGCTGGAAATTGCTTGAAAATCTTTCATTGCTGAGTCTTAGGCAGTCTCTGTCTGCTGGATTAAATATTCAGTGCTGGGTCCAGGGAGTCAGGGATCTCCACAACCTTTCCCTTGCTTTGCCTCCTTTCATTTCCCACCCAAATCCCCTTCACAGCTGCTCTGATATGAGGGGGTTTAGCTTTTCATTTGTTTTCATTGAACAGCTTTGAGAGGAGCACAGGGGCAGGTCACAGAGGGCAGGGCCAGCCCAGGGCACGGGGTTGGGTCTGGGATCTCCAGGCAGGGAGGCTCCAGAGCCTCTCTGGGCTCTGCTCAGGGCTGGGCACTGCCCAGGGCAGAAGTTCTGCCTCCTGTGCTGGGGCAGCTCCTGGGCTCAGGCCCTGCCCGGGGCTCTGGGGCCATTGCTGGGCCTGGAGCAGAGCCTGGGGCTGCTCTGCCCTCCCTGGGACACACAGGGACAGACAGGGACACTTAGAGACCCCCAGGGACAGCCAGGGATGGACAGGGACAGCCAGGGATGGACACAGGGACACTTAGAGACCCCCAGGGACAGCCAGGGATGGACAGGGGGACACAGGGACAGCCAGGGACACTCAGGGACAGACAGGGACACTTAGAGACCCCCAGGGACAGCCAGGGACACTTAGAGACCCCCAGGGACAGCCAGGGACAGCCAGGGATGGACAGGGACAGCCAGGGACAGCCAGGGGCACCCAGGGACAGCCACGGGGACACAGGGACAGCCAGGGACACTTAGAGACCCCCAGGGACCCCCAGGGACAGACAGGGGGACACAGAGACAGCCAGGGACAGCCAGGGACAGCCAGGGGGACACAGGGACAGCCAGGGACACCCAGGGACACTTAGAGACCCCCAGGGACCCCCAGGGACACCCAGGGACACTTAGAGACCCCCAGGGACCCCCAGGGACAGACAGGGGGACACAGAGACACCCAGGGACACCCAGGGACACCCAGGGATGTCCAGGGACACCCAGAGACAGCCAGGGGCACCCAGGGGCACCCAGGGCTGAGGTTCCCTCTCAGCTGGGGCTCCTCTCCAGGCTGAGCAGCCCCAGCTCCCTCAGCCTTTCCTGGGCAGGGATCTCTCCAGGCCCTTCAGCATCTTTGTCACCCTCTGGGAGCTCCTGTCCCTGCCGTGCTGAGGCTGCCAGAGCTGGGCACAGCCCTGCAGAGGTGCCTGAGGGGCAGGGTCACTCCCTGACCTGCTGGGAATGCTCTTCCTCACCCACCCCAGGACCCCACTGTCCCCCTGGCTGCCAGGGCCGAGTGCTGGCTCGGGGACAGCTTGGGGACAGCCCTCAGATCCTCCCCAGCAGGTCACCCCCAGCCTGGGGCTGTTCCTTCTCTCTCCTGTCCCATCTCCAGGTGGCACTTGCAACATTTTGGTGCTTCCAGCCCTTCGGCTTGGGCTGGGTCAGAGCTTTAAATCCCCACCCCACACCCTGAGAGCCCCCAGAGGCAACTCCTGCTGTTCATTTATTTTATCTGTGACACTTGGAAGCAGCCGGGCCCTTTCTGCTCCAACTCCAAAACGGCTTTCTTTGGGTTTTTTGTTTTTTTTTTTTCTTCTCCTCCGGGAGGAACCCCACAGAGCAATCGATCCGCGCTGAGAAACGACGGGAACCACGGGGAGGAACCAGATCCCGAAGGTCTGAGCACCTTCCAGGGGTCCCACCAGCTGGGGAAGAGCTGTCACCCCCCCCAAAAAAAAACCCCCCCAGCTGCTCCCCAACCCAACTCGGTGCCTTTAAAACCCGGGATGGGAGCTGAGGAATGTGGAAGGGTTTTGGAGGAGAGACAGGAGGAGATATCAGCCCTCCGCCGGTTGCCATGGAGACGGGCTCGTTTAACCCAATCAGGGTCAGGCAACCCTTTGTGCTCGAGCTAATTTAATTAAAAGACGTGCGGGATGAACGAAATAAATCGGCCCCGGAGCTCACCTCAGGCCGGGCAGGATTCCTGGTGCCGGGTTGAGGGAGAATTTTGGGATGGGGACATCCCAAACCCCACAGGGCAGCCCCTGGAGAGGAAGGGATGGGTGAGGAAGACAAAAAGGAGGAAGCAGGAGATGCCCCAGTGCCTCTCATCCCTCCTGGGGTGTGGGAGCTTCCAGCCTGGATGGGTTCCTTGCCTGAGCCACTGGGAAAAATCGGCTTTATCTCTCCCCCCCCACCCGCCCCATCCTCCTGAATTTGAAATGTGGATAAAGCAAAGCTGGCGAGGTAATTATTCCTGGCTGTCAAACATCGCTCTGGGTTTGCTGGCTGCAGACAGCCCGAGAGTGATGAATCCCTTTGTGTTCGCGGCAGCCTTGGATCGGCTCCAGCAAAAAGGTGCGAACAGGGAGGGAAGTTTGGCAATTAACCCGCCCCGGCTGGCGGGTTTCGCTGTTCCGGCAGCGGAGACCGAGGAAGGGGCTCACCCGGGGCAGGGGGGCTCACCCGGGGCGAGGGGAGAACGAGGGCTGAGTGTGGCACCAGCCCAGTGCCAGAAATCAGAGAAAAAGCAGAGAATCCCCTGGATCTTCCTCTCCCAAATCCAGCTGTGGAATCTCCATCCCAGGGTTATTTCTGCCATTCTCACCCCTGGATCTTTCTCTCCCAAATCCAGCTGTGGAATCTCCATCCCAGAGTTATTTCTGCCATTCTCTCTCCTGGATCTTCCTTTCCAAATCCAGCTGTGGAATCTCCATCCCAGAGTTATTTCTACCATTCCCTCCCCTGGATCTTCCTCTCCCAAATCCAGCTGTGGAATCTCCATCCCAGAGTTATTTCTACCATTCCCTCCCCTGGATCTTCCTTTCCAAATCCAGCTGTGGAACCCAAATCACAGGGTTATTTCTGCCATTCTCTCTCCTGGATCTTCCTTTCCAAATCCAGCTGTGGAATCCCAAATCACAGGGTTATTTCTGCCATTCTCCCTCCCCTGGATCTTCCTCTCCCAAATCCAGCTGTGGAATCCCAAATCACGGGGTTATTTCTGCCATTCTCTCCCCTGGATCTTTCTCTCCCAAATCCAGCTGTGGAATCTCCATTCCAGAATTATTTCTGCCATTCTCCCTCCCCTGGATCTTCCTCTCCCAAATCCAGCTGTGGAATCTCCATCCCAGAGTTATTTCTACCATTCCCTCCCCTGGATCTTCCTCTCCCAAATCCAGCTGTGGAATCTCCATTCCAGAATTATTTCTGCCATTCCCTCCCCTGGATCTTCCTTTCCAAATCCAGCTGTGGAATCTCCATTCCAAAGTTATTTCTGCCATCCCCTCCCCTGGATCATCCTCTCCAAAGTCCAGCTGAGCTCCCTAACCCAGGGTCAGTCCTGTCCCCCCTTTTCCCTCCTCTCTCACCTCTGACCCCCCAGGCAGCCCAGCTCTGGACCTTTGGGCCATCTCTGACTGGAAACAGCTCCCTGGGCCAGTGGCCAAGGCCAGTGAGGGCCCATCCTCCCTCCCAGGCACCTTGAACCCAGCCCTGGGCATCCACAAGGCAGGAAAATCCCCTTTTCCTCCCCTTTTCCTCCCCTTTTCCTCTCCCTTTCCTCCCCTTTTCCTCCCCTTTTCCTCCCCTTTTCCTCCCCTTTTCCTCCCCTTTTCCTCCCCTTTTCCTCTCCTTTTCCTCCCCTTTTCCTCCCCTTTTCCTCTCCTTTTCCTCCCCTTTTCCTCCCCTTTTCCTCTCCTTTTCCTCCCCTTTTCCTCCCCTTTTCCTCCCCTTTTCCTCTCCTTTTCCTCCCCTTTTCCTCCCCTTTTCCTCCCCTTTTCCTCCCCTTTTCCTCCCCTTTTCCTCCCATTTTCCTCTCCTTTTCCTCCCCTTTTCCTCCCACTCCTCAAGCACAGGATCTGCTCTGTTGCTCAGGATCCCTTTCTCTGACTCTTTTTGCCTTTTTTTTTTTCTTTTCTTTTTTCTTTTTTTTTTCCTTCTGTTTAAACAATAAATAAATCTCCTTTCTGAGCCCTGTCCAAATTCATTCACTGGCCCTCTGCCTCCTCTCCTGAATGACTCCGTGGGAGTCCTTGAGCCTCAGCATTATTATATTTTATTTATACAGCACAATAAACGGGACGTGGCGCTCTCCAACATACATCAACCAGCAAGGTCCAGTTTCTGATGAGTGCACAGTTTGATTCAGGAAAAAAAAACCAAAAAAACCAAAAAAACCAAACCAAAACAACTGTTTATAAAATATTTATAAAATGTTTATAAAATGCCACAGCCCCCCCGTGCTGCTGTGGAGCCCCTAAAAATCGAAGCAGGCAGAAGAAATCCCCACCTGGGGAGGAGAATTTCCTTTGGGGGGTGGCTGTTCCAGCTTTGGGGGGGCTGCAGGGGTGGGGAATCTTCGTCCTCTGGGAGAAGAAAAAAAAGGTGAAAGAAGGGATTTGTGCAGAACCAGATGCAGATTGTGGTCAGAGGAGTGAGAGAAGAGGAGGAAAAAGGGGCACAAGGGGCTCTGGAGAACAGGGGGGGAGAGTGAGGAGCCCTTCCAGTGTGAAAAAAAAAAAATCAGGAGCAAAGTTGAGCTGGGAAAGAGGGAGGGGTGGAGGTAAAAAATGTGTTTTTAAGGCTTGGGTTTGCTTCTCATTACCTGACTCGGCTCTCAGCGGTAATAAATTCAATTAACTCAATTAATTTCCCAACTCGAGCCAGTTTCGCCCGTGGTGGGAGTTGCTCCTCCTGCCTTGGAGTTTTTTTTTGTTGTGTTTTCCCCCTCCTCTGTCCAGGTGAGGGGAAAAGTGATGGAGCAGCTTTGGGGGGATGATCCTCGGGGTTGGAATCAGCTCCTTTTGGAAACGCTCCAGGAACATCTCCTGCTGAAGGAAAACACAAAGAACCCACTGTCAGCATCTCCCAAGTTTGCCCCCAAGTGCCTCCTCCTCTGGGCAAACCAGGCTGAGCCAAGCAAACAACGCCAGGCTCAGATAAACACACAAAGGTTCAGAGCCTGGAGGTGTTTGTGCTTCGTCCAAAGCCTTTTCCTCCTTTGCCAGGTGTCAGTGGTGGCACTGCCAGGGCTGTGTCCTCCTGGCTGTCCCCAGGTGTCAGTGGTGGCACTGCCAGGGTTGTGTCCTCCTGGCTGTCCCCAGGAGTCAGTGGTGGCACTGCCAGGGTTGTGTCCTCCTGGCTGTCCCCAGGTGTCAGTGGTGGCACTGCCAGGGCTGTGTCCTCCTGGCTGTCCCCAGGTGTCAGTGGTGGCACTGCCAGGGCTGTGTCCTCCTGGCTGTCCCCAGGGCTGTGCTATCAGTGGTGGCACTCCTGGGGCTGTGTCCTCCTGGCTGTCCCCAGGTGTCAGTGGTGGCACTCTCAGGGCTGTGTCCTCCTGGCTGTCCCCAGGTGTCAGTGGTGGCACTCTCAGGGCTGTGTCCTCCTGGCTGTCCCCAGGTGTCAGTGGTGGCACTGCCAGGGCTGTGTCCTCCTGGCTGTCCCCAGGGCCGTGGTGTCCTGTTGTCCTCCCGGGGTTGTGTCCTCCTGGCTGTCCCCAGGGCCGTGGTGTCCTGTTGTCCTCCCGGGGTTGTGTCCTCCTGGATGTCCCCAGGGCTGTGCTATCAGTGGTGGCACTCCTGGGGTTGTGTCCTCCTGGCTGTCCCCAGGAGTCAGTGGTGGCACTGCCAGTGTTGTGTCCTCCTGGCTGTCCCCAGGTGTCAGTGGTGGCACTGCCAGGGCTGTGTCCTCCTGGCTGTCCCCAGGAGTCAATGGTGGCACTGCCAGGGTTGTGTCCTCCTGGCTGTCCCCAGGAGTCAGTGGTGGCACTGCCAGGGCTGTGTCCTCCTGGCTGTCCCCAGGAGTCAGTGGTGGCACTGCCAGGGCTGTGTCCTCCTGGCTGTCCCCAGGTGTCAGTGGTGGCACTCCTGGGGCTGTGTCCTCCTGGCTGTCCCCAGGTGTCAGTGGTGGCACTCCTGGGGTTGTGTCCTCCTGGCTGTCCCCAGGTGTCAGTGGTGGCACTCCTGGGGCTGTGTCCTCCTGGCTGTCCCCAGGGCCGTGGTGTCCTGTTGTCCTCCCAGGGTTGTGTCCTCCTGGCTGTCCCCAGAGCCAGCAGTCAGTGGTGGCACTCTCAGGGTTGTGTCCTCCTGGCTGTCCCCAGGTGTCAGTGGTGGCACTGCCAGGGCTGTGTCCTCCTGGCTGTCCCCAGGAGTCAATGGTGGCATTCCAGAGCTTGTGTCCTCCTGGATGTCCCCAGGGCTGTGCTATCAGTGGTGGCACTCCTGGGGTTGTGTCCTCCTGGCTGTCCCCAGGTGTCAGTGGTGGCACTCTCAGGGTTGTGTCCTCCTGGCTGTCCCCAGGTGTCAGTGGTGGCACTGCCAGGGTTGTGTCCTCCTGGCTGTCCCCAGGTGTCAGTGGTGGCACTGCCAGGGCTGTGTCCTCCTGGCTGCCCCAGGTGTCAGTGGTGGCACTGCCAGGGCTGTGTCCTCCTGGCTGTCCCCAGGAGTCAGTGGTGGCACTCTCAGGGTTGTGTCCTCCTGGCTGCCCCCAGGTGTCAGTGGTGGCACTGCCAGGGCTGTGTCCTCCTGGCTGTCCCCAGGAGTCAATGGTGGCATTCCAGAGCTTGTGTCCTCCTGGATGTCCCCAGGGCTGTGCTATCAGTGGTGGCACTGCCAGGGCTGTGTCCTCCTGGCTGTCCTCAGGTGTCAGTGGTGGCATTCCAGACCTTGTGTCCTCCTGGCTGTCCCCAGGTGTCAGTGGTGGCACTGCCAGGGTTGTGTCCTCCTGGCTGTCCCCAGGAGTCAGTGGTGGCACTCCTGGGGTTGTGTCCTCCTGGCTGTCCCCAGGGCCGTGGTGTCCTGTTGTCCTCCCGGGGTTGTGTCCTCCTGGCTGTCCCCAGGGCCGTGGTGTCCTGTTGTCCTCCCAGGGCTGTGTCCTCCTGTCCTGCAGGTGAAAACCGAATCGTTTCAGCACCACCCCACCCGCAGCTGCTGGGGGCAGCAGGAGCTCAGGGATGGATCCTTCAGGAAGGGGACGGTGACTCCAAAGAGGCTGCAGGGCTGGAATTCCCCTGGGATGGCTCCAGAGCCGCCCAGGCTCACCCAGGCTCACCCAGCTGTGTCCCACCTCCGTGGGCAGGGCCACCAAGGACCCGACCCAGCTCAAAACCCGGCTGGGCTGGCAGGGACCCCTCCCCTGCTCCTCCCAGCGCTGCCATTCTCCAGCCGGGAAGCAGCAGCTGTCCCCGGCAGGTGGTGACACGGGGTGACAGCTGATGGCAGCCACCACCCCGACCTTCATCTGGACGCCTGGACCGGTGCCACCATCACCAGAAGGAGCAGAGCCCGGGGGGCGGGGGGGCCGAGGGCGGAGCGAGGTCCCGGTGTCACCGCCAGGTCCCGGTGCCATCTGCGGTGCCACCGTGACCTCGCGGGGAGGATTTGAACTCCCCGTGCCGAATTAGCGACAGGAACGCGATCCCGGGGGCTGCTCCAGCCGGGGAGAGCCGGGCGGGGATGCGGATGGACGGGGAGGGAACTTTGGTGTCGGTGCCTGGGAGGGTTCCCTGGATGAGCCTCTCTCGGAGCTGAGGGAGCTCTAGAAATTCACCCTGGGCCATCCCTGGTTTGGTTTTTGTGCGGGTGAGGGGTCCCCCGAGGGCTGTGTCCGGAGACCTGGAGGGGCTGGAGAGTGACCAGGGAAGGGAAAGGGAGGTGGGGAAGGAGGGGGCTGGAGAATTCCCGAGGGAGAATTCCAGGGAAAGGAGCTCAGCCTGGAGAAAAGGGGGATCAGAGGGAACTCCTGGCTCTGCACAACTCCCTGCCAGGAGGGGACAGCCCAGGGAGGATTTGGGATCTGATCCCAGGGAACAGGGACAGGAGAGGAGAGGCAAAAACCTCCCTGTGCGCTCAGGGAACGGAGCAGACGCGGGGAGCTGCGTGAGGGCGATTGTCGCGATTCTCCCTCCCCCAGGTGTCCCTGCCCTATTTGTCCTCCTCCTCCTCCCGCCCCACCGCCCCGGGAAGGAGCCCCAAACACCCCCAAGCACTTTTATTATCCCCTCTCCCATCGCCGATGAGCCGGAGCCGCTGCTCCCAGCCCGAGGAGCGGCTCCGTTCGCGATTCCCCGTGAGAACGCCTCATCAGCAGCGCTGATGGAGCATCACGGGCCGCTGATTTGCGGGAACAACTCCGGCGAGAAGCATCCTGCTCCTCCTCCTCCTCCTCCTCCTCCTTCTCCTCCTCCTCCTCCTCCTCCTCCTCGCCGAGGAAGCGAATCTGCTGCTCGGGAGAAAGGAGGAACACGCCAGGGATATCCGAGAGCACAGAATTTCACACTTCCTTTCATAACTCCCTTTAATAATTAATAATTTCCTGTTTTCCAGCGAGGCTCGGGAGCATTTTTGGGGAGGGGGATGTCAGGGCAGAACCGAGATCCCCGATCTGTGCCCGGGTTGGGGGGGAATTCCCAAGCCCAGGATGGAATCTTTGCAGGTTTTAGCGGCCCTTGATGCGTTTTCTCCTCCTCCTCCTCCTCCTCCTCCACGAAATGTGCCCAGCTGCTTCTGGCCTCCTCCCAGCCTGGCACAGCCTCGCTTGTCCTCAGCTGACCCCTCCCTTTCCCTCCTCCTGGGCGCTGACAAAACCAGGAAAACTTGGAGGAGGAGGAGGAGGAGGAGGAGGAGAGGAAGCTGCGTCTTCTCCAGGTGTTTGGGGCTGGATCCCGGTTCGATGGGGAAAGGGCTCGAGTGTCCCCCACATTTATGGGTTGGGGGCCCCACAAAAGGGACAAATCCAGCCCGGAGCTCCTGATCCCATCCTGAGGTGGGGCCTGGAGGAGGAGGAGGAGAAGGAGGAGGAGAAGGAGAAGGAGGAGGAGGAGGAGAAGGAGAAGGAGAAGGAGAAGGAGAAGGAGAAGGAGAAGGAGAAGGAGAAGGAGAAGGAGAAGGAGGAGAAGGAGAAGGAGAAGGAGAAGGTGGAGGTGTCACACCCCAGCTCAGCACAGGAACAACTGGAAGAGGCTCAGGATTGCTCTGCTGGAGGTTTCAGGGTTGCTCTGAAGCTGAGAAAAACCCGCCCTGGGAGCAGGAGCAGCTCCTCGTGCCCACCCCAACCTGGGTTTCCCCCTTCCCAGCCCTTTAATTTTCCCAGATCTACGGGAATTCCGTGAGCAGGACTCATTCCCTGGGGAGGGGTCCCGAGCTGGGGGCTCCCCCTGACCACCCCCCAGCCCTGCCCTGGGCTCCAGCTCCCTGTCCCAGCCCCTCCTCCTGCCCTGGATTGCTCCTGTCTTGGTTTGGAAAGGCAGGGATCTGCCAGGGAAAGCTGGAGTTTCCCTTGGAATGGAGAATGTCAACCCCTCACCCCCTCCAAATTATGATTTTTGCAATTAAGAGGCTTTCAGGCAAAGATTTGGGAACAGGAATAACAGTTCTTTACTGGGAATATTAACAACACAAATGCAGTAGAAAACAAAACCACCCAACCAACCAAGCAAACAAACAACCAACAATCCTGGAAAAACCCAGACTCCAAACCCAGACACTCCATCACAGAAAGTAAAACATCAGAAAGATGAAACAGAACTTTGGAAGGACAGGAGGACACCTGGGCAGTGGGGGGAGCGTTAAGGTCCCTTCCTGTGCTTTGTCCCAGGCAAAAAAAGGAGCAGTTTATTCACAGATCTCGATATTTATAAAATTCCAACAGTGACCAGGGATTGGAGGGAGAAAATCTCCCTCTCCAACCACACTGGGCAACCCCAGAGTCCATCAGTTCTCTCCTCCTTGTGAGAAAAATGCAAAGGTGAAGGAACAGTTACAACAACAACAAAAGGTTGTTTATGTGAAAATCCGTGAGAAACTCCGTGACAGAAAGTGAATCATCAGAGGGCTGAAGGAACTTTAGAAAAAAAACTTTAGGAAAAAAACAGAGATCAGGGCAACAATCCCGGGATCAGGATCCTGGGATCACCCCGCCGGAGGCCAGCAGGTCACCAAGGGAACCTTCCCAAGGGCCAGGAGCTGTGGGAGCACTCGAGGGCGGGGATGAGCTCCCTGGATGGGGCAATCCCGGCTCTCTGACCTCCCCGGCTGTTTCCTGCTCTCCCTGATAACCCCTGGGATCTGCTGGAATGCCCCTTTCTGCTGGAAGTGCTGACTCACCCACAGCCCCACAGCAGGAGAGCTTTGACTCCCCCGAGTTCCCTATTTCCCTGCACCGTGGCTCAGCCGTTCCCTTCATCCCTAATTTGGGAGAAATTCCCGGCTGGCACGGGGTGCCCAGAGAAGGTCTGGCCACCCCTGCGCCCCTGGAATTGTCCTGGATGGAGCTGGGAGCACCCTGGGGGCAGTGGAAGGTGTCCCTGGATGATCCCCAGGCCATTCCGGGATTCTACGATTCCATGATTCATCCCCAAGTTGCTCAATTTGATGTTTTTAGGACGATTCAACTTCCCCTTGGCTCAGGAGCTCTCTCTGTGCCTTCACTCCTTCCACGTCCTCCCTGCCTCGGGCCGTTCTCGTGTCCTGGGAGAGTCCCAGCCCAGTTCGGTGGATGTGAGGACCCTTCACAATTCCCAATGCCCACCAGAGCCCCTCTCCCTTCTCCTGGAAATTTTTGAGGGGCTCATCCATCTCTCACCCGGCGGCTTTGGCAGCATTCCCGGGGACAAAACATCTGCACGGCTCCCTCCTCTTCCCGGAATTTGGGAGGGGCCGCCGGCGGCTCCAGCCCGCGGGGATGTCCCCGGGGGAGGCCGGGGATGTGTCCGGGAGGAGCCGCGTCCCGCCCGGCTCCAGCGGCAGCTCCAGGGAATGTCCCCGTGCCGGGAATTCAGTGTATCCAGGGCGGGGTGGGTTCCAGCTGGATGTCACCCGGTGTCACCTGGTGTGCGGAGGTGATCTCCAGCCTCCTGAGCAGGATCCGTGCCCGGCAGCGCCTGGAGCTCCTGATCTCCCCATTCCCAGTCCATGACTAGTGCAGGGTCACACCAATCCCAGCATGATCCCAGATCCTGGAGCTCCTGCTCTCCCCGTTCCCAAACTCCAGGATAGGATCCAGCAGTGCCCCTTGTCACACCAATCCCAAATTCTGGAGCTCCTGTTCCCCCCATTCCCAGTCTCTGTCCAGTCACACCAATCTGAGCAAGATCCCAAATCCTGGATTGGAATCCTCCTGTTCTTCCCAGTCAATGTCCAGTGCAGGGTCACACCAATCTGAGCACGATCCCAAATCCTGGAGCTCCTGCTCTCCCCATTCCCAGTCTCTGTCCAGTCACACCAGTCCCAGCACGATCCCAAATCCTGGATTGGAATCCTCCTGCTCTCCCCATTCCCAGTCCCTGCCCAGTCACACCAATCCCACCACGATCCCAAATCCTGGAGCTCCTGCTCTCCCCGTTCCCAAAGTTCAGGGTAGGATCCAGGAGTGCCCCTTGTCACACCAATCCCAAATCCTGGAGCTCCTGCTCTCCCCATTCCCAGTCCCTGCCCAGTCACACCAATCCCACCACAATCCCAAATCCTGGATCTCCTGTTCCTCCCATTCCCAAATTCCAGTGCAAGGTCCAGCAGGGCCACAATCTGAGCACCATCCCAAATCCTTCATTGGAACCCTCCTGCTCTCCCCGTTCCCAGTCCCAGCCCAGTCACACCAGTCCCAGCACCATCCCAAACCCTGGAGCTCCTGTTCCTCCCATTCCCAAAGTCCAGTGCAGGGTCCAGCAGTGCCCCTTGTCACACCAATCCCAAATCCTGGATTGGAACCCTCCTGCTCTCCCCATTCCCAGTCCCAGCCCAGTCACACCAACCCCAGCACCATCCCAAACCCTGGAGCTCCTGCTCTCCCCATTCCCAGTTCATGTCCAGTCACACCAGTCCCAGCACCATCCCAAGTCCTGGAGCTCCTGCTCTCCCCATTCCCAGTCCATGTCCAGTGCAGGGTCCAGCAGTGCCCCTTGTCACACCAATCCCAAATCCTGGAGCTCCTGTTCTCCCCATTCCCAGTCCCAGCCCAGTCACACCAGTCCCAGCACCATCCCAAACCCCGGAGCTGCTGATGTCAAACCAAGTTCCCCCTGTCGCCCCCAGACTGGGATTTCTCCAGCAGGCACGGGCTCAGCTCAAACGGCCACTCAGGGGTTAAAAATCCCCCAGGGGTGATTCCAGCAGGAATTCTCCTCCTGCAGGATCTGCAGCTGCAGGGAGGGATCCAGGGATCCCAGAGATTCCTGCCCTGGAGGGACGGCAGAGCTCAGGGAAGGATGAGGAGAGGGAGGAATCCTCGCCCTCAATCCCACAGGGAAGCAGAAAAACCCCGGGGTGAGCAGCCCCTGGTTAATCCAGAGCACAAATTGGCACAGGAATAAATAAATATAAATTCACCAGCAGCACGGGGCTGGAAATTAATAGGATTTTTAACCACCAGAGGAGCTGGTGCTGAAAAACCCCCACGGCCAGGCAAGAAAACCTTTGCAATTCCAGGCTGGATTTGCACCATCCCTGGTTCACAGGAGGACAAGGACGTGGAGTGGACGAGGCTCTGATGGCCAGAAATCCTTGTGTACAAACACAGAAATCAGAGCAAACAGGAGAGGAGCTCCGATTCTTCATCCAGAGCAAAAAAAAAATTCTGATTTAATTGGCATAACGGGCTGGTTGGGATAACTTCTGTCTGGAATATTAATATCCCACTGGATGCTGCCAGGGAAGGGCAGGCAAGGAGAAAAAGGAGGATCTCAGGAGCAGAGGTGCAGGCTGAGCAGGGGACTGAGAGGGGGGAGGAGACGTTTAATGGGAATTTAAGAGGGAGAAATGGCTGCTGCTACAGCAGAGGCACCAGGAATTGGGCTGGGAACCATTTAATCCAAAAAAAAAAATCCCAAAAAAATCACAGGATTTGGTGGTAGCAAGGGATTTTATCCCCCCTCAGAAGGGATCTGGGAAATCACTGATGGTTTGGAAAGGAGCTGGGGCTGCAGCTCTGACCAAAAGGTAAAACACACAAAACCCTGAAGGCAAAAGAGGCAAAAAAAAAACCCCCAAAAAGCTGAAATTGCCCAGGTTTGAGATTCAGGTTCTTTGGGATGGAGGAGCTCTGACCAAAAGGTAAAACACACAAAACCCTGAAGACAAAACAGACAAAAAAATAAAACCCCAAAAAGGTGAAACTGCCCAGATTTGAGATTCAGGTTCTTTGGGATAGAGGAGCACAGGGATGGAGTCAGACACCCCCTGAGCTCTGACCAGAAGGTAAAACACACAAAGCCCTGAAGATAAAACAGGCAAAAAAAACAACCCCAAAAAAGCTGAAATTGCCCGGATTTGAGGATGGAGGAGCACAGGGATGGGGTCAGACAACCCCTGAGGGAACCAGGGCTGCTCGTTATTGATCCCTGGCCTGGGTGATTCCCTCACCAGGGCTCCTGATCCTCATTTTTCCCCAGGGATGCTCCACGTGCAGGGATTCCCACCCTGTGACATTCCTGCTCGAGGTGCAGACAGCCCCAGCTGGCTCGAGCTGCTCTGAAACCAGAGCCAAACCCATCTGTGCTTCAAAAAAAAAAAAAAAATCTTCTTGGGAAGCCACTTTTAGCTCCAAGTGGGAAAAGAAATCAAGGTGGCCATGGGCAGAGCTTCCTCAGGCCTGGGAGGGGAAATTTTTCTTTATTCCAGTCCATCCTCACCCCATTTTCATCCTCACCCCATTTTCATCCTCACCCCATTTTCCTGGGGATCTCTTCCCGTTTTATCCAAGATTGATTCTGCTCAGATAAAAAAATTGGATTTTTTAAAGAGTTTTCTCCGTTTTTTTGTGTCCCTTCCTCACTTCTCTGGTCAGGAATCTCTCAAAGAAAATGTTTTTCCTTCAGCCCAGCTCAAAGAATTGCCATCAGCACGGAGAGGAATTCTTCATCTTTAGGGTGCTGGGAGTGAATTCCCTAAAAAAAAACCCAAAAAAACAGAGGGAAAAGGTTCAGGATGGAAGGAAACTCCAAGTTTCACCCCTGGCACCCTGTTTGGTGCAGAGGACAGGGTGGGATTAAGGTGCTGATGAACCTGCTGGGCTTTAGGGGGTGTTAAATTTGGGATTAAATGGGGGAAAAAAAATGGGATTTTGTGTCCTGGGAGCAGTTGTGGTGATGGCAGGGAAGGTTTAGCCAAGATTTCAGGGCCCAGTGGCCCCAGGTGCTGAATCCCACAAATTTAAAGAGATTTAAAGGGATTTATTATTTTTTTTTTAAATATCAGTCACCCCCAAGCCAATCCTGAAGTTATTCCTGAAGTTATTCCTGACAAATTCCATTCTCCCCCTGTGACCTGGGATATTCTTCCTTCCAGCTCCTCCCCTCCAGGGCATCCTGCAGGTCCTGCCCACCCGGAGCTCCTCAGAACAAACCCCAAACCCGTGCAGGGAAATCAGAGCAGGAGTTTGTTTGCCACAGGCAAAGCTGAATTCCTCTCGTTTCTGGTGCTCCCCAGGAGCTCAGCTCCTCTCTGAACCCTCTCAGAGTGAGCTCCTCATCGATTTTCTGCAGGGCAGGGTCACATCCTGCTGTCCCCACACAGGGGGGACCTTGTGGTTTCTCCTCCACCCCAGAGCTGTCACATCCCTCAGGGGATTTATCCCACCCCCCTCTTCCACCCCTTTCCTGCCTCTTTAAATCCCCAAATTTTGGGATTTAACTGTTCCCCCCGTGGCCCACCAGAGGTTCTGCTCTTCCCCAGGGTGACCATTCCCTGCTGTATCCCAGGAATTCGGCTTCTTCCTGGTGAAAATCCCATTAAATCTGCCCTTTCCACAGCGTCTCCTCCTGTGGGATTCCACCCCTCTGTGGCCTCATCTGAACTGGTCCCAGTTTGGGGATCCCCCTCCCGAACTGGGGAGCCCAGCAGGGGACAGAAGGGCTGAAGGACAGGGGGTCCCAAGAAGACCTGCAGCTCCCAGTTTTCCATGGAATCTCCTGCTGGGAGGTTTTGGGGGGCAGGTGGGGGACGTTGCTGAAGTCCAGGGGTCTCCAGGTGTCGTCTCCTCGCACACAGAGACCAACCAGGGAAATCCAGTCAGGAAAATCCAACCAGGAAAATCCAGCCAGGGAAATCCAACCAGGAAAATCCAGCCAGGGAAATCCAACCAGGGAAATCCCACCAGGGAAATCCAACCACGGAAATCCAACCAGGGAAATCCAGCCAGGGAAATCCAGCCAGGGAAATCCAACCAGGGAAATCCAGCCAGGGAAATCCAACCAAGAAAATCCAACCAGGGAAATCCAACCAGGGAAATCCAACCAGGGAAATCCAGCCAGGGAAATCCAACCAGGGAAATCCAACCAGGGAAATCCAACCAGGGAAATCCAGCCAGGGAAATCCAACCAGGGAAATCCCACCAGGGAAATCCAACCACGGAAATCCAACCAGGGAAATCCAGCCAGGGAAATCCAGCCAGGGAAATCCAACCAGGGAAATCCAACCAGGGAAATCCCACCAGGGAAATCCAACCACGGAAATCCAACCAGGGAAATCCAGCCAGGGAAATCCAGCCAGGGAAATCCAACCAGGGAAATCCAGCCAGGGAAATCCAACCAAGAAAATCCAACCAGGGAAATCCAACCAGGGAAATCCAACCAGGGAAATCCAGCCAGGGAAATCCAACCAGGGAAATCCAACCAGGGAAATCCAACCAGGGAAATCCAGCCAGGGAAATCCAACCAGGGAAATCCAACCAAGAAAATCCAACCAGGGAAATCCAGCCAGGGAAATCCAGCCAGGGAAATCCAACCAGGGAAATCCAACCAAGAAAATCCAACCAGGGAAATCCAACCAGGGAAATCCAACCAGGAAAATCCAACCAGGGAAATCCAACCAGGGAAATCCAACCAGTGAAATCCAGCCAGGGAAATCCAGCCAGGGAAATCCAACCAGGGAAATCCAGCCAGGGAAATCCAACCAGGGAAATCCAGCCAGGGAAATCCAACCAGGGAAATCCAACCAGGGAAATCCAACCAGGGAAATCCAGCCAGGGAAATCCAGCCAGGAAAATCCAACCAGTGAAATCCAGCCAGGGAAATCCAACCAGGGAAATCCAAGCAGGGAAATCCAGCCAGGAAAATCCAACCAGGGAAATCCAACCAGGAAAATCCAACCAGGAAAGTCCCACCAGGGAAATCCCACCAGGGAAATCCAGCCAGGAAAATCCAGCCAGGAAAATCCAACCAGGAAAATCCAACCAGGAAAATCCAACCAGGGAAATCCAACCAGGGAAATCCAACCAGGGAAATCCAGCCAGGAAAATCCAGCCAGGGAAATCCAACCAGGGAAATCCCACCAGGGAAATCCAACCAGGAAAATCCAACCAGGAAAGTCCCATCAGGGAAATCCAACCAGGGAAATCCAAGCAGGGAAATCCAACCAGGGAAATCCAACCAGGGAAATCCAGCCAGGGAAATCCAACCAGGGAAATCCAACCAGGGAAATCCAACCAGGGAAATCCAAGCAGGGAAATCCAGCCAGGGAAATCCAGCCAGGGAAATCCAACCAGGGAAATCCAACCAGGGAAATCCAACCAGGAAAATCCAACCAGGGAAATCCAGCCAGGGAAATCCAACCAGGGAAATCCCACCAGGGAAATCCAACCAGGAAAATCCAACCAGGAAAATCCAACCAGGGAAATCCAGCCAGGAAAATCCAACCAGGGAAATCCAACCAGGGAAATCCAACCAGGGAAATCCAACCAGGAAAATCCAACCAAGAAAATCCAACGAGGGAAATCCAACCAGGGAAATCCAACCAGGGAAATCCAACCAGGGAAATCCAACCAGGAAAATCCAACCAGTGAAATCCAACCAGGGAAATCCAACGAGGGAAATCCAACGAGGGAAATCCAACCAGGGAAATCCAAGCAGGGAAATCCAACCAGGGAAATCCAACCAGGAAAATCCAACCAGGAAAATCCAACCAGGGAAATCCAGCCAGGGAAATCCAGCCAGGGAAATCCAGCCAGGGAAATCCAACCAGGGAAATCCAGCCAGGGAAATCCAACCAGGGAAATCCCACCAGGGAAATCCAACCAGGAAAATCCAACCAGGGAAATCCAAGCAGGGAAATCCAAGCAGGGAAATCCAACCAGGGAAATCCAAGCAGGGAAATCCAAGCAGGGAAATCCCACCAGGGAAATCCAACCAGGGAAATCCAAGCAGGGAAATCCAAGCAGGGAAATCCAACCAGGAAAATCCAACGAGGGAAATCCAACCAGGAAAATCCAACCAGGGAAATCCAGCCAGGGAAATCCAACCAGGGAAATCCAACCAGGGAAATCCAAGGAGGGAAATCCCACCAGGGAAATCCAACCAGGGAAATCCCACCAGGGAAATCCAACCAGGGAAATCCAGCCAGGGAAATCCCACCAGGGAAATCCCACCAGGGAAATCCAGCCAGGGAAATCCAACCAGGGAAATCCAACCAGGGAAATCCAACCAGGGAAATCCAGCCAGGGAAATCCAACCAGGAAAATCCAATCAGGAAAATCCAACCAGGAAAATCCAACCAAGAAGATCCAACCAGGAAAATCCAACCAGGGAAATCCAACGAGGGAAATCCAGCCAGGGAAATCCAACCAGGGAAATCCAAGCAGGGAAATCCAACCAGGGAAATCCAAGCAGGGAAATCCAACCAGGGAAATCCAAGCAGGGAAATCCAGCCAGGGAAATCCAGCCAGGGAAATCCAACCAGGGAAATCCAACCAGGGAAATCCAACCAGGGAAATCCAACCAGGGAGATCCAACCAGGAAAATCCAACCAGGGAAATCCAACCAGGGAGATCCAACCAGGGAAATCCAACCAGGGAAATCCAGCCAGGGAAATCCAGCCAGGGAAATCCAACCAGGGAAATCCAGCCAGGGAAATCCAACCAGGGAGATCCAACCAGGAAAATCCAACCAGGGAAATCCAACCAGGGAGATCCAACCAGGGAAATCCAACCAGGGAAATCCAGCCAGGGAAATCCAACCAGGGAGATCCAACCAGGAAAATCCAACCAGGGAAATCCAACCAGGGAGATCCAACCAGGGAAATCCAACCAGGGAAATCCAGCCAGGGAAATCCAGCCAGGGAAATCCAACCAGGGAAATCCAGCCAGGGAAATCCAGCCAGGGAAATCCAACCAGGGAAATCCAACCAGGGAAATCCAACCAGGGAAATCCAACCAGGAAAATCCAGCCAGGGAAATCCAACCAGGGAAATCCAACCAGGGAAATCCAACCAGGAAAATCCAACCAAGAAAATCCAACGAGGGAAATCCAACCAGGGAAATCCAACCAGGAAAATCCAATCAGGAAAATCCAACCAGGAAAATCCAACCAGGGAAATCCAGCCGGGGAAATCCAACCAGGGAAATCCAACCAGGAAACTGCAGGAAAATCCAGGAAAATCCCCCCTGGAGGAGAAGAGGGAACAGGAGGAGCCCCCAGGAGCCCCAAAGGCAGAGCCTGGCACAGCAGCAGCTCCTTCCTGCTCCCTCCTGGATCCATTTTCACAGCTCTTCCTGCCTTAGGACACGTTTTTCTCTCCTAGATGGGGTTTGGGATTTGCCCAGGAGCCTCCACAGTCCTGGAGCTCAGGGAGCAGCTCCTGACACCTCCCCGAGCTCCACACTGCCCAGCCAATGCCACCCCCTGGCCTCTCCCGATGAAACCAGCAGGAATGTTGATTGGGAAAACGATCAGATCCGAGTTTTGGTCTCTGCTGGGCCAGGTGGCAGCCCAGGGACGTCCCCATCCTCCCTCCTTCGTCCCCAGGGTCACAGAGCTGGATTTCTTTCTCCTGGCAGGATTTCCCAGCCTGGAACCCGAGCCAGAAAAGCTTCCAGAGCCCAGAATAGCAGCTGGGAAGAGTGAAAGTGTCCCAGGAGGAGGAGGAGAAGCGGCTTTGATTCATTTCTGCACATTAGAAAGTTTCTAATTACACCAGAGCCTTATCTCGGGGCTGGAGAGCATCCAGGGCTCTGCCTTTGTCCTTGGTGTGCTCGGCGGGGTTTGGGACAGGCCGGGAGGACACTGGAGGGGACAAAAGGCATTTCCAGGACACTTGAGGGGACAAAAGGCTTTTCCAGGTGGAGGAGGGACACGGCAGAGCTCAGCTGGAGCTCCGGGGAGGGGTGGGAGCGACAGCGCAGCCTCTGAGGAGCAGAGTTGAGCAGGGAAATTCCAGAGGTGACTTCCAGAGGTTCTGCCCACCTGGGTTATCCCAGGAGCAGCCCCACAGCTGCCCCCGGTGCCGGTTCCTTCTCTCCGCTCGGTTCCGGCGGCGATTCCCGCAGGGAGCCGGGTTATTCCAGCCGCATCCCCGAGCATTCCCACCTCGGGAAAAGGTTTTGTTTTTTTTTTTCTTGGCTGGCAGAACACGGCGAGAGCTGCAGGTGATGCTCCGGCAGCCAGGACGGGCTCAGCGAGCCCAGCCGAGGATTAATCCGAGGAGAAGGTGCCAAGTGTGGGAGTTGGAAAAGCTCCCACTCCCACCGGCACACGCTCTCTCTCTCCCCCGCAGGTTTTTTTGGCTGGGTTCAGCCGGGGACAGCATCTCAGCGAGTAAATTCCTCTCTGTGCTGAGTGCTGGAGGAGGCCGGGCACAGATTCTGCTCCAGGAGGGGACAGGGAAGAGTTTTGGGTGCTCGGAGCAGCTCATCCCCCCAAAAAAAGCAGCACAACAACGTGCCTGGCTGTCCCAGAGGGTTTTATCCTCACGGAATATCCAGAGCCGGATGGAACCCACAAGGAACTGAGTCCAACCCCTGCACAGCCCCAAAATTCCCCAAAATTCCCCATCCTGTGCCTGAGAGGGAGCTCTGGGGGTGTCCCCATTCCCTGAGGAGCCTGGGCAGTGCCTCTGGAGGAAGAACCTTTCCCTGATTTCCAACCCCAAACTTCCCCCTGACACAGCTCCAGCCCTTCCCTGGGTCCTGTCCTGCCCCTCCCGAAGAAACCGCAGATCGCATTCCCAAATGATTTTATCACCTCAAAAAAAAAAAAAAAAAAAAAAAAAAAAAAGCAGCAGCTTTAAATACTCATCTTTCCAAAAGTGAGGCTCCAGAGTTTTAATCGCTGCTAAATATTTTGCTTCCAGCCTCCCAGCTGTGTTGCTCCTAGGAGGAAAACAACGTTTGTCCTCAGCTTGGGGTCAGGGAAGGGCTGGTGGCAAAGCCCAGGAGGTGCTGAGTGTGCCCAGGACAGGGATATCGGGCAGCTGGTGGATCAGGGGTGTTTGTTATTTTGAGGAACAGAGAGATCTTTCTACTTCTTCACTACACACAGAAGGGGGTTTTTTTATTATTTTTTTGTTCAAGCATTTCATAAAATCAATTTCACTTAGCCTATTACACGTACCTTTGCTCAAAAAATCTACACAAATTAAAACGATTACTTCTTCAAATGCATTTTTTTTTCCCCCCAGCACTTTCCCAGTGCTTTTCCATGTCCTTGCACCCTCCAGATCATTTTTCCAGCCTCTCCCAGTGCAGCTTTCCCCACTCAGGGCTGACTCCCACCTCGTTCCTGACCTCCCCAGCACTTCTCATCCTGGTGCTGCTCCTTTTTTTCTGGAAGCATTTTGGGACTCCCCAGCAATTCCTGCTCCAGGAATTATAATATTATATATATATATATATATATATATATATATATATATATATATATATATATATATTATATTGTATATTGTATATTGCATATTGTATATTGTATATAGTATATTGTCTAATATATATTATGTATTATGTGTTATATATATGATATATGATATATGATATATGATACATGATATATGATATATGATATTTTATATTTTATATTTTATATTTTATATTTTATATTTTTTTTATTTTTTATTTTTTATTTTTTATTTTTTATTTTTTATTTTTATATTTTATTTTATATTGTATATTTTATATTTTATGTTTTATATTTTATGTTTTATATTTTATATTTTATATTTTATATTTTATATTTTATATATATATTCCTGCTCCAGGAATTGCTCCTCTCTGCCACATCCCACCTCTTCCTCGGGGAATCCTGGACAGCCTTTGGCCTTTTCCCACCTTTCTGAGGGATTAGGGAGCAGGCAGAACCCCCTCCCAGGTCTTTTCTGATGGATAATCCCATCCTTTCCCACCCATTTCTAACTCAGCAGCCTCATTCCTGCCCAGAAGAGTCTGGAGGACAAAACCAGCCCCGAGGGTTTATCAGGGATTTATCCCTGCCCATTTCCATCCCCTGGATCCACGATTTTTTGCTCTGATTTGAGCATCTCCCAGGATGAAGGTTAATTCCAGCCTGGGGAACTCCAGGAGTTTGCTTCCACAACCAACAGCAACGCAGAGAATCCCTTCCAAGGGCTCCCTGGTTGGTGTCTGTGATGTTTTGGTTTTTCTAAAACTCTTTTCCCAGAGAGTTTTCTGTCACCCAGAGCCACGTTTTCCTCACTGTAACCTTTGTTTACATCCCTTTCCCTAGGAGGGACTGCTTGATGTCCCTCTGACTTGACCAATGTGACTGAAGAAGTTTGTCTTTCTTCCACCCCTTGGGTTGTTCTTTGCAGAACAGCACAAAGGGAAGAAATAACCAAAAATAAATGGAATCATTGTCAGCCTTCTGAGTCCCAGTCTGTGTCGTTGTGATCTTTAACAGCATCAGAACAGAGGCACCCAATGCTGGATTGGAAGGGGTGAACCCGCTGCAGAACCTGCCAAGAACATTCAGATGGTTTTCACAGCAGTTTTACAGAAAAGCTACCTGTAGCTTTGGGTTGTGCCTGTGATGTTTTGGTTTCTCTGAAACTCTTTCCCAGAGAGTTTTCTGTCACCAAGAGCCACGTTTTCCTCACTGTAACCTTTGTTTCCATTCCTTTCCTTAGGAGGGACTTCTTGATGTCCCTCTGACTTGACCAATGTGATTGAAGAAGTTTGTCTTTCTCCCACCCCTTGGGTGGTTCTTTGTAAAACAGCAAAAAAGGGAAGAAATTCCCAAGTAATAAATCAGAATCATTGTCAGCCTTCTGAACTCGGAAGTGTCGTTGTGATCTTGAACAGCATCACTTCCCAAGGGCTGATCCTCCCTGGTTGCTCTGTGGATGTTCCCAGGGCTGGCTCCCCACGCTCTGGCTGCTTTTCCCACGTAATTCCAGGCAAATCTGCTCCGTCCCTCGGCTCCTGCTCTGCTCCCTTCGCTGGTGGCCCTGGCCAGAGCTGGGTGACACCGCACCCATGCAGGGACACAGCAGGACCATTGTGCCGCTCCGGGCTCAGCCCCTCTTTCCGCGGGATTTCTCCGGTTTTGTCCCGGGATGTTCCGTCCCAGCTCTGCCAGAGAATTTTTGGAAAAAATTCTCAAAACAACTCTGAGAATTCCCGGATTCGTTCGGGAGCTGCCAATCCTCCCCCTCAGTTTCCTCAAGGGCTCTTTCTTGGAGATTTGTAATCCAGAACTTTCTGCCGTGGGCTGAGTTTAACCCCTGAGTGTGGCAGCTCCAGTGCCCTGCAGAGCTGAGGGCACTCGTGGTTTTATATTTATGTATTTATATACTGTTTTAATATTCTTATAGATTTAAAATATTTTTATGTTTTTAATAATTTTTATCTTTATGTAGTGTAAATATTTTTATATTTATTTTTATATTGTTTAGATATTATTTATAGATATTTATATATAACATATTTCAATATATTTATATATTATATATTTTATATATAAATAATATATATACTATATAATATATACTATATAATATATACTATAAAATATTTACTATATAATATTAATATCTATTATTAATATATAATACATTACATATTTTATATAATATATTACATATATTTTAATATAAACAATATATAATATATATAATTTATATTATATATTTATAAATAATATATTATTTATAAATATATATTATATATTATATATTATATATTATATATATTATATATTATTATATATATTTATAGATTATATTAATATTTATAAATATAACCATATTTCTATTTAAATTTCTATTTATAATATTTATAATAGTTATAATAGTTATAATATTTATTTTTATATTTATATTATTATAAATATAAATATAAATATATATTATATATAAATATATATATATTATCTATAAATAAATAAATAAATAAATAAATAATGTTTTAAATTATATATTTATCACTTTTCTACAGCCAATTTTGTCACCTGGCCAAGAGGCCCCTCGCAGCTCCAGGGCTGGGGCAGCTGGACCTTCAAGGAATTCTTGGGGCTGGAAAAGCTCTCTGAGGCCGAGTCCAATCAAATTCCCTTGTCTCCACATCCCCACGTTTGTTTTTTGGGCACTTCCAGGAACGGTGACTCCACCTGGATGCTGACCAGAGTGAGGAACCTCCCAACCACCCTCAGGATCATCTCCAGGAACCCTGATCTGATCCCTTCAAGCCCCATTTCAGGCCCACCTGGTTCCTGTCCCTTCCTCTCCCAAGCCACCAGGATGAGGAACCTCCCCAGCACCCTCAGGATCATCTCCAGGAACCCTGATCTGATCCCTTCACCCATTTCAGGCTGAGCTCTGCCCACCCCCAGACCCACAGAAAGAAAAAAAGGAAATCAGGGATCACTCATCTCGATCCCTTTTCCTGCCTGGCTCCCTGGCGGGGCTGCAGAGGCTCTGCTGGCATCTCTAACCAAGCAGAAGATGTTCCAACAAGCCAGAGCATGTGGGAAAAAACAACCCTCTCATCTCACAGGGGAAGCAGATCCCAGAGCTGGATTTCCTGCTCAGTGGTTTCGATGTTTGTCTCGTGTCATGGACTCAGTCACTCGGGGAAAATCGGTGTCACCTCCCTGTGCCAGCTGCCCCTGTGTCACTGCTGGAGGGCACTGCGGGCAGGGATGCTGCCCTCAGGCTCCAGGAGGGATTCCCTGCTCAGGAAATTCCCTCAGGGGCAGAGCCGAGATGGAGCTGAGAAACGCTGAGAAGCTGAGATGTTCCTCCAAATCCCCTCACTCCTGCAGCTCCATCGGGCTCTGCCCTGGCTCCAGCCCCTGGGAAAGGTGCCAGATCCCCCCTGGCATCTCCTGCTCGTGCCCCCACCAGCTGCTCCAGATGTTCCCCCCAGCCCCTGCAGCACATCTGTGCAGAATCCTGGCTCCAGACCTTTCCCAGGCACAGCTCTGGATGTCACTCCCTTTAATTTCCCTTTTAACCAGCTTCCTCTTTTTTCTTTTTTTTTTTAATGTCGTTTCAAGGCGTTTGCAAATTCCTGCTGCTGCTGCAGACAACTTTTCTTGGCTCCTTCCCCCTTCCCAAGGATGTTGGATTTGATTACATTAGTGTATAAATATATATATATAAAAAAAAAAAAAGAAGCATCTCTTTGATAGTGAAATATTGATCCAGGCCCCGTTTATTACCTGGAATAAATCAAAAGTTGCTTCTCCCTGTAAGGACTTCTCCCCAGTTGTCATTTGCAGCGTTTAAAACTCATTTTCTGCCCCCACAGAAGCTTCTCCGGCCTCGAATCTCACCCAGGCGTGTTTTTTTCCCCCGGAATAACAAAAATCTCATTTTCGGGGCTGAGGACGGCAAACCTGGATCTATAGAAGGTCGATGTCTCATGGATGAAACCGGTTTAACCAAGAATTTCGCTCAGGACACACTCAGGGAATAACCAGGAGTTGCTGGGGCTGGAGTTACCTCTAACTAAACAAGGCTCTGAGCTGTGCTCTGAAGTGTGAGAGTTACCAAGGAGAAAGTTCTGCTGCATTTATCTATTTTTTTTTTCCTGTTAATTTTCCTGCCAGCTTTTCAAAGCCCATTTTCTTTTGGCCTGGTTTTGTTGTTGTTTGTTTTTTTTTTCTTTTTTTTCCCTTCTCAATTTTTTTGTAGCTATTTCCACGCTCTGTTCTGACATCACGTGTGCTGGTATCAAACACACCATTAACTGGGATGGATTTCACTCCTCTGCAAAATTGGGACCCTCCAGGATCGATCCCTGCAATGTTTTTACACCAAATATCCCCAAACCCAGTGCTCAAATTGGGGTGGGACCACTGTGGGGGTTTGGAGCCGCCAAATCTCTGTGATTTTTGCCCCATCAGGGGAAAACTCTGCACGACCCCCAGGAGCAGATAAATGGAGTTGATAAATGTGACCCAGAGTGGATTAGAAACATCCATTTGGGTCTTGGCTCCCAGCAGCTGAGTGTGGATGGAAAAAAAGCTCCTTTGGGAATTTAAAATTTACCTGAGCAGGTTCAGCTGCCTCAGGGAGTCTCTCCAATGGGTCAGGACTTTCCTCCAAGCCTCAGGGGTTGGATCCTGCTCATCCAGACTCTTCCCAGAGCTGGATTTTTACTTTATTTTTTTTTTTTTTTTGCACTTGGGTGCCATGGCTGAGTAAGCCCTTAATGCTCTTAGAAATTCCAGAGTCAAAGGAGATAAAGGTTATCTGATAGCCCAGTGACCTCCAAACCCTGTCTGGCAGCAGCAGCATCCATCACTTGGCTCCTCAGTGCCACGTTCCAGCCTCCTTGGAGCATCCCCTGAGCTCCAGCTCAGGGCAGCAGCTTCAAGATCACAACCACACGGGCTCCGAGGTCAGAAGGCTGACAGGTGTAGCCCTGGTTGCTGCCTGAGATGTTTTGGTTTTGTAAAACTCTTTTCCCAGAGTTTTCTGTCACCAAGAGCCACGTTTTCCTGACTGTAACCTTTGTTTGCATTCCTTTCCCTGGGAGGGACTTCTTGATGTCCCTCTGACTTGACCACTGTGATTGGAGAAGTTTGTCTTTGTTTCACCCCTTGGGCTGTGCTTTGTAAAACAGCACAAAGGGAAGAAATTCCCGGGTAATAAATCAGAGTCACTGTCTGACGCTGTTCAAGGTGACAACGACACCGACTCCGAGGTCAGCAGGCTGAAATGACTCCAATTTTTTATTACCCGGGAATTTCTTCCCTTTGTGCTGTTTTACAAAGAACCACCCAAGGGGTGGAAGAAGGACAAACTTCTTCAGTCACATTGGTCACGTCAGAGGGACATCAAGAAGTCTCTCCTAGGGAAAGGAATGCAAACAAAGGTTACAGTGAGGAAAATGTGTGACAGAAAACTTTCTGGGAAAAGAGTTTCAGAGAAACCCAAACATCTCAGGCACCAACCAGGGCTACAGGTAGCTTTTCTGTAAAGCTGCTGTGAAAAACATCTGAATGTTCTTGGCAGGTTCTGCAGTGGGTTCATCCCTTCCCATCCAGCATTGGGTGCCTCTGTTGTGATGCTGTTAAAGATCACAACGACACAGACTGGGACTCAGAAGGCTGACAATGATTCCATTTGTTTTTGGTTATTTCTTCCCTTTATGCTGTTCTGCAAAGAACAACCCAATGGGTGGGAGAAACACAAACTTCTTCAATCATATTGGTCAATCAGAGGGACATCAAGAAGTCCCTCCCAGGGAAAGGAATGGAAACAAAGGTCACAGTGAGGAAAATGTGGCTCTTGGTGACAGAAAACTCTCTGGGAAAAGAGTTTCAGAGAAACCCAAACATCTCAGGCACCAACCAAGGCTACACTTCCCCACCTGGCTGATCTGGGGATCAGGTTATTCCTGATCCTCAGGTGTGAGGTCTTGGGGAGTCACAGAAATAAACGTGCTGGGGAGCTGAGAGGGAGGTGAGGGAGGTGAGGGAGGGAGGTGTGGAGGGGTTTTTGGCGCTTCAGGGGAGGGTGGGAGTCAGGCTGGACCCACCAGGCAGAGTTTGGGGCTCTGCACTCCCCCCCTGTGAGCCCTGCGGGGTGGGAATGGGAGATGAGAGCCCCGAAAATGAGAGCCCAGCTCCGGGAGGAACCCCCGAACATCGAGTTCTGGCTCCTGACTCACAGCAACGTGACTCAAACCTCGGCAGAAGCAAACCAAGGACAAGATATTTCTGTGACGGAATAATTCTGTGAAAAGAAAAAAAAAAAAAAAATTAAAAAATCAGCTCGGCTGGGAGTTCAGGAGTTCGGGAAGAACCTGCGCCGGGTCTGGGACCAGCACCACGGACAGCCAGGCACCGTGCAAAGGGAACCCGATAGGAAGGGAGGTACGGAGTAAAAACCAAAACATCTGGCTGGGCAGCTCCAAAAACCCAGATAGAATCGCACTCCCTGCCCTCGCAGGGCTCCCTGCTGGGGTGAGAGGGATCAAAACGCCACCAAAGCTCCAGCAACGAGGTGACAACGACGAGGGAATTGGGGACAAGGAGCCGCCCCCACGGCGACACCGGTGGGGACACGGAAACAGCTCCACGTCCCACACACTCCTGGGAGCAAGGAGAGGAGCAGGGGAGGCCGCTCTTGGCTCGGGTTCTGAGAGGAATTTGGGAATTTCAAGCTGCCGAGGAGCAGAGCAGGGGAATCCAGGGACCGAGGAGCGACACCAGACAGGAGCGAACACTCCAAACCCAGCGTGGGGCTAATGAAGGGCTTCTCGAAGAGCAAGAAAAAAATAAATAAATAAATAAAATAAAATCAGGCGAAGGTATAAAAACAAACAGGGCTGAGCGTGTCGGAGAGGCCCCGGGAGAGGCGGAGGTTAAAGGAAGCGGTTCTGGGCACTGAGGATCTCGCAGGGATGGGAGCTGTTCCTCCTTCTCCTCTCCCTTCCGGCTCCCACAGCTTCCCCGGAGGTTTCTGTGCCTCCAGGGAGATGCCTGGGGTGGCAGCAAACGCGGTTTTGTTAAAGGGAAATGGGTTACGGAGCCCGTTTGGTGACTTGGGGGGATTCGTTCCACCTTCCACCCTGCATCCCAGCCGCTGGAGGGACTGCAAAGGGAAGGCAGGAGTTTTCTGGCCTGATCCCAAAAGTCAGGAGATGGGTGGCAAGACAACAGATAACTCAGTTCAGATAATCAGAGAGGGAATTTCTCCGGAGCTGTGATGAAGGAGCAGCCAAACAGACACGGATTTCTGAGATCCGGGGGAGTGGAAGGGCAAGATCGCACCCAGGGATTTGGGGAAGTGTTTTAACTCCACATTCCGGCTGGGTTTGGGTGAAAAACGAAGCTCGGGGTGGTTGATCCCTCCCCTGAGGCATTAATCAGCTGCAGCCAGGGCTGGGCTGGGCTGGCAGCTCTCACACCGATGCCAGCAGGACCTGGTGGCTTCTGCCCAGGTGTGAAAACACCCCCAGGTGCATCCCCAGAGCCCTTCCCACCCGGCTGAGGGATGCTCCGGACGCCTGGGAGGGTCTGGAGAGAGCAAGGAGAAAGAATCAAACACACCGAGGCCAGCTCGGGAACCGGGAGCCGAGGAGCTCCAGAGGATCCGAGCCGGGCAAGCTGCGGTTCCCGAGGGCTCCGGGGACGCCTCGGCAGAGCGGCTGCGTGACACCGGCTCCCCCGGGCTCGGTACCGCCTCTCGCTGCCAAGATGCTCCCGGGGCTGAATCACAGCGATTTTGTTGTGGCGAGCGTCGCCTCGGCACCTGCTGCGCGCTGAACACCTCCTCCTCTTCCTCCTCTTCCTCCTCCTCTCTCCCTCTGCCTCCGCTGCCCCTTTGCCCGAGTGATGGGGAGTGGGCGCTGCCCCCCGCGGGGGTCGGGGGCTCCCGCAGGAGACGGGGAGGCAGGGAAAGGGTTAAAAGCCGTGCTTGGAGCCGCCGGGGTGGGGGGCCCGGAGGGGACGCGACCCCCAGGCACCCTCCTGGACATCCCAGGGAGGCTGGGGGATCACAAAAAAAAAAAAGCCCAAGGGAGCCAGTGCCACCCACGACCCCCCAGACCCCACGGGACCCCCTCCAGGAGCCGAGCTTGGATTCCCTCCGCCGTTCCCAGATCTCCGAGCCCTTCTCCAACCGGGCAAAGAGAAAAAACCTGGCAAGAACCTCCCGCGGCCTCACCTGGCCCCCTCCTGCCTTCAAATTTTTCCCCCCCCAGGGCGAGGTGGCAGCGGCGCTGTCACCTCCAGGGCCACGGCCGGACCCGGCGGGATGGGAGCTGGAGGCAGCGCGGGGATGGGTTGGGCTGTGACCGGCAGCGAGCTGTTCCTCCCACGGGCGCTTCCCACGGGGGATTGTGACTCAGGGAAGCATCCCCGGAGCAGCAGCTTGGGTGCAGGAACCTCCGAGCAGCTCCTCGGGAAGGCACGTGAGGGGGGTTTGTGCCGGCAGCCCGGGGAAAAAGGGGTTAATTCTCCTCGGGGAGATGTTTTCCCCGGAGCGGTGAAATCTTCCAGAGCTGGAAATGCCCGGGCTGGCGTGAGCTCGGAGCTCGGGGGGATGATCTGATGGATGAGAGCACGGTTGGGTGAGGGTGGATAAAGGAGTTGCCCGGGAGATGCCAGGGGACAGCCAGGGCTGGACAGTGACTTTTGGGGACTGGGACAGAACGGGCTCCACCCCAAACGTGGCCCGGCTGCAGGGAGCAGTTGTGGGATTGGTACAGGCTGCAGGGACAGCGACTGGGCCACAGAGGTTAGCACAGGTGACATTCCAGCACAGGTGACAGCCCAGCACAGGTGACAGCCCAACACAGGTGACGTCCGAGCATGGGTGACATCCTAGCAAGGGTGACATTCCAGCACAGGTGACTCCCCACTGAGAGTAACACCCCAGCACAGGTGACATCCTAGCAAGGGTGACATCCTAGCACAGGTATCACCCCAGCACGGGTGTCACCCCAGCATAGGTGACATTCGAGCAAAGGTAACATCCCAGCAAGGATGACACCCCAGCAGAGGTGACTTCCCACTGAGGGTAACACCCCAGCACGGGTGACATCCTAGCAAGGGTGACACCCCAGCAAGGGTGACACCCCAGCACAGGTGACACCCCAGCCCGGGTGACACCCTAGCACAGGTGACACCCCATTAACGAGTGACATCCCAGGAAGGATGACATCCCAGCACAGGTGACAGCCCAACATCTCTGCTCCGGCCCCTCTGGCCCTGTCAAGGGGTCCGTGCTCCATCCAACGAGCCGGGCACTGCCTGGGAGTGACCCGGCCCGTCCCCGGGACACCGCCAGCCGAGAGCGGCCCCGACCTGGCCGATTCCTTGCGGTGGGACCGGTCCCGCTCGCGGTCCCAGAGCGGCGAGACCCCTTCCCATGGCGGGACCGCCCGGCCGGGGGTCCGCTCGGGGCGGATCGACGCTCCGCTCGGGGCGGGCTCGCTCAGCGCGGGGGCGGGGTGGGGACCGCGGGGACCGAGGGGACCGGGGGGACTGAGGGGACCGGGGGGACCGAGGAGATTCAGGGGATCGAGGGGATCGAGGGGACTGAGGGGGCTGAGGGGTCGAGGGGATCGAGGGGACTGAGGGGACCGGGGGACTGAGGGGACCGAGGGGGCCGAGGCGACTGAGGGGTCGAGGGGACTGAGGGGACCGAGGGGGCTGAGGGGACCGAGGAGATCCAGGGGATCGAGGGGACCGAGGGGACTGAGGGGATCGAGGGGTCTGAGGGGATCGAGGGGACCGAGGGGACTACGGGGACCGAGGGGATCGAGGAGACCGAGGGGGCTGAGGGGACCGAGGGGATCGAGGGGACCGAGGCGACCGGGGGTACCGAGGGGACTGAGGGGACCGAGGGCACCCCCGGCCCCGCCGTTCCCGCCGCCGCCGCCGCCCCGCGCGCACCTGCCTCCCGCGGGGAGCCGCGCATGCGGCGCGCACCACCGCGCCTCAGGGCGCGGGGGGGGCCGGCGGCCGGAGCGGGCGTGTTTACACGGGGGCCGAGGGGGGCGGCATCGGCGCGGGCACCCCCCCCCCCCCGTTCTCCCCCTCTCCCCCCCGGCACGAATGGTCTCTTCCTCGCGCTCTATTTAATCCCCGCCGCTGCCGCACCGCCGGCTCCAGAGCGGAGGGAGCAGCGCCCGCCGCCCGCGCTGCGGCTCGGTCGCGCCGGCCCCCGCGGGCTCCCGCCGCCGCCACCATGCAGCCCCCCGCCCTCGGCATCCTGCTGCTCGTCGCCTGCTTCGGCAGCGCCCGGGGAAACCTCTCCCGCGACGGTGAGTGGCGGCGGCACCGCGAGCGGGCGAACCTCCCTCCCTCCCCGGTCCTCCCCGCCGCCGCCATGGCCCGGGGATGCGGGGAACCGAGCGACAGGTGCCTGAGGGGAGTGGGGGGGGGCGGCGAAGCGAGCGGCGCCGTTATGTGGGTCAGGCAGGTACGGCCCGCCCCGCCCCGCCCGGCCCTCGGGGCCCGCCCCGCCGCCGGCTGCGGGTGCGGCTCCCCGCGGTCTCCCCGAGCGGCCGGCGGGGCTCAAGGTCACGGCGGCGCCGGTGCTGCCCGTCGTGTCCCCCCATGGCCGCGGACCGCCCGGGGCGGGGCCGGGGCCGGGGCGGCGGAAGGTTCCAGACAGGCCCCGGCGGGCGGCGGCGGCGCTCGGCCCCTCCCGGCGCTGCCCGCGGGGAGGGGGGGATGGATGGAGAGTCCCCGGTGCGGCGGAGCCGCCCCGCCGGGAGGGTGCCGGGGCTCGGCGGGGACACGCGGAAAGGGGGGGCAGACCCCACCGAGGGGCGGATGGAGCCCCCCGGGGGAGCGGCGGTGACATCCCCGCCGTGGCTGGGGCGGCTCCCCGGTGCCTCCGGTGCCCGGGATGCTCGGGGTAGGGGGGGGGGAGACTCGGCGGCGGCGGCCGCTCCCCGTCCCGCCGGGATGCTGCCGGGATGTGCGGGGCATCCAGCGGCCCCGCGGGGCGCGGCGGAGCCCCCGGCTCGCCAGACAAAGGGGGGGGTTCACCGCCGGCGACAGTCGCGACAGGCGCGGAGCGGCTGTGATTTCTGGCGGGGTTTCCCCGGTGGCAGCGCTGCGGGTTCCCTGCGGGGCGGCCGGCGGGGGCTCGGACCCGCCATCCTTGTCTGGCTGCCGTGTCGGGAGTCGTCTGTCGTGACAGGATTGCGTGTGTTTGGGTGGGGAGGCGCAGCAGCCGGCCGGGGGGCTGGGCTGGGCTGGGCTGGACCCGCCGTGTTGTGGTCTGGAGCTGCTGGGAGAGGCGGATCCCAATCTCCATCCACATCCCATCAGGGGCAGGGAGGCGATTCTGGAGCAGCCTCGGGGGGTCCCCAGGGCTGCTCGGGGGGTGGGCAGGCGGCGCGCTGGGGACACGGGGCTGAGCCCGCAGCCCCCGCCGCTCCCCCGCACCCATCGCTGCCGCTGTCACCGCCTCCGGGGGCTCGGTGGCTGCGTTCCCATTCACGAATCCCGGGGGCTCGGTTTCTGCTTTTGGCCGCCGCGGTGTCCTCCCACACGGGCACCCGAGAAGAGTCTGCTCGGGGTGTGGGTGATGCTCACCCCGCGCTCTGGGGACATCCTCGGCGTTCCCCTGGCAGGGGGAGGCGGCCGTGACCCGCAGCTGTCCTGGGACAGGACGCAGCCCCGATGATGACACGGCAAGATTTCCTCCTGGGCTGGCCTCTGCTGTGGCCACCGGTGCCAGGGTCCAGCACAGCTGGACAAACAGATCCCCCCAAAAAAACCCCAAAAAACGTTAGGAGTGAAGGAGATGGATGGCTGGCTGGGAGATGCTTGGAAGGAAAAAGTCGCTGCTGTTGTGTCTTCGTGGTTTGGTGCCTCGTCCTGGAGCCCCTGGGGAGATCTCGGCTCGCTGGCACCTGGGGCTGGGATGGAGTCTCCTCCTTGGAGAACATTCCTCCAGTGCAGTGTGGAGGAGCCCCCTGGGAGCCACCCAGGCACTGGGAGCACTGGTCCTGCTCAGGGGGGCACTGGGAGCACTGGTCCTGCACTGGGAGCACTGGTCCTGCATAAGAGGGTCCTGGTCCTGCCCAAAAGGGCACTGGGAGCACTGGGAGCACTGGGAGCACTGATCCTGCACAGGAGGGCACTGGGAGCACTGGTCCTGCACAGGAAGGCACTGGGAGCAGTGGTCCTGCACTGGGAGCCCTGGCCCTGCCCAAGGGGGCAGTGGGAACCCTGGCCCTGCACTGGGAGCACTGGCCGTGCACAGGAGGGCACTGGGAGCACTGGTCCTGCACTGGGAGCCCTGGTCCTGCACTGGGAGCACTGGTTCTGCACCAGAGGGTACTGGGAGCCCTGGCCCTGCCCAAGGGGGCACTGGGAGCACTGGACCTGCACAGGAGGGCACTGGGAGCACTGGTCCTGCACAGGAGGGCACTGGGAGCACTGGTCCTGCACAAGGGGGTCCTGGTCCTGCCCAAGGGGGCACTGGGAGCACTGGTCCTGCACTGGGAGCACTGGTCCTGCACTGGGAGCACTGGTCCTGCACAAGGGGGTCCTGGTCCTGCCCAAGGGGGCACTGGGAGCACTGGTCCTACACAGGAAGGCACTGGGAGCACTGGTCCTGCACTGGGAGCACTGGCCCTGCCCAAGGGGGCAGTGGGAACCCTGGCCCTGCACTGGGAGCACTGGCCGTGCACAGGAGGGCACTGGGAGCACTGGTCCTGCACTGGGAGCACTGGCCCTGCCCAAGGGGGCACTGGGAGCCCTGGCCCTGCACTGGGAGCACTGGCCCTGCACAGGAGGGCACTGGGAGCACTGGCCCTGCTCAGGAGGGCACTGGGAGCACAGGAGGGCACTGGGAGCACTGGTCCTGCACTGGGAGCACTGGCCCTGCCCAAGGGGGCACTGGGAGCACTGGCCCTGCTCAGGAGGGCACTGGGAGCCCTGGCCCTGCCCAGGAGGGCACCGGGAGCACTGGTCCTGCACTGGGAGCACTGGTCCTGCACAGGAGGGCACTGGAAGCCCTGGCCCTGCACAAGGGGGTCCTGGTCCTGCCCAAGGGGGCACTGGGAGCACTGGTCCTGCACTGGGAGCACTGGCCCTGCCCAGGAGGGCACTGGGAGCACTGGCCCTGCTCAGGAGGGCACTGGGAGCCCCGGCCCTGCACTGGGAGCACTGGCCCTGCCCAGGAGGGCACTGGGAGCCCTGGCCCTGCACTGGGAGCCCTGGCCCTGCACTGGGAGCACTGGTCCTGCACAGGAGGGCACTGGGAGCCCTGGCCCTGCCCAGGAGGGCACTGGGAGCCCTGGCCCTGCCCAAGGGGGCACTGGGAGCACTGGTCCTGCTCAGGAGGGCACTGGGAGCACTGGTCCTGCACAGGAGGGCACTGGGAGCACTGGTCCTGCCCAGGAGGGCACTGGGAGCCCTGGCCCTGCCCAAGGGGGCACTGGGAGCACTGGTCCTGCTCAGGAGGGCACTGGGAGCACTGGTCCTGCACAGGAGGGCACTGGGAGCCCTGGCCCTGCCCAGGAGGGCACTGGGAGCACTGGTCTTGCTCAGCAGGGCACTGGGAGCCCCGGCCCTGCCCTGGGAGCCCTGGCCCTGCCCAAGGGGGCACTGGGAGCCCTGGCCCTGCCCAGGAGGGCACTGGGAGCCCTGGCCCTGCTCAGGAGGGCACTGGGAGCACTGGTCCTGCTCAGGAGGGCACTGGGAGCCCCGGCCCTGCCCTGGGAGCCCCGGCCCTGCCCACGGGCCCTGCCCGTGCTCCTGGCTGCCGTTGTGCTGCTCTCTGCACATTTCGGCCGTGCCGGGGCTGTGCGTGGTTGTCCCTGTGAGAGGCTCATTCTCTCTCGGCGGGGTTATTCCACTCGGCAGTTGTGTAACCCTTTTGTTTGGACAATGCCCTGGGCCAAAACCCAGATGGCTTGGGGCTGGGTTTTTTTTTCCTCCCTTTTGGCTGCTGGAGGACATCAGGAGGTGTCCTCAGCCTGGTGAGATGAGGGCTTTGCAGAGAGAGGGGGGCAGGCTCAGGGTGCTGTCCCTGCCCTGCAGGGTGGTTTCATCTCTCTGGAGAGGTCTCTGCCTGGCCAGGCCACCCAGAGATGTCCTGGGGAGATGCCCTGAGGCAGCTCCAGCTGCTGCAGGGACTCCCAGCCTGCAGGGGATGGGGTCTGGAGAGGCTTTTGCAGCCTCCCAGCAGTGAAATATCCCCCCTGCCCGCCCTCCTGGGCTCCTGAAGCTCAGGTTCCTTGAGGGGCTTTGGAGGAACATCTCAGGAAAAGAGGGTGAAAGATTCCCAAAGAGGCTCTCACCCCCTGGGATCAGTCCAAGGCTTTATTCTCCAAGGGTTCCAGGGCAGAAAGAGAGAGAAAAAGGAGCAAACATGAGTTTATCCAGTCTCTGCTCAGGAGAGAGAGCTGGATCTGATCCAATAGGGCCAAGATAAGGGAAGAAGAGTCAAACTATAAAGGGTTTCTGGGGAAAAACCATCCCCCAGAGGAACACACCACAGCAGGTGCCACCTGCAGGTGCTGCTCTCCTGGAAGGAGATTTGAGCACTGGAATGTGGGAGGCTGGAGCAGGGGAGAGCCCAGTGGGGGGATGGTCTGGAGCAGCCAGAACCCTCCGATCGCTGCTTCCCAGGCTGGCTTTTCCCCCCAGGAAGGCGGTGAGGGCCGGCCATCTGCTCCCCGCGCCCGTGCCAGCAGCACCGGAGCCGAGGGAAAGCAGCGACAGCGCTGGTGAGGCACGAAAAGGGAAAGGGAGGGAGGGAGGGAGGGAGGGCGACCTCTCTGCATCACTCGCTACCTGCTCGGCCTGATTTCCGACGGCTCGGATCAGCTGCCTGGGGGGGAAAGGAGCTGTTCCAGGGATCAGCGCTCAGCCAGGAGGGAGAGGGGAGGGAGCAGAGCATCATCCCTGCGCCGGCGAGCAGGGAATCCAGCGCTCAGCTGTCTTGGCACGGTGTGCGAGGCTCAACAGGCGAGGCTGGATTTTTAGGACAAAGGCCGGGATCAGGCTCTGCCCGAGGTGCCCAGACGGTGAGGGATGTGCTGGCACTGCTGCTGGAGGCGGACAGGAATTCTGCCTTGGGGTTTGGCAATTCCTCCTCCCGGGCTGTGTTTGCTGGGAGTGTGATGGCCTTGGCCTGCGGGAGGGAGGAGAAATCCCGATGGGGAGAAACCCCGGTGGGACGGGGAGGAAGAGAAAAACCCCGATGGGACGGGGAGGAGGAGAAAAACCCCGATGGGACGGGGAGGAGAAAAACCCCGATGGAATGTGGCGATGCTGCCGGAGCAGCAGCTGAGCATCCCGAGCTCCTCCGGAGGGAAAAGCGCCCTCTCCGCCCAGGATTCCCTGCCTGGGGAGGTCTCCTGCTTGGAAAGACTCTTCCCCTTCCCCCTCTCCCTGACGTTCTGGCCTCTCCAGGGGTGTTGGAAGCGCCGGGGGAGCCGGAGGCGGCCGGCGCTGGCAGATGGAGGGAGCTGCAGCAGAGCTGCTCCTGTTTGTTTTCCCTGCCTGGCTTCCTAAACCTCGTTTTTGTGCCAAGCCCGGGGTGTCTCATGCCCATCCAGGTCCCTGCAGGACGGGAGGGAAGGGGGCAGGATATGGACACGGGGGCAGGATGTGGACACGATGTCCGAGGTGGTTTTGGTGGTGATGCCAGCTTGGTGGGCTCTGCTCGTGGTGCTGCTCTGCTTCTCCCGGGCACAGCTGTGCCGGTGTCACCCCTTTCCCCAGCCTGCTCTCCACCTGAGCTGCTCTCCAGGCTGCTTTTCCAGCCCCTTGGCTGTCCAGGTCTCCTCCCCAGTGCTGGTTCTGCACGGATTTGAGTGGAATCCTTGTGGCTTTGGCTCTTCAGCAGCTCCACAGGCCCTGGAAGGTGCTGTGACACCCCCACAGTCAGATGGATCTGCTCCTCCTCCTCCTCCTCCCAGTTACTGGGTCAGCTCAGCTTGAACCATCTGGTCCAGTTCAGGCCCTTCTCTCCTGCTCTCACCCAGGCACCGAGAGCAGCAGAGCCTTCATCGGGTGGTGGTGATGATGATGATGGGCTGGGAGCCACCTCTGTGCCGCCTCAGCTCCTCCAGAGAGGCTGAGATTCTCCATCCCCCTCCCAGAGAGCTCCACTCCCACCGGGGGCTCTCCTGGGCGAGGAAGATGAGGATGAGGAGCCAGGAACGCTCCGTGCTCGGGCAGCCCCGAGCCAGCCAAGCCAAAGGCGCAGCCGAGGGGGAGGCGGGGAATTCGAGGCTGCGAGGAGGGGCTGGGATGTCTTTAACATCCAGGAATGTGGCAAACGGAATTTTTTAACCATTCCAGTCACCTGCCCAGCCTCCCGCGCCGCCGGGATGCGGCCGGAGGGACCCGCGGGCAGATTTGGGGTCCCCCCGGGCAGATGTTTAGGGTCCCCCCGGGCAGATTTTGGATGCCGAGGCTCCGCGGTGCCCGGAGGCTGTGCCGGGCTTGGCAGCAGCAGCGTTTCCCAGGAGTTCGGCAAGAGCTGAGAGTCCCCCCCCGGGAGCTGCCCCGTCCTCGGGTGATGCTCCAGGCGGTGCTGCAGCTGGCAGATGTTTTTCGTCGCCTCCAACACCTCAAATTTGCTGGCGGGATCAGATTTTCCAGGCTTTTTTTGCTGTGATTTCCAGGGAAATGAGTCCTGGCACTGCTGGGCTGAGTGGTCCCTGGTCCCGGTGCTGCTCAGGGCTCCCTGGGACCACCCCCCACACGCACCCTGGGGTGCTGGGGATGTGTTTTGGGGTGTCCAGGGCTGCAGCTCCTCCTTCTCCTTCCTGCTGCCCATCAGGATCCTGCTGCTCTGGTTAATCCCAGTGTGAAGCCAGGGGAAGATGGATCCAGGATGGATCCCGAGGTGCTGTGGCTGCTCTGAGCTTCTCCGAGCACCTCGGGGCACTCCTGGAGGCTCCATTTTTACCTCTCACCAACTTTGGATTCTGGGGTTTTTTGGTTTGGTTTGGTTGGTTGATTTTTTGGTTTGGTTTGGTTTGGTTTTTTGTGTTGTTTGGGTTTTTTTGGTGTTTTTTTTTGTTTTTTTTTTTGTTTTTTTTTTTTGGTTTGGTTTGGGTTTTTTTTGGTTTTTTGTTTGTTTGTGGGGTTTTTTTGTGTTGTTGTTGTGTGGTTTTTTTGGTTGGGGTTTTGTGGTTTTTTGGTTTTTGGTTGGTTTTTTTTTTTTTGGTGTCTTGGGGTTTTTTTGTTTTGGTTTCTTTGGGGGTTTTTTGGGTTTTGGTTTGTTTTTTTTTTTTCTTTGGTCTCCCTGTGATTCGGCCACAGCCGATCCCAGAGCACATCCCTGGGCATCCATTGGAATGTGGGGAGTCCCTGCAGCAGCTGGAACAGCTGGAGCTGTCTCAGGGAGCTTGAGGTGGGACATCAGGAAAAGGATCTTCCCCTAGGGAGTGATCACATTCCCAAGGCTGTGAGCTCCAGGAACCTTTGGACAACTTTGGGTTGGGTTTTTTGGGTGATCCAGGAGTTGGACTCCAGGATCCTTTTGGGTTCCTTCCAGCTCTTCCGTGATTCCATTTCTAGGAGATCAGAAGAGTGAAATGATCACATTCCCAGGGCTATGAGCTCCAGGAGCCTTTGGAAAATGTTGGGTTGGGATTTTTGGGTGATCCAGGAGCTGGACTCCAAGATCCTTTTGGGTTCCTCCACGATTCTGTTTCTGGGAGGTCCGGAGGAGGGAATGATCATGTCCCAGGGCTGCTGGAGCTCCAGGAACCTTTGGAGAATGTTGGGTTGGGATTTTTGGGTGATCCAGGAGTTCCAGTTCCTCCATGATTCAATTTCTGGGAGGTCAGGAGGGTGGAGTGATCGCATTCCCAAGGCTGTGAGCTCCAGGAGCCTTTGGACAACATTCCCAGGGTTGGGATTTTTGGGTGATCCAGGAGTTGGACTCCAGGATCCTTTTGGGTTCCTTCCAGCTCTTCCATGATCCCATTTCTGGGAGGTCAGGAGGGTGGAGTGATCGCATTCCCAAGGCTGTGAGCTCCAGGAACCTTTGGACAACTTTGGGTTGGGATTTTTGGGTGATCCAGGAGTTGGACTCCAAGATCCTTTTGGGTTCCTCCACGATTCCGTTTCTGGGAGGTCCGGAGGAGGGAATGATCATGTCCCAGGGCTGCTGGAGTTCCAGGAGCCTTTGGACAATGATGTTGGGATTTTTGGGTGATCCAGGAGTTGGACTCAAAGATCCTTTTGGGTTCCTTCCAGCTCTTCCATGATCCCATTTCTGGGAGGTCAGGAGGGTGGAGTGTCGCATTCCCAAGGCTGTGAGCTCCAGGAACCTTTGGACAACTTTGGGTTGGGATTTTTGGGTGATCCAGGAGCTGGACTCCAGGATCCTTTTGGGTTCCTTCCCCCTCCAGCTCTTCCATGATTCCATTTCTGGGAGGTCAGGAGGAGGGAGTGATCATGTCCCAAGGCTGTGAGCTCCAGGAACCTTTGGACAACTTTGGGTTGGGATTTTTGAGTGATCCAGGAGATCCAGCTCTTCCATGATCCCAGGAGGGTGAAGTGATCACATTCCCAAGGCTGTGAGCTCCAGGAGCCTTTGGACAATGTTGGGTTGGGATTTTTGGGTGATCCAGGAGTTGGACTCCAGGATCCTTTTGGGTTCCTTCCAGCTCTTCCATGATCCCATTTCTGGGAGGTCAGGAGGGTGGAGTGATCACATTCCCAGGGCTGCTGGAGCTCCAGGAACCTTTGGAGAATGTTGGGTTGGGATTTTTGGGTGATCCAGGAGTTCCAGCTCCTCCATGATTCCATTTCTGGGAGGTCAGGAGGAGGGAGTGATCATGTCCCAAGGCTGTGAGCTCCAGGAACCTTTGGACAACTTTGAGTTGGGATTTTTGGGTGATCCAGGAGTTGGACTCCAGGATCCTTTTGGGTTCCTCCACGATTCCGTTTCTGGGAGGTCCGGAGGAGGGAATGATCATGTCCCAGGGCTGCTGGAGTTCCAGGAGCCTTTGGACAACTTTGGGTTGGGATTTTTGGGTGCTCCAGGAGTTGGACTCCAGGATCCTTTTGGGTTCCTTCCAGCTCTTCCGTGATCCCATTTCTGGGAGGTCAGGAGGAGGGAGTGATCATGTCCCAAGGCTGTGAGCTCCAGGAACCTTTGGACAACTTTGGGTTGGGATTTTTGAGTGATCCAGGAGATCCAGCTCTTCCATGATCCCAGGAGGGTGAAGTGATCACATTCCCAAGGCTGTGAGCTCCAGGAACCTTTGGACAACTTTGGGTTGGGATTTTTGGGTGATCCAGGAGTTGGGCTCCAAGATCCTTGTGGGTTCCTCCACGATCCCATTTCTGGGAGGTCAGGAGGAGGCTGTGCTGTCCCCCAGGGCTTCCCCCACCCCTCAGCCCCTTTATAAATCTCCTCTCACACAACCCAGTGTGTGTTTAATCCCGGGGGCAGTGACCACTCCCTCAGGGACAGCTGAGAGGCTGCAGAGCCACCCAAAAACCCCCCGGTGCCATCAGACACCTGGCTGGGCAAGGGAGATCCTTAAAACAGAACTGTCAAAGCACCGAGCTGGTTCCCTTGGCAACAGTCGTGCTGGAGATTGGCCTGAGGGTAGCAGCTGAAAAACCCACTCCAAAAAAAAAAAAAAAAAAAAAAACCCAAAAAAAGGAGTTTTTAGCTCGTAGCTGTCACATTTTTGGGGAGAGTGCTGGCACAGGGGTCACCCTGCTCTGCACCCCTGGGGTTTTGGGGGAATTCTCTCCTTTTTTGGAGGGTCCCCAGGGAGCTGTGATGCAGGGAGAGGTTGTCAGGGGGGGTTTCCCTCTGCTCTGCCCCCTCCCAGCACTCAGGGTGTGACCAGCTGGCTCTTGGCTCCTCTGCTGCGGCTCTGGTGGGGTGGCAGGAGACCCTCTGAGCCCTGGGAGGGGGCGATCCCGATGTCCTGGCATCTCCTGAGGGTGCCACTGCCTTTTTCTGAGCCAAAAGTGCCACCAGCGTGGCCTGGGGGACTTTATTCACAGACCTCGACATTTATAGAATTCCAACAGTGGCCAGGGATTGGAGGAAGAAAATCGTCCTCTCCAAGCACCCTGGTCAACCCAACAGTCCCATCAATTCTCTCCTCCTCCAGAAAGGAATGCAAAATGTCGTTTGTTTCATTGTTCACATGAAAAGTGCGTGAGGAAGCTCCACCACAAAAGCAAAACCTCAGAAGAACTTCAGAAAAAGCTTGAGAAGAACGGGGCAACACCTGGAGTCAGCACTTCCCTCACAAGGAGTGAGAGATCTTGGGATCTGGGAGCTTGGGATCCACTGGAGGGAAATGAGAAATTGTCTTGGGGACAATCTGGATGGAGCCTGCAGGCACGAGGGACATCTGGGTGCCACTGGAAACATGAAAAGTGCGTGAGGAAGCTCCACCACAGAAGTAAAACATCAGAAGAACTTCAGAAAAAGCTTGAGAAGAACGGGGCAACACCTGGAGCCAGCACTTCCCTCACAAGCCGTGAGGGATCTTGGGATCTTGGGATCCCCATTAATGTGGATTTTACAGACACAGGGAGCCCTGGAGCAGTGACAGGTCCCTGTCTGTGGCAGAGCTCACTCAGAGCTGTCTTTCCCACCCCTGGGGAACATTTGCATTCCTGTGCCAGTCACAGTGACTCCAAATCTTTATTACCCAGGAATTCTTCCCTTTGTGCTGTTTTACAAAGAACCACCCAAGGGGTGGGAGAAGGACAAACTTCTTCAGTCACTTCGGTCGAGTCAGAGGGACATCAAGAAGTCCCTCCTAGGGAAAGGAATGGAAACAAAGGTTACAGTGAGGAAAACGTGGCTCTGGGTGACAGAAAACTCTCTGGGAAAAGAGTTTTACAAAACCAAAACATCACAGGCACCAACCAGAGCTACAGAACAGATCTTGGCATTTATAGAATTCCAGCAGTGACCGTGGATTGGAGGAGGAAAATTGTCCTCTCCAACGTTCTCCTCTCCTCTCCTCTTTGGGAACTGCCCAAACCCTGCCCAGCCTGGCCTTGGACACTTCAGGGAACCAGGAGCAGCCACAGCTTCTCTGGGCACCCTCACAGCAGAGATTTCCTTCCTAAAAATTCCTTCCTGGGGCGCTTCCAGCCCAGCCTTTCTGGAGTTTAACAGGAAAAGCCCAGTAGCAGCCTTGTCCTGCTCTGCTCCAAAACCTCCTCCCTGAGCTTTGGGGGAGCTCCTGATGGGAGCAAAACGATGAATTTTCCCTTCTGTGTGGAAAAGGAGGAAATTTGGGCGTTTCCAGCCCCTGCCCGTGTTCCTGCCTCTCCGTTTGCTGGGGTTTGTGCCACGTCCCCCTGGTGTCCCTGGCACGGCAGCTCCCTCAAAAATAGCCAAAAATAGCCCAAAATAGCCGTCCTTGGGACGGCAGGGGGGTTATCTGATCCTGGAGCTGCTCTTCCCTGCCCTTGGGCTGCTCCGGAGGAAGGGAAGGAGGAGGAGGAGCTGAGGGAACACTGGGGAGGGACACGGAGCAAGTCCGTCCCCTGAGGGGTGGCACTGGGACAGTGACAGGGACAGTGACACCCCGCAGGTGGCACTCCCTGGGTGGGGCTGCCTTTGCCGGGGTGGAGGAGCATCCCAGGGGTGCGGGAATCAGCCCTGTGGGGCCGTGCTGGTGTCCCTGTGAGGGACAGCGGTGTCCCCTGTCCCCCCGTGGGTGCTGCAGGGGGGGTGGCAGGAGCCATCCCAGCCCCATTCCCTGCTGGGATTCACAGGGAGAAAAAAAACCCTGCAGAGGGACAGGGACACAGGCTGTGCTCAGGTGGCTTTTGGGGTCACTGTTGTGTGTGTCCCCATGTCCCCACACTGTGGCTTTTGGGGTCACTGCTGTTCCTTGGTGCTCAGGGGTGCTCAGGGGTGCTCAGGGGTGCTCTGAGCTCAGGTGGCTTTTGGGGACACTGCTGTGTGTGTCCCCATGTCCCCACACTGTGGCTTTTGGGGACACTGCTGTTCCTTGGTGCTGGGGAACAGGATTCAGAGGGAAAAAAACCTCGTCCCTGCAGAGGGACAGGGACACACACTGTGCTCAGGTGGCTTTTGGGGACACTGCTGTGTGTGTCCCCATGTCCCCACACTGTGGCTTTTGGGGACACTGCTGTGTGTGTCCCCATGTCCCCACACTGTGGCTTTTGGGGACACTGCTGTTCCTTGGTGCTCAGGGGTGCTCAGGGGTGCTCTGAGCTCAGGTGGCTTCTGGGGACACTGCTGTGTGTGTCCCCGTGTCCCCACACTGTGGCTTTTGGGGACACTGCTGTTCCTTGGTGCTGGGGAATGGGATTCAGAGGGAAAAAAACCCTGCAGAGGGACAGGGACACACGCTGTGGCTTTTGGGGTCACTGCTGTTCCTTGGCTGCTCGGGGGTGCTCTGGGGAACAGGATTCAGAGGGGAAAAAAAACCCCAAAAACTCATCCCTGCAGAGGGACAAGGACACAGGCTGTGCTCGGGTGGCTTTTGGGGTCACTGTTGTTCCTTGGTGCTCTGGGAAACAGGATTTGGAGGGGAAAAAACAAAAACCTGCAGAGGGACAGGGACACTCACCGTGCTCAGGTGGCTTTTGGGGACACTGCTGTGTGTGTCCCTGTGTCCCCACACTGTGGCTTTTGGGGTCACTGCTGTTCCTGGGGTGCCCTGAGGGGAGGTGACACCCAGGAGCCCCCCTCCCCTAATCCCCCCTCTCCCCGTGCACAGAGAGCCAGCCCACCACGTCGGACGAGACGGTGGTGGCCGGGGGCACGGTGGTGCTCAAGTGCCAGGTGGAGGATCCCGACGACTCCTCCCTCCAGTGGTCCAACCCCGCCCAGCAGACCCTGTACTTCGGGGAAAAACGAGGTAAAAAAACCCCTCCCTGCCTGAGGGGACAGCGAGGAGCCACCTCAGAGGGTGACATCCCCTCCTGCTGCCACCCCAGTGGAGGGATGGTGGTGGCACTGAGCCCCGTTTTCCCTTTTTTCCCCTTTTTTCCCCTTTTTTTCCCCTTTTTTTCCCTTTTTTTCCCCTCTCAAGCCCTTCGGGACAACAGGATCCAGCTGGAGAGGTCCACCCCCAACGAGCTGACCATCAGCATCAGCGACGTGGTGCTGGCTGACGAGGGCGAGTACACCTGCTCCATCTTCACCATGCCCGTCAGGACGGCCAAGGCGCTGGTCACCGTGCTGGGTAGGGACACGGGGACAACCCCCAACCCCTGCTCCCCATCCCCTGCCCACCCATCGTGCCAGGGGTGGGGTTTTGGAGTTGCCAGGAGCAGGATTTGGGATGCCAGCACAGGATGTGGGGTGCCAGGGGCAAGTTTTAGGGTGCCAGGTACAGGATTTGGGGTGCCAGGTGCAGGATTTGAGGTGCCAGGAGCAGGATTTGGAGTAACAGGGGCAGGACTTGTGGTGCCAGGTGCAGGATTGGGAGTGCCAGGGCAGGATTGGGAGTGCCAGGGCAGGATTTGGGATGCCAGGGGCAGGATTTGAGATTCCAGGGCAGGATTTGGGAGGCCAGGGCAGGATTTGGGATGCCAGGAGCAGGACTTGGGGTGCCAGGGGCAGGATTTGAGATTCCAGGGCAGGATTTGAGATGCCAGAAGCAGGATTTGGAGTTCCAGGGCAGGATTTGGAATGCCAGAAGCAGGATTTGAGATTCCAGTGCAGGATTTGGAATGCCAGTGGCAGAATTTGGGATGCCAGGTGCAAGTTTTGGAGTTCCAGGGGGAGGACTTGTGGTGCCAGGGCAGGATTTGGAGTTCCAGATGCAGGATTTGGGATTCCAGGGGCAGGATTTGGAATGCCAGGTGCAGGATTTGAGGTGCCAGGAGCTGAATTTGAGGTGCCTGCATCCCATTGCCTGACCGTGCGCGTCACTCAGCGTACGCCGCACTGCGGTGGCAGTGCCCAGCTGACAGATTTGTGACTTTTTCTCTCCTCCTCCTTCTCCAGGAATCCCCCAGAAGCCCCAGATCTTCGGCCACGAGCAGCCCATCGACGAGGAGAAGGTGGCCCGGCTGATCTGCCGCTCCTCCGGCAGCAAACCCGCGGCGCAGCTGCGCTGGAGGAAGGGCAACAGGGAGCTCAAGGGTGGGTCAGCCCCGTCCCCAGGGCTGGGACAGACAGGTGTCTGCCAGGGAAAGATGGAGTGTCCCTTGGAATGGAGAATGAACCCCTCACCCCCTCCAAATTATGATTTTGGCGATTAAGGGGCTTTCAGGCAAAGATTTGGGAATGGGAATAACAGTTCTTTACTGGGAATATTAACAGTACAAATGTAGTAGGAAACAAAACAAACCAAAACAAACAACAATTCTGGAAAACTTTGACAGAGTCAGAGCTCCAACCTGACACCCTGTTGGTCAGGGGGTTGGAAGCAGTCCCACAGTAAATCCTCCTGGAGTGGCAGATGTGGTTCTGTTGGAGCAGAGATGATCCTGAGAGAAAAGGGTCCAGGGATGGTGAGAAGGGTCCAGAGATGGTGAGAAGGGTCCAGAGATGGTGAGAAGGGTTCGCTCTTCCTCCGGGAATCCAGTGGAACCAGATCCCTGGTGTTCCAGTGTCTCAGTTTTTATCCAGATGGGAATGGTTGGCTCCTCCCACTGGGTGGAGCATCTCACACTGGGATGATGGAATGTGTCCTGTCACTGGTGAGCCTCAATGACCCATTAGCAGGAGATAATCCTCAATGACCCATTAGCAGCAGATATCCCCCTGGAGAGAGGACAGGTGGTGACAGAGATAACAAACACTGCCCCACCTGGTTTTATCAGGCCCATGATCAGAAGGCATCAGCCCCTCTCCTCCCAGAGTTACAAGAGATAAAGAAAAACATCTCCCCAACTGCTCTCAGCAGATGAAACAGAGCACACATTTTTGGTTCCATAACCCAAGACAGACAGCTCAGGGCAGGGGGGACACCATGGACACCTCTGACCGTGTCCCCCCTTTGTCCCCACAGACTCGGGCACCGAGGTGGTGGAGGACCCCAACGGCAAGACCTTCACGGTGACCAGCAGGGTGGAGTTCCGTGTCACCAAGGAGGACAACGAGGTGGAGGTCACCTGCACGGTGGACCACGAGTCCCTGCAGAACTCGGAGAGGTCGACCACGCAGAAGCTGCAGGTCCACTGTACGTTTTTTGGGACATTTTGGGGGGCATGGAGGTTCAGCAGACCCCACAGAGGTGGCCTGGTGCGTTCAGGGACGCCCAGCCATCGTGGTCCTGTCACACACGGGGCACGGTGACACTTCCTCTGCGTGGTGACACCAGCTTTGCCACTCCTGGCCCTGTGTCCTGCTTGTCCCCAGCTCCCAGAGATTTGTCCCTGCACCACTTCCCTCATCCTGTCCCCATTTCCCCATTTCCCTTTTCCCCTCCCTGGGATGTGGGAGCAGCCCCTGAGTGCTGCCCCACCCCTGGGTGCTGTCACCCCTCTGCCCTGCACAGCCAGAACGGGCCCAGGGGTGGGATTTGGAGGTCCAGGGGTGGGATTTTGGGGTGCCAGGTGCAGGATTTGGGGTGCCAGGAGCAGGTTTTGGAGTGCCAGGAGCAGGTTTTGGAGTGCCAGGTGTGCAGGATTTGGGGTGCCAGGGGCTGAATTTGCGGTGCCAGGGGCAGGATTTGGAGTACCAGGGCAGGATTTGGGGTGCCAGGACAGGATTTGGGGTGCCAGGCCAGGATTTGGGGTCAGGATTTGGGGTGCCAGGCGCTCACCACGCTCTTCTCTCCCCATTTTTACCCAGACAAGCCGACGGCGAAGATCGAGCCCCACCCGCAGTACCCGCGGGAGGGGGAGAAGCTGCAGCTGCAGTGTGATGGGCAGGGCAACCCCATGTAAGGCCTTCCTCGCCTCCTCCTCCTCCTCATCCTCCTTCTCCTCAGGCCCGGGCCAACCCCTCCTCCCAGTGAGCCGCACCCGGAACTGGGTGGTGTCCCCATGTCCCCATGTCCTTCTGTGTCACACAAGGGGCAGGGCTCTGTGTGTGTGTCCCCAATGTCGCCATGTCCTTCTGTGTCACAGCCGTGTCCCCATGTCCTGCTGTGTCACATGTGGGACAGAGCTGTGTCCCCATGTCCCCATGTCCTTCTGTGTCACATGTGGGGCAGGGCTCTGTGTGTGTCCCCATGTCCCCAATGTCCCCATGTCCCGCTGTGTCACATGACAGACAGGGCTCTGTGTGTCCCCATGTCCCCATGTCCATCTGTGTCACACATAGGACAGAGCTGTGTGTGTCCCCATGTCCCCATGCTATGTGTCACACGTGAGACAGAGCTGTGTCCCCATGTCCTTCTGTGTCACACGAGGGGCAGGCCTCTGTGTGTGTGTCCCCCTGTCCTTCTGTGTCACACGACAGACAGGGCTGTGTCCCCATGTCCCCATGCCATGTGTCACACGTGGGACAGAGCTGTGTCCCCATGTCCTTCTGCATCGCATGACAGACAGGGCTCTGTGTGTCCCCATGCCCTGCTGTGTCCCCATCCCACAGCGAGCCCCACCCGGGCAGTGCTGGGTGCTGCTGGGTGGGTTTGGGGCGAGCACACAAACCCCTCCCCGTTCCTTTCCAACCCTGACCCCGAAGGGATCATTTCCCCCCCGAGGGTGCTGACCCCGTCCCGTTCCCCAGCCCGCAGGAGTTCCTGTGGGAGAAGGAGGGCAGCGAGGCGCCGCTGCAGCTCAGCTCCGAGAGCGTCCTCATCTTCCCGCTGCTCAACAAGAGCGACAGCGGCACCTACGTCTGCACGGCCACCAGCTCCATGGGCAGCGTGGTGGCCAAGTACAACCTGGACGTCAGCGGTGAGTGCGGGGCGGCCGGGGGGATGGGAGGTGTCACCCGTGTCAGCCCTGGTATGTCACCCGTGTCATCCCTGACATGTCACCCCTGACATGTCACCCATGTCAACCCTGGCATGTCACCTGTGTCATCCCTGATATGTCACCCTTGACATGTCGCCCGTGTCACCTTGGACATGTCACACCTGACACGTCACTGGTGTCACCCCTGGCATGTCACCCGTGTCACACCTGATATGTCACCCCTGACATGTCACCTGTGTCAGCCCTAGCGTGTCACCCCTGACATGTCACCGGTGTCATCCCGGCCTTGGGTGGGAAGGGTCGGCTCAGCGCGTGGTGCTGTCCCCATGTCCTGCTGTGTCACATGTGGGACAGGGCTCTGTGTGTGTCCCCATGCCATGTGTCACACATAGGACAGAGCTGTGTCCCCATGCCCTGCTGTGTCACACGAGGGGCAGGGCTGTGTGTGTCCCCATGTCCCCATGCTATGTGTCACATGAGGGACAGAACTCTGTGTGTGTGTCCCCGTGTCCCCATGTCCCCATGCCATGTGTCACATGAGGGACAGGGCTGTGTGTGTCCCCATGTCCCCATGCCATGTGTCCCCATGTCCCTACGTCCCCATGCCATGTGTCCCCATGTCCCCAGGGGCAGGGCTCTGTGTGCTGGTGCTCCCCGTGCCCGTCCCATCCCTCTCCCACCCCATGTGCTGCTCCCATTTCCCTGGGATTTTTCCCTTCCTTTGGGCTGCTCCCGCTCCCCTCCCAAACCTCTCTCCACCTCTCTCTCCCAGCCCTGGACCTGCTCTGGCTCTTCCCTCTCCTGCCTCCTTTCCCCCCCTCCCGAGCACTCATCCTTCCCCTGCAGCAGGTGGCACCTCGGCCACTTCGTCCCCTGTGTCCCCTCCCTCAGCCTGCCCCAAATGCCACCCTGGTGCGTCCCCCCTGTCCCCTGTGTGGTGTCCTGGGAGCACCCAGAGCTCTCTGCACCCACCCAGGAGCTCAGGAGCTGGCCCTGAAGAGGTGGCACCGCTGTCCCCCTTGCCCACCTGGTGTCACCACCCCCTGTGACAGCACAGAGCTCCTGGAATTCCCACTTTTGTCCCCAAAGCCACTCAGGTCTGGGGCACTGGGAGCCACCTCCGTGGCCAGCTTTGCCCACCTTGGTGCCACCCCTGCACCAAGGGACACCCATGGTGGGTGACACCCTGCAGGCGACACCTGGTGCCCAGTGACACCCCCCTGCAGGTGGCACCTGGTGCTGGGTGACATTTCCCTGCAGGTGGCACCTGGTGCTGGGTGACCCTTCCCTGCAGGAGGCACATGGTGCTGGGTGACACTTCCCTGCAGGTGGCACCTGGTGACACTTCCCTGCTGTGCAGGTCCCCCAGGGGCTCTGGCAGGACAGGAGATGGGGGAAGACCGTCACAATGTCCCAAAGGTTGGTGACAGAATCACCTGCGGGGTCACGGCTGGACCCACTGAGGGTCCCCTCAGAGCACCCTGAGCCTGTCCCTTCCCAGCAGCTGACGGCTGTCCTGTGTTTTTTGTTGTCCTCCCCAGATCTTCCCCAGCTCCCCACCCCACACGTTCACTCCACTCCAGCCCCTCCGCCAGGCCCTTCCCAGCCCATCTCTCATGCTCCTCCCATGGCTCCTCCCATGGCTCCTTCCATGGCTCCATCCTTCACTCCAGCTCTCATCCAAGGTACCGTAACAGCTCCTTTTCTCCTCTTTGCCCACCTGCTGCTCCCCAGCCCGGCCCGAAGGAGCTCCACAGGAAGGATGGTGGCCCTTGGGGACATCCCTGGCCTTGGGGACACATCCCTGGCCTTGGGGACACAGCCCTGCCAGGTGCTCCAGCCCCTTTGCTGTCCGTGGATTTTGGTGTTTTCCCAGCAGGAGCTGTTCCCGGCGGGCTGGGGCAGCAGCTCCCTTGTCCGTGTGTCCGTGTCACAGTGTTGTCCCTCTGTCCTGCTGCTTCCCCTTCGTGTCTCCCCCAGTTTTGTTCCTTTCCAGACGTGGCTCTGTCCCCTCCCTGAGCTGGAGGAGGGTTGTGCTGTGCCCCAGGGGCTGGCACAGGATTCCAGCAGGGATCCAGGGTGTTTTGGGATCAGCTTTGGGGTCCTGCTGTCCTTGGGGTTGTGAAAAAACGACGTTTCACTTTTTAATTTTAATTTGTAAGTTTAATAAAAAAAATTAAAATTAAAAGTAAAAGTAAAAGTGAAATTGAAATTAAAATTAAAAAATTAAAAATTAAAATTAAAAATTAAAAATTAAAAATTAAAAATAAAAATAAAGATTAAAAATAAAATAAAAATAAAAAAATAAAAATAAAAATAGACTATTAGGAGACAGAAGAAGATAGCTACTCAGCTGAGGGTGTAAACCAGCACACACCCTTTCAGATTTTTTTGGTATTTAAGAATCTCTGTGTTGCATATTTAAAAGAGGCTCATGCATATTTAAACATCTGTTTTCTTTATCTGTTTCAAGGGTCCCCAAGTGTTGCAGTTTCTTTATCTGTGCTTGGTGTCTTCTAGCCAGACTAGGTGTCATAAATCCTTCTTGGCCATAAAAAAGTTCAGTTGTTCTTTATCAGCAATCTTCTCTCACAGGATGATTTCCCCTCTGCATTTTGGCTTGGTCAATTTAGATGTTACAAAAAAAAAACCCAAAACCTTAAGTCTGTTGTTTTTACATGATGCTACAATTAAAAATACACCTCTGTCACATTTTTAAATTCCACAAATAAAAGGAAATACAGCACAACCTCCTAAAATTACAACATTCATCTCAATATCTGCCAAAAGCCAACTCGAAAATGTGCATTTATAACAGGGTGCCATCACCTCTGCATGTCACCTTCCACCCCAAGCCTGCTCATCCTCCCTTTTTGGGGCCAAAACCCCACACTGTGGAGGATGGGATTTCCCTTTTGCTTTCCCTGTTCTCTCTCCCAGGACGTTTTTAAATTCCACAAATGAAATACAGCACGACCTCCTTACATTATAACATTCATCTCAATATATGCCAAAATCCAACTCCAAAATGTGCGTTTATAACCTCTGCATGTCACCTTCCACCCCAAGCCTGCTCCTCCTCCCTTTTTGGGGCCAAAACCCCGTTGTGGAGGGGTTTTGCTTTCCCGATTCCCCGCTGCCTTCCCTGCTCCTCCTCCCTTTTTGGGGCCAAAACCCCCTTGTGGAAGATGAGATTTCCCTTTTGCTTCCCCGCTGCCTTCCCCGTTCTCTCTCCCAGGACCCGCAGCAGGATGGAGCTGCCAGCACAAGAAGGAACCCCTGAGAGTGGGGAAAAAAAAAAATCCCTGCAGCCTCTCAGCTCCTTCTGTTCTTTTTTTTTTTTCCTCTCTCCCTCATGCCTGGGCAGACGCCAGCCCGGTGCCCTCCACCTCCAGCACCTACCACGCCATGATCGGCGGCGTGGTGGCCGTCATCGTCTTCCTGCTGCTCAGCCTCCTGATCGTGCTGGGGCATTACCTGATCAGGCACAAAGGTACGGCCTGGGGTGAAGGGCTGCCCCTCTCCCTGTGCTTCTGGGGAGGTTTTGAGGGGGGAAATACCTCAGGGGATGGGGTAAAAGGTTCAAAAGAGGCTCTTAGCTCGGGGTTATTCCAAGGTTTTGTTCTTGAAGGGTTCCGGGGAAGAGAGATGACGTGCTACCCCCCTGCCTGCCCAGTTCCCTAGCTCAGTTTCTGGGGAGCTTTGGGGGGAAATACCTCAGGGGAGAGGGTAAAAGGTTCAAAAGAGGCTCTTACCTCAGGGTTATTTCAAGGTTTTGTTCTCGAAGGGTTCCGGGGAAGAGAGATGATGTCCTACCTCCTGCCCGCCCTCCTGGGCTCCTGGAGCTCAGTTTCCTGGAGGGGTTTTGGAGGAATATCTCAGGGTACAGGGTAAAAGATCCCAAAAGAGGCTCACACCCCCTGGGATCAGTCCAAGGCTTTATTCTCCAAGGGTTCCAGGGAAGAGAGATGACATGCTACCCCCCTGCCTGCCCTCCTGGGCTGCTGTGCCAGCTCAGTTTCTGGGGAGCTTTGGGGGGAAATACCTCAGGGGATGGGGTAAAAGGTTCAAAAGAGGCTCTTAGCTCGGGGTTATTCCAAGGTTTTGTTCTCGAAGGGTTCCAGGGAAGAGAGATGATGTCCTACCTCCCCTGCCCACCCTCCTGGGCTCCTGAAGCTCAGGTTCCTTGAGGGGATTTGGAGGAATACCTCAGGGAATAGGGTAAAGATCCCAAAAGAGGCTCTCACCCCCTGGGATCAGTCCAAGGCTTTATTTTGAAGGGTTCCAGGGAAGAGAGATGATGTGCTACCCCCCTACCTGCCCTCCTGGACTCCTGAAGCTCAGTTTCTGGGGAGCTTTTGGAGGAAATACCTCAGGGGAGAGGGTAAAAGGTTCAAAAGAGGCTCTCACCTCGGGGTATTTTCAAGGTTTTGTTCTTGAAGGGTTCCCAGGGCAAAAAGAGGCCGAACAAGGAAGAACATGGGTTTTTATCTAGCCTCTGTCTCAGGATAAATAGCTGGCACAGAGCCATAGGTCAGAGATAAGGGAAGGACAGTTTCAAACTGATGGTTACAGGTTTTAGGGGGTTCTGGGGAAAAAACCATTTCCCCAGAGGAATACAACACCGGGGAGGGGCACGAGGAGCTGGGACCCCCTCGGGGGTCTCGGGGTTGTGTCCCTGGGAGGTGAAGGGGGGCAGCTCCTGGTGGTGCAGCTCTTTTTGAGTTCTGAGAAGAGGAGGCTGAGCCTCCTCCCTGGGTCTGGGGGTTCTCCCAGGGGAGGTTATCCCCTCCTCCTGTGACTGGCAGTGGTCACTCGACAAGTGGACACTGGAGCACCCCAAGGGTGTTTTCACCCCATCCCACCCCATCCCATGGATCCCATCCCATCCCACCCCATCCCATCCCATTATCTCACTCCATCCCACCCCATCCCATCCCATTGATCCCATCCCACCCCACCCCATCCCATCCCATCCCATCCCACCCCACCCCATCCCATGGATCCCATGGATCCCATCCCATCCTAAACCCAAATCTCATCCCATCCCACTCCATCCCACCCCATCCCATCCATGGATCCCATCCCAAACCCAAATCCCATCCCCATCCCATCCCATCCCACCCCAATCCCAGCGACTTGCCCATTGCACCCAAACCCATCGGAGCTCTCCAGGCAGCCCAACCTCCCCGTGTTTCCATGGGGGTGGAGCCCCCCCGTGACCCCCAGCCCTGTCCCACCCCTCCTCCTCCTCCTCCTGCCCCTCCAGGGACGTACCTGACCCACGAGGCCAAAGGCTCGGACGACGCTCCGGACGCCGACACCGCCATCATCAACGCCGAGGGCGGCCAGGCCGGCGGCGACGACAAGAAGGAATATTTCATCTAAAAAAAGGGCTCAGAGAGAGAAGAGAGAGAGAGAGAGAGAGAGAAATGGAGCCAAGAGAACCCCGAAGGCAACGGCAACCAGACCACAAACCCCACAAAACCCAACAGATTTTCTCTGGGCGGACGGACGGACAGAGGGACGGCGGGACAGAGAGCGGCAGGGAGAGCCAGCGGCCTCGGGGCGCTGCCGACGCTTCTCCTTGAGACTTTGTACAAACCCGACCAGCCAGAGCCCCCCACCCCGTTTGCTTGCTTGCACCTCCATCCCTCCTCCACGCCCCAAACCCCACAGATCAACCGACCCCAGTGAGTGAAACTCCTTCTTCCTTTTTTTTTTTTTTTATTTTATTTTTTTTGGACTTTTTTGGGGTTTTTTTGGTAATTTTTGGGTTTTGTGGCTGCTCTTCGCTCGGGGTGTTGGGGCTGTGTGGGGTGGATGTAGCTCTTTTTCCCCTTCGTTTCTCTCCCTTTTTTTGGGTTTTTTTTTTTCTTTGATGTCCCAAGGATAAAATCAGCTCCGGGTTCACCCAGCCCGGGGCGAGCTCGGTGGCACCCTTGGGTGTCCCCCACCCCTGGGTGGCAGGGGGTGACTCCAGCTGGGAGCAGAAGCAGCCCCTGGCCCCGGTTTTATCCTTGGTGGTTCTTGTGGAGCAGTGTCCATGCGGGAGCAGAGCTGTCCTTGTGCAGTCAGTGTGTGAAAAAAAGTGTGGGGTGAAAATCCAGGGTGGGACCCCTGGAGACACCAGGAGCCCCCCACAGCTCCCCCGGCCCCACCCCTGTGGGGAGGGGGGGAGGTTGATTTTTTTGGGGGAGTGGAGGGTGGGGGGCCCAAATCCAGAGGAAAAAGGCCCCCAATTTTATTTTTATTTTTATTTTTAATTTATTTTATTTTATTTTCTATTTTATTTTATTTTATTTTCTATTTTATTTTATTTTATTTTATTTTATTTTCTATTTTATTTTATTTTATTTTCTATTTTTTTTATTTTTATTTTATTATTTTTATTTTTAATTATTTTTTTTTCCTAAATTCTCCTGATTGGAAATGCTGATTTTTTTAACCATCTATTGAGATGTTCAGTGCAGGAGGCTTTTGGGGCTGGGACCCCCCCCCAGAGCAGGAGTTGGGGGGCTCTTCTGGGGTCTCTCTGCCCCCCAAACCCCTTCCCAGGGCAGGGATGAGCTTGGAAAGGGCTGATTTTCCCTCTTGGCTCCCACAGCGGCCAAAATAATCGGATTGGGGGTCTTGGGGAGTTTTGGGGGGGCTTGTGGGGTGGGCTCACCCTTCCTCCTTGCCCTTCCTCCTGCCTCTTTCACCGATAAAAACCCAAAATCGCCTTCCCCAAACCCTCCAGCACAGCTCCCCCCACAAGCACGGCACCCCCGGGATGGTCAGGAGACCCCCAGGCTCGGGGTGGGGGTCCCTGGGGTCCCCCAGCCCGCTCTGGACTCAAGGGTGGGGAGCAGGAGCCACCCCTGGGCCGGGCACCCCCTGGAGTTTGGGGTTTGGGAGGGGGGATAACCTCACCTGGGAGGTCACCCCGTGGATTTTGGGAGCTCTTTGAGGAGGGGGTGACCTCACCTGAGAGGTCACCCCATGGATTTTGGGGTTTGGGACAGGGGAACCTCACCTGGGAGGGTCGCCCCATGGATTTGGGAGCCCTTTGAGATGGGGGAACCTCACCTGGGTGCTCACCCCCTGGATTTTGGGGTTTGGGATGGGGGAACCTCACCTGGGAGCTCACCCCATGGATTTTGGGGTTTGGGAGCCCTTTGGGATGGAGGTAACCTCACCTGAGAGCTCACCCCATGGATTTTGGGGTTTGGGACAGGGGAACCTCACCTGGGAGGGTCGCCCCATGGATTTGGGAGCCCTTTGGGATGGAGGGAACCTCACCTGGGAGCTCATCCCATGGATTTTGGGGTTTGGGATGGGGGTAACCTCACCTGGGAGGTCACCCCATGGATTTTGGGGTTTGGGATGGGGGTAACCTCACCTGGGAGGTCACCCCGTGAATTTTGGGGTTTGGGAGGAGGGGATAACCTCACCTGGGTGCTCAGCCCATGGATTTTGGAGTTTGGGACGGGGGAACCTCACCTGGGAGGGTCGCCCCATGGATTTGGGAGCCCTTTGGGATGGAGGGAACCTCACCTGGGAGCTCACTCCCTGGATTTTGGGGTTTGGGAGCCCTTTGAGGAGGGGGTGACCTCACCTGAGAGGTCACCCCATGGATTTTGGGGTTTGGGAGGAGGGGATAACCTCAGCTGGGAGGGTCGCCCCATGGATTTGGGAGCCCTTTGGGATGGAGGTAACCTCACCTGGGTGCTCACCCCCTGGATTTTGGGGTTTGGGACCTCTTTGGGATGGAGGGAACCTCACCTGAGAGCTCAGCCCGTGGATTTTGGGGTTTGGGAGGAGGGAACCTCACCTGAGAGGTCACCCCATGGATTTTGGGGTTTGGGAGGAGGGGATAACCTCACCTGGGAGGTCACCCCATGGATTTTGGGGTTTGGGAGGAGGGGATAACCTCACTTGGGAGGTCACCCCATGGATTTTGGGGTGCTCTGGAGGTCAAGGGGAGCCCTTCAGGAAGCACTGAAAGCCCTCAGGGGTGAGAAACCTCACCTGGGAGAGGCAGAGGAAGAATTTGCCCACCTGGTCCACGGTGGGGCTGGAAGTGTCACCCCCCCTTCCAAACCCTGGGTGACACTGAGGTGACAGGCAGGGGTGGCAGATGTGACACTGGGGACACCACAGGGGTGGCAGCACTGGGAGAAGGAGCAGGACACGGAGATTTTGTGGGGTTACAGCCGTTTTTGGGGGCTGTCACACCAAGATCTCCAGGATTCCTGCAAACCCAAACACCTGGAGCTGCTCCAAGGTGCAATTCCATCTTCCTCGGGGGCTGAGGGGTCCCTGGGGTGGGAGGTGGGAGCTGACAGGGACAAAAGAAAGAGTTTTTCCCTCTCAAAATTCAATTTCTGGCTGGTGCAACTGCTCCAGAGCTGCTCCAAGGGCCGGGGAGAAGAACAGCCTGGGTTTGGTTGGTTTTTTTGAGGTGCCCTGGTGGTTTTTGGGTGGTTTTGAGGTGCCCTGGTGGTTTTTGGGTTGTTTTTTGAGCTACCCCGATGGTTTTTGGGTGGTTTTTGAACTGCCCCGATGGTTTTGGTTGTTTTTTGAGGTGCCCTGGTGGTTTTGGGGTTGTTTTTTGAGGTGCCCTGGTGGTTTTGGGGTTATTTTTTCAGGTGCCCTGGTGGGTTTGGGTTGTTTTTTGAGGTACCCCGATGGTTTTTGGGTGGTTTTTGAACTGCCCCGATGGTTTTGGTTGTTTTTTGAGCTGCCCCGATGGTTTTTGGGTGGTTTTTGAGGTGCCCCGATGGTTTTTGGGTGGTTTTTTGAGCTGCCCCGATGGTTTTTTGGGTGGTTTTTTCAGGTGCCACCTGGGCGTGGGGTGTGGCAGGGCAGGAGGACGGGCCCCGTGGTGTCACCTGAGGGTGGCCCGAGGACCTGCTGAGGTGACAGCGAGAGGACAGAGGGGCTGGGAGGGGTCAGGGGATCCATCAGCAGGAGGAGGAGCCTCGTGTGTCACACCTGGGGTGGTGACAGGTGACACCGGGGGTGACAGGGACCCTCCAGGAGAAGCCACCCGGCCCAGAGCGAGGTGACCCCGGGTGGGAAAAGCCCTTTTGGGGTCACAGACACCCCAAAAAAAGGGCAGAGCAGCGGGTGCTGGGTGACCTGAGCACTTCCAGGTGACCTGGGTGGGGGGTGACACCTGTCCTTGTCCCCTCGGGGGGCGGGGGGGACACCTGAGAGGTCCGGGAGAGCCCAAGGGCTCCTCCTCGGGGGAGGAGGAGGAGGAGGAGGAAGAGGAGGAGGAGGAGGAGGATCCCGGGAGGATCCGGGAGCTGCCCCCGGTGGCACTGAACTCTCAATAGACACGAAAGCCATATTTTGGGGGAGCTCTGGAGAGGCCCGGGTTGGGGTTGCAGAGGCTGTGTTGTTGTGCTGTGGTTTTTTTTTTTGGTTTTTTTTTTTTTTTTTTGTTTCTTTTTGGGTTTTTTGGATTTTTTTTTTTATTTTGTCTGTACATAAAAAGGGAGCCAACGACCGTCTTCGATGTGACTTTATAACCTTTCTAATATCCTGTGCTAATCTTGGAAAACAAACAAACAAACAAAAAAAAAAAAGAAAATAATCCTATAAATATATCTGGATTACACACGTTGGACCTGCCTGGCTCTCTGGTTATGGGGAGGCGTCAGGATCAGGGTGCCCGTGGTGCCTCTGGGTGGGAGTTTTGGGGTCTCCAGGGGTGGGGGGAAAGCACCGCGGGGTCTTCCTGCCCCCCAAACCCCTCCCTGGACCTGGCGCCGGCCTCACATCCCCGGGAAAAAAAAAAAAAAAGCGCGACAATTCCTAATTAATTTAAATTTTCCTGCCAAGAACAACCTGAGGTGGTTTCCTGCCCGAGAAACGCTGGCTGGCGGCTCCTCGGGGCTTTTCCCGGCAGGGACATTCCTCGTTGTCCCCCGGGGGGGGTGGCAGCTCTTATCTCCTGCCCGCAGCCCTCGGGCTCTTTTCGGAGCGGGAGGAGCGGAGCTGGGGGAGGGAGAGGCCAAAAATCACCCCCGGACACCTCCAGGCGAACGGTGGGTGCCACCCCCAGCACCCAAAGGTGCCGCTGCCACCGTGGGAAAGGCGTCATGGGCAACTGTGTCCCCGCGGTGAGTGACAGCCCCGTCCCAAAATTGCTGTCCCTGCCGCCCACGGGGGTCACGTCCCCACGGAGTGGGGGGTCACCGGGGTCCCCGGTGCTGAGGGGGGTCAGGGGGGTCCTGGGATCGTGGGGACCCCCAGTGTTGAGTGGGGTTTGGGGGGTCCCCGGTGCTGAGGAGGATCAGGGGGGTCCCTGGTGCTGAGCAGGATTGTGGGAGCCCCCAGTGCTGAGTGGGGTTTTGGGGGGTCCCCGGTGCTGAGTGGGGTCAGGGGGGTCCGTGGAGCTGAGCAGGATCGTGAGGGACCCCAGTTCCGAGCAGAATCGGGGGTTCCTGGTGCTGAGCAGGATCCCAGGAGGCTCTGTGGGGTCTGCGCCCACCCTCGGGGGTCTGCACCCACCCTCGGGGGTCTGCACCCACCCTCGGGGGTCCGCACCCACCCTCCCGGCCCTGCATCCTCCCCCAGCGCTCCGTGTCCCCTCCCGTGAGAAAACGGCCCCGTCCCTCCCCCCCGCGCCCGTCACCGCCCCTGCCCGCGGTCTGTCCCTCCCTGATAACCCGGCTCGGCTCGGCTCGGCTCGGCCCGGCCCGGGGCTGCCCGCGATCCCCGCACCGGCACCGGCACCGGGGGAGAGAACCCCGTGCCCGGGATCGGCCTGCTGGGATTGCCAATTCCCAGATTCCTCCTCAGCCCTTTCACCCCCAAATCTGCCCCTTCCCAGACCCCCCCCTTTCACCCCCCAAATGTCCCCTCGGCCCCTCCCAAATGTCCCCCCAACAACCCCAATTCCCAACCCCGGAGCCCTCCCCCAGCCCTGCTCCTTCCCAGGGATGTCCCCAAAGGCCACCAAGGCCAAATCACCCCCAGCAACCCCAATTCCCAACCCCAGAGCCCCTCCCCCAGCCCTGCTCCTTCCCAGGGATGTCCCCAAAGGCCACCAAGGCCAAATGTCCCCCCAGCAACCCCAATACCCAAACCCGGAGCCCTCCCCAAGCCCTGCCCCTTCCCAGGGATGTCCCCAAAGGCCACCAAGGTGAAATGTCCCCCCAGCAACCCCAATTCCCAACCCCGGAGCCCCTCCCAGCCCTGCTCCTCCCCAGGGATGTCCCCAAAGGCCACCAAGGCCAAATCATCCCCAGCAACCCCAATTCCCAACCCCTGAGCCCTCCCCCAGCCCTGCTCCTCCCCAAGGATGCTCCCCAAGGCCACCAGCCCTGTCACCAATGTCCCCCTGACGCCCACCCCCCGCAGACCCCCGGCACCCCGGCCACCCAGAACTCCCTGGACCTGGAGGAGCTCATGGGCGACATCTCCTCCTTCTACGACGGCGACACCGACAGCAACGACACCCTGCTGGACCTGGATTACGCCGCCGCCGCGCCCTGCCACAACCGCTTCTGCCCCCTCTTCCAGCGCGCCGCTCCCCCTTTCCTGGCCGCCACCTGCGCCGCGGCCGCGCTGGCCACCGGCTCCTTGCTGCTGGCCCTGTCCAAGCGTCCCCAGGGCTGGCGGTGGCCGCGGAGCCGGGCGCTGGTGGCGCAGCTGGCGCTGGGCTCGGCGCTGTTCGCGGCGCTGCTGCCGGCGCTGGCGGCGGGCGCGGCGCGGGGGTGGCACCTGGGCTCGGGGCTGTGCCGCCTCACCCACCTCGCGTGGCACTGGAGCGTCTTCGCCCAGGCGCTGCTGGTGGCCAGCGGCTGCTGCGGCACGGTTTGGGCTCGCTGGGACCCCCGGAGCCGCCGCTTGGCCGTGGCTCTGTGGGCGGCGGCGTTGCTGCTGGCCGCGCCGGCGGCCGTGGTCAGCGGCGTGGAGGCGGACGCGGGCTGTGTCCGGCGCGGCGTGGGCATCCTGAGCCCGGCGTACCTGCTGCACCTCGCGCTGTGCCTCTGCCTGCTGCTGCTGCTGCCCGCGGGGCTGCTGCTGGCCGCGCTGGCCGTGCCCAGGCTCCGGGAGAGCTGGGCGGCCGGAGCGGGGCTGCTCTGGCTCTTCTTCCCGGGGCTCTGGGCGCCCTACGGAGCGGGGCTGGCCGGGGAGTTCCTGCTGCAGGCGGAGCTGCTGGAGCCCAGCTGCGGTTCTTTCGAGCATTTCGACCTGGCGCTGGGGCTGAGCCAGGGGCTGGGGGTGCTGCACTGCGGCCTGGGGCCGCTGGCGCTGCTGCTGGCCTGGAGCTGCCGCCGGGCGCCGCGGAGCTCCGGGGGCTGCGCCAACCGGGAGCTGGAGCAGCGGCGCTGAGCCCCGGGCGGTGGGATTGGCTCCCTGAAATCGGATCCCGGCCCTTGGACAGCGCCTGGGCAGCAGGTTTGGCCGCCCAGCGGTGACCCCTGGGCTCCCAGCACAGAGCTCTGCCCCCTGCACCAGCCTCAGGTGCTCCCTGACCCTGGGCACTGACCCCCAGCCCATCCCACACCGGCCTGGGCTGCCCAGCACTGACCCCTGACCGCCTGGCACCGACCCTGGCACTGACCCTGGGCTGCCCAGCACTGACCCCTGACCACCTGGCACCGACCCTGGGCTGCCCAGGACTGACCCCTGACCACCTGGCACTGACCCCCAGCCCATCCCACACCGGCCTGGGCTGCCCAGCACTGACCCCTGACCGCCTGGCACTGACCCTGGGCTGCCCAGCACTGACCCGTGACCGCCTGGCACAAGCCTGGCACTGACCCTGGGCTGCCCAGCACTGACCCCTGACCACCTGGCACTGACCCTGGGCTGCCCAGCACTGACCCCTGACCGCCTGGCACTGACCCTGGGCTGTCCAGCACTGACCCCTGACCGCCTGGCACTGACCCTGGGCTGCCCAGCACTGACCCCTGACCACCTGGCACCGACCCTGGGCTGCCCAGGACTGACCCCTGACCGCCTGGCACTGACCCTGGGCTGCCCAGCACTGAGCCCTGACCGCCTGGCACTGACCCTGGGCTGTCCAGCACTGACCCCTGACCGCCTGGCACTGACCCTGGGCTGCCCAGCACTGACCCCTGACCACCTGGCACTGACCCTGGGCTGCCCAGCACTTACCCCTGACCGCCTGGCACAAGCCTGGCACTGACCCTGGGCTGCCCAGCACTGACCCCTGACCGCCTGGCACAAGCCTGGCACTGACCCTGGGCTGCCCAGCACTGACCCCTGACCGCCTGGCACCGACCCTGGGCTGCCCAGGACTGACCCCTGACCACCTGGCACCGACCCCCAGCCCATCCCACACCGGCCTGGGCTGCCCAGCACTTACCCCTGACCGCCTGGCACCGACCCTGGGCTGTCCAGCACCAGCCCCTGCCCCTGGGCGCTGCCCCCTGACCCCACAGTGCCCACAGCCTCTGTCCCACCCCCAGCACCCCCTCAGGACCCCCCATTCCGTGCTCAGCTCGATGCCCTTCACCCTCTGTCCCCTCCTTTTGGGGTCTCAGCCCCTTCTTTGGGGCCGGGTTTTGCCCTGGGCTGCCCTGGGGGGTCACCCCAGGCTCCTGTGGGGGGAATCCCCGAGGTTCCAGGGGGAAATTTTGGAAGTGATGGGGTTTTTTTTTCCATCTCTGCTGACAAGCCAAGAGGATCCAGCGGGAATAATAAACACAACGGCCAGAGGAACTGCTCCAGCCCAGTTAATGAACTGGATGGGACTGGGAGGAGGTGATGGGGGGCCCGGGGCGGGGGGAGAGGAAATGGGGGGCGGGGGGGGGGGGCGTGCGCTCCTCGTGCTTCCAAATTGGCAGGAGAAGCTCCTAAGGAAGCTGTGCCAGGGCCCACGAGGGACGGGCGTGTGCAGTCACGGGGGGTGACACGGGCACGGCAGCGCGGGGACAACCGGGGCTGCTCTGCCTGCCGGGACCTGGGGGCTCCTCCCCGCTAAACTGCGGCGATCCGAGCCCGGATTCCCCCAAAATCTGGGGGATCCATCCACACCCCCAGCCCAGATTCCAGCCCGGCAGCGTCATTGGGGGCAGGCAAAGCCTCCCCTCCTTCCCACCTGCCTGTCCCCCCCAGAGCATGGCCAGCCCAGGACACTCGGCCACCTGGTGTCCATCTCTGTCCCCTGGGGCAGCACAGGGACAGCAGAGCCCCCCGAGCTGTGGGTCAGGGCAGGGGTGGGGCAGGAGAACCTTTCCCTACACCCCTGGGATGATCCCAAATCCAAGCCCCTCCCATGGGGATTCGCCCAGAGGAAAGAAGGGACGGAGAATCCGGGGTGTCCTCACCCCATCACCCAGGTGGACACAAGGCTGGGGTGTCCCTGTCACCGGGGCTCAGCTCCAAGGGGAGCCCCGTGCGGGCGGGTGACCCAAGGTCTTGTGGCGCAGCCCCGTGATGGCATGAAATCAATCACCCTGGGCATGAAATCAATCACCCCGGGGCATGAAATCACCCACCCCGGGCATGAAATCGCCCCTCCCGGGCACGCCAGGCTGCTGGGATCGGAGGGACTCATCCCCCCGCCGGTCCCCTCCCACCCTCGGGCACATAAACCCGGCGGCAGCGCCGCTCCCGCCCGGCTCCGGCACCGACCATGGGCCACCTGCAGCTCTGGCTGCTCGTCCTGGCCGGCCTGGCGGGGATCGCGGCCCAGGAAGGTCCGGGGGGACACGGGGGGTGGGCGGGGGGGACAGGAACCAGCAGGTCCGGGGGGGCTGAGACCGCTCTCGGTCGGAGGGGCTGGAGGATGCTGGAGCAGGGGGGACGGCGGAAGGCTCGGGGACAGCCAGAGAGGGCGGTGGGACACCCCGACCTCCCTTCTTGTCGCCCCCAGACCTGTACCGAAAGGTGTTCGTGTTCCGGAAAGATCCCAGCGACGCCTACGTGGTGCTGCGGGCGCGGCTGGAGCAGCCCCTGCACAACTTCACCGTCTGCCTGCGCTCCTACACCGACCTCAGCCGGCCCCACAGCCTCTTCTCCTACGCCACCAAAGCCCAGGACAACGAGATCCTGCTCTTCAAGCCCAAACCCGAGGAGTACCGCTTCTACGTGGGCGGCAAGTTCGTCACCTTCCGCGTCCCCGAGAGCCGCGGGGAGTGGGAGCACGTCTGCGCCAGCTGGGAATCCGCCACCGGCATCGCCGAGTTCTGGCTCAACGGGAAACCCTGGCCCAGGAAGGGGCTGCAGAGGGGCTACGCCGTGGGGGCCACGGCCTCCATCCTGCTGGGGCAGGAGCAGGACGGTTTCGGCGGCGGTTTCGACCCCTACAACTCCTTCTCGGGGGAGCTGAGCGACGTTTACCTGTGGGACGCGGGGCTGTCGCCGGATAAGATGCGCGCAGCTTTCCTGTCGCTGCGCCTGCCGCCCGCCCTGCTGGCCTGGAAGAGCCTCAGCTACGAGGTGAAGGGGGACGTGGTGGTGAAGAGCCGGCTCCGGGAGGTGCTGGGGGGCTGAGGGCTGAGCGGCGGGGGTGGCCCGGGGTCGCCCTTGTCGCCTCCTCACCCGCAGCGCTCGCACCCATCTCTCCCCAGCACCCAGCACCTCTAACCCGCCGCCGGGAACAGGGGACAGGGTCCCCCCTGAGTGTCACCAACACCCCCGGGGGCACCCATTCCCCTCCTCACCCCACACCCCCCGAGCTGCCCCCCCAGGGCCGTTCCCTGCGAGTCAGGAATGGGAAGAGGCCCCTCCCCTGGGGACAGGGGGACTGTCCCCAAAACCCGCCCCGCGCGCTCCGGCACCGGCCCCGGGCTGACGGCCCGACAGCCGCCGGGGCTCGGGGACGAAGGTCACCGCCACCACGGAAGTCAAAGTCACCGTCACCACGAAAGTCACCGCCACCCTTGGGTGGCCCCTGAGCAGCCCCGGGTCGCTCCGAGGTCCCCCCCCTGTCCCCGCAGCGGTGACAGCGGCCATGGCGTGGCCGGGGCTCTGCCTCCTCCTCATCCTCGCCGCTCTCTGCAGCCCCGCGGCCCCACAAGGTAGCGAGGGGCGCGGGGGGACCCCACGGGGGTGCGGAGGGGGGCAGGCTGGGGGGGTTTTTGGGGGATGTGGGGCACGCTGAGGGGTGCGGGGTGGGCGGCGAAGGGGGAGCCCGCAGTGACCGTGGGGTGAAAGGGGCACCCCGAGCTCTGAAAGGGGGGCACGGGGGTCCAAAAAAAGGGGTGCGGGGGGACCCCCGGTAGCTGTGACATAAAAGGGGCACCCCGAGCTCATGGAAGGGGGGTCGTACAGGGCACAGGGGGCTTGGGAGGAGCGGACACGATGGCAGCACAGCAAGAGCCCGAAGGGGCGCCCCGAGGACCGAAATGGGGGGACAGCAGTGGCGGGGGGGACACCGGGGGTCCCGCAGGGCAGGGAGAGCCCCGGGCCAGGCTGAGCTCGGGGCGCTGCAGGAACGAAGAGAGCCGAGATCCGGGCGGAGCCGCCGGCACCCACCCAGCACCACCCGCTGATGCTGAGCTGCCGAGTCACCGGAGACCACGGGTAAGACCCCCCACCCCCCAGCCTCCCTCCCTCCCTCCCAGCACCCGGGGAGCACCTCCACCCCCACCTGTGCCCCCTGCTCGAGTGTGAGTGACCCCGGGCCGGTGCAGACCCCAGGAGTTCCTGTGGGAGAAGAGAGAAAGCCCGGTCCCCCTGCAGCAAGGCCCCGAGGGCATCCTGTTCTTCCCGTCCTTCAACAACACCCACCTGGGCACCTACACCTGCACGGCCACCAGCCTCCAGGGCAGGGCGGTGGCCTCCTACAGCCTGCGGATCAACGGTGGGGGTCGATCCGTGGGGGGAGCGGGGTCGGGGCTGCGTCCCGTGGGGAGGGGAGAGCCCGAGCCGGGCGGGCCCGGGGGCTGAACGGGGCTCCGGGGGGGGTGATGAGGCGGGGGGGGTCTGATTTGGGTTTCATTCTCCTGGGGGGGGGTCCTGACATGAGGGGTCTCCATTTTGGGGTGTGAATTTGGGGTCTGGGGGATTTATTTGGGAGGCCTGGCCAGGGGGTGCGGGGCAGTTTGGGTTACCCTGTTCTGCAGGGTGTGGTTTTGGGGGGGCCTGGGGGTCCTGGGGATCCGGACATGGGGGGGTCTGAGAGTCTTGACCTGGGGGTCCTGGGGATCTGGACATGGGGGGTCTGAGATAGGGGGTCTGGGGGTCTTGACCTGGGGGTCCTGAGGATCCAGCCAGGTTCTCCAGGGGGGTTGGTTTTGGGGGGCCCAGGGGTCCTGATGGGCAGGGTCTGAGCTGGGGCTCTGGGGGTTTTATTGAGGGGTCCCAAGGGTCCTGGGGGTGGCACAGGGGGATGGTGTTGGGGGGTCTGGGGGCTTGAGCTGGGGGTCCCAGGGGCCTGAATGGGGGCTTGGCCGCGTGCTCAGGGGTTGGTGTTGGGGGTCTCAGAGCTCCTGGCTGGGGGTCCTGAGGAGGTGGTCACAGGGACCAGGGCTCCTGGGGCACCCAGGGGACAGCTGGGGGACGCTGCTGCCCGCAGCTTTGTCCTCACCACCCCATCAGCCCGAGGAGCTGAATGCTGGTGGTCACCACTTCTGCCTGGCCTCCCCCAGACCTGGCGGGCTCGTCCTTCGTCTTCCCCCAAGAGTCCAAAACCGCCCACGTGCAGGTGACGGCCGAGCTGAGGCAGCCCCTGGACAACTTCACCGTCTGCCTGCGCTCCTACACCGACCTCAGCCGGCCCTACAGCCTCTTCTCCTACGCCACCAGGAAGCAGAGCAACGAGATCCTGCTCTTCAAGCCCAAACCCGGCCAGTACGAGCTGGCCGTGGGCGACAAGCTCCTGCTCTTCGCCGTGCCCGTCACCCTGGGGGAGAGCGAGCACGTCTGCGTCAGCTGGGAATCCTCCACCGGCATCGTCGGCTTCTGGTTCAACGGCAAGCCCTGGCCCAGGAAGGGGCTGCAGAAAGGCTACAGGGTGGAGGTGCCGGCCTCCATCCTGCTGGGACAGGACCAGGACAGCTTTGGGGGCGGCTTTGACGCCCAGCAGTCCTTGGTGGGGGAGATCTCCTCGGTGTACATGTGGGACACGGGCATCTCCACCGCGGAGGTGCTGTCGGCCATGCACGACAGCCCCCGGCAGAGCCCCATCTTCGGCTGGAGGAACTTCCCCTGCCGGCTGGTGGGAGAGGTCTACCTGAAGCCCTGAGGTCTACCTGAGGTGTCCCTGAAGCCCTGAGGTCTACCTGAAGCTCTCAGGTGTCCCTGAAGCCCTGAGGTGCACCTGAAGCCCTGAGGTGTCCCTGAGGTGCACCTGAAGTCCTGAGGTGTCCCTGAGGTGCACCTGAAGTCCTGAGGTGTACCTGAAGCCCTGAGGTGTACCCAAGGTGCACCTGAAGCCCTGAGATGCACCTGAAGCCCTGAGGTGTACCTGAAGCCCTGAGGTGTACCCAAGGTGCACCTGAAGCCCTGAGATGCACCTGAAGCCCTGAGGTGCACCTGAAGCTCTGAGGTGTACCTGAGGTGCACCTGAAGCCCTGAGGTGTCCCTGAAGCCCTGAGGTGCACCTGAAGCCCCGAGGTGTACCTGAAGCTCTGAGGTGTCCCTAAAGCTCTGAGGTGCACCTGAAGCCCTGAGGTGCACCTGAAGCCCCGAGGTGTACCTGAAGCTCTGAGGTGTCCCTAAAGCTCTGAGGTGCACCTGAAGCCCTGAGGTGCACCTGAAGCCCTGAGGTGTCCCCCTGATCCCTGCTGTGTAACCCCCTCCTCCCAAAGCCACCCCACGTCATATAAAAGGAGAAATGGGTTTTTAGGGTGCTGGTGGACTTTGGGGTGGTTGAGGCCCACCCAGGGTGAGGCCTCAGGTGACGGATCCAGGCTTAGAAGGGCTCCCAGCCCAGGGCTTTGCTCTGGTTTGGGGACGTGGGGCTGAGCTGGGGACAGGGGGGTTATTGCACCCCTGGCAGCCCCCAGGCACATCGGGGCAGAACCCGGGGGCGTCAGGACTTTTTGGGGGCAGCCCTGGGACAGCCTGGTGTCCCCAAACTTGGGGAGGTTCAGTCCCATGCCCCGGAGCCCTGGGGGTGCAGCCCTGGAGCCCTTGGGGGGGCTCAGCCCTGGATCCCCAGAGGGTCCAGCCCTACAGCCGCCGTGTCCCACACAAATCCGGAGGGTCCAGCCTTGTGTCCCGCTGGTGTTCAGCCCCGGAGCCCCGAGGTGTTCAGCCCCACATCCTGGAGCCCCTGGGGTCAGTCCCAGAGCCCCGGGGTGGCAATGCCATGTCCCTGGGGTCAGTCCCAGAGCCCCGGGGTGGCATTGCCGTGTCCCTGGGGTCAGTCCCAGAGCCCCGGGGTGGCAATGCCGTGTCCCTGGGGTCAGTCCCAGAGCCCCGGGGTGGCAATGCCATGTCCCTGGGGTCAGTCCCAGAGCCCCGGGGTGGCAATGCCGTGTCCCTGGGGTCAGTCCCAGAGCCCCGAGGGGTTCAGCCCCGGGGTCCCGCAGCCCCCTGTCCTTGGGGATTCAGCCCCCCAGTCCCGCAGGACGCTGTCCCGGTGAGTCCGGCTCACTGTCCCGGAGGTTCAGCCCCGTGTCCCACAGCCCGGTGTCCCGGTCCCTTCTCCCTCGTCCGCCCGCGCCCCCGGACCTCCCCCGTGTCCCCGTTCTCCGCTGTGTCACCCCCGGGCCCGCCCGCGCCGCCTCCGTCGCTTCCTGCGGCCTCTCCCGGCCCCGCTCCGGCCCAGCTCCGGCTCCGGCCCAGCTCTGCCTCAGCTCCGTCTCCGCTCCGGCCCAGCCCGGCCGAGGTCCGGCCGAGCTCCGTCCCAGCTCCGACCCCGCTCCGCCGCGGCTCCGCCTCGGCTTCGTCCCCACTCCGGCCCAGCCCGGCCGAGTTCCGTCCCAGCTCCGCCTCAGCTCCAGCCCAGCTCCGGCCCCGCTCCGGCTCCCCTCCGGCTCCGGCCCGGCTCCGACCCAGCCCTCGCCCCGCTCCGGCCCCGCTCGGAGCCCAGCTCCGCCTCAGCCCCGGCCCAGCTCCGTCCCCGCTCCGCCTCAGCCCCGGCCCAGCTCCGGCCCCGCTCCGCCTCAGCTCCGCCTCAGCCCCGGCCCAGCTCCGCCCGGTGCGGCCTCCCCGGTACGGCGGGGCCGGGGGGACACCGGGACCCCGCGGGGAGCGGCGGGGCCGGGGCGGAGGGAGCGGAGCGGGGCCGGGGCGGAGCGGGGCTCGGGCCCGGAGCTGCGTCCCGTGGGGAGGGGAGGGCCCGAGCCGGGCGGGCCCGGGGGGCTGAACGGGGCTCCGGGGGGTTGATGAGGTGGGGGGGTCTGATTTGGGTTCCACTCTCCTGGGAGGGGTCTGAGGGTCCTGGCATGAGGGGTCTCAATTGTGGGGCGTGAATTTGGGGTCTGGGGGATTTATTTGGGAGGCCTGGCCAGGGTGTGCAGGGCAGTTTGGGTTACCCTGTTCTGCAGGGTGTGTTTTGGGGGGGCCTGGGGGTCCCGGGGATGCGGACATGGGGGGTCTGAGACAGGGGGTCTGGGGTCCCAAGGGTTCTGACCTGGGGGGGTGCTGGATAGGGGATCCCAGGGGATCTGCCCTGGGGGTCCGAAATGGGAGTTCCAGGGGTCCTGACCTGGGGGGTCCCAGGGGATCTGCCCTGGAGGTCTCAAATGGGGGTTCCATGGATTCTGACCTGGGGGATCCCAGGGGATCTTCGCCGGGGGTCCAAAGTGGAGGTTCCAGGGGTCTTGAGCTGGGAGATCCCAGGGGATCTTCCCCGGGGGTCCGAAGTGGGAGTTCCAGGGGTTCTGAGCTGGGGGGTCCCAGGGGATCTGCTCTGGGGGTCCGAAATGGGGGTTCCAGGGGTCCTGACCTGGGGACTCTGACTTGGGGCTCCTGACCCAGGGGATTCTGCCCCGGGGATCCCGGGGGTCTGAAATGAGGGCTCCAGGGGTCCTGACCTGGAGGTCCTGGGGATCTGTCGCGGGGGTCCCGGCAGTGCTGTCCCGGAGCTCTGCCCCGTGCTGGCTCCCCAGAGCAGCCGTGTCCCCTGTCCCCCCCAAACAGGCGATGGGGGCATCGGAGCCGCCCAACTTCTCGTGGGTGGTGGAGGGGCGGCTGGCGGGGCTGGCGATGCCGCGGGAGCCGGGGCACTACCGCTACCTGCGGGATCGCGGCGTGCGGCACCTGGTGTCCCTGACCGAGCGGGCCCCGCCGCACCACGGCTGCTGTCCCCAGATCCGGCTGCACCGCTTCCGAGTGCCCGACTTCACCCCGCCCAGCCACGAGCAGATCCGCAGCTTCCTGCAGATCGTGGAGGAGGCCAATGGGCGCGGGGAGGTACGGCCGGGGGACGGCCGGGGGACAGCCGGGGGACAGCTGGGGGGACACCTGGGGACATCTGGGGGGACACCTGGGGACATCTGGGGGGTGATACCTGGGGGACGTCTGGGGGACATCTGGGGGACACCTGGGGGACATCTGGGAGGTGATACCTGGGGGACACCTGGGGGACATCTGGGGGACACCTGGGGGACACTTGGGGGGTGATAGCTGGGGGACAACTGGGGGACACCTGGGGGACAACTGGGGGACAACTGAGGGACAACGGGGGGGTGATACCTGGGGGACATCTGGGGGACATCTGGGGGGACAACTGGGGGACATTTGGGGTTGATACTTGGGGGACATCTGGGGGGTGATACCTGGGGGACAACTGGGGGACACCTGGGGGACAACTGGGGGACAACTGAGGGACAACGGGGGGGTGATACCTGGGGGACAACTGCGGGGACACCTGGGGGACATCTGGGGACATTTGGGGGGTGATACCTGGGGGACATCTGGGGGACACCTGGGGGACATCTGGGGACATTTGGGGGGTGATACCTGGGGACAACTGGGGGATATCTGGGGAACATTTAGGGGTTGATACCTGGGGGACATTTGGGGGACATTTAGGGGGTGGTACCTGGGGGACACCTGGGGGACATCTGGGGGGAGACACTGTGGGGACACCTGGGGGTGGTACCTGGGAGACACCTGGGGGACACCTGGGGACGGCAACTGTGGAGGGGACAACCGGGGTGGTGACACTTGGGGGGGTGAAATCTAGGGGGATACCTGGGGGAAGCCACCAGAAGTGACACCAGGGGACACCTGAGGGGGTGCCACCTCAGGGTGGGGGACACCTGGAGAGGAACACACACCCGTGGTGAGGTGTGACATCTCAGGGGGGGCTGCACCCTGGGGGTTGCCACCTCTGAGGGAGGGTGACACCAGGGAGAGGTTCCATGGAGGCAGCACCAAAGTCACCCAGGGAGTGACACGGGGAGCACAGGGGGGGTCCAGCAGTGCCACCCACCCTCTGTGTCCCCGTTCCCAGGCCGTGGCAGTTCACTGCATGCTGGGTCAGGGCCGGACAGGCACCCTGCTGGCCTGTTACCTGTGCAAGGAGCAGCACCTGGCCGGCGGCGACGCCATCCGCGAGATCCGGCGCCTCCGGCCGGGCTCCATCGAGACCGCGGGGCAGGAGGAGGCCGTGCTCAGCTTCTGCCGGTGCCTGCGGTAGGTGCCACCCTCCCCCTGTCGCTTTTGGGGGTCACCACATCCTCCAGATGTGGCTCCCAGATGTCCCCAGCTCACCCCCGGTGGCGTCTGTCCCTCCGCAGGGCTGGGGAGCACGGCGAGGAGAGCTGAGCACGGGGATGGGATCTGTGGAATTGGGCACCCTGGGGTGCTGGGTGTTCCCAGCCCCATCTGTGCCCTCCTGCATTAAAGGACTGGCCTCTGGCTTCTCTGCAGGTCTGGTTTTGGGGTTCACATCGAGGGGAGGCCTGGCCACGGCTCTGCTGTGCACCCCCCAGACCCGGCTTGGTTGGCAGCTGGGATTTGGGATCCTGGCTCTGGGGTTAAACCCCCTTGGGGTGGTGGCTCTGGCGCCCTGGGTTTGGGGTTCCTCAGGGTCCTGGATCCCGGCTTTGAGCTCCCTCAGAGCCCTGGTTTTGGGGTCATTCAGCGTCCTGGTTCTGGGGTTGTTTGGGATCCTGGCTCTGGGGTTAAACCCCCTTGGGGTGGTGGCTCTGGCACCCTGGGTTTGGGGTTCCTCAGGGTTCTGGATCCTGGCTTTGAGCTCCCTCAGGGCCCTGGGTTTGGGGTTCCTCAGGGTTCTGGATCCTGGCTTTGAGCTCCCTCAGGGCCCTGGGTTTGGGGTTCCTCAGGGTCCTGGATCCCAGCTTTGAGCTCCCTCAGGGCCCTGGGTTTGGGGTTCCTCAGGGTTCTGGATCCTGGCTTTGAGCTCTCTCAGGGCCCTGGTTTTGGGGTTCCTCAGGGTTCTGGATCCTGGCTTTGAGCTCCCTCAGGGCCCTGGGTTTGGGGTTCCTCAGGGTTCTGGATCCCAGCTTTGAGCTCCCTCAGAGCCCTGGGTTTGGGGTTCCTCAGGGTTCTGGATCCCAGCTTTGAGCTCCCTCAGGGCCCTGGGCTTGGGGTCATTCAGGGTCCCAGTTCTGGGGTTGTTTGGGATCCTGGCTCTGGGGTTAAACCCCCTTGGGGTGATGGTTCTGGTGCCCTGGGTTTGGGGTTCCTCAGGGTCCTGGATCCCAGCTTTGAGCTCCCTCAGAGCCCTGGTTTTGGGGTCATTCAGTGTCCTGGTTCTGGGGTTGTTTGGGATCCTGGCTCTGGGGTTAAACCCCCTTGGGGTGATGGCTCTGGCACCTGGATCTGGGGTTCCTCAGGGTTCTGGATCCTGGCTTTGAGCTCCCTCAGGGCCCTGGGTTTGGGGTTCCTCAGGGTTCTGGATCCTGGCTTTGAGCTCCCTCAGAGCCCTGGTTTTGGGGTTCCTCAGGGTTCTGGATCCTGGCTTTGAGCTCCCTCAGAGCCCTGGGTTTGGGGTTCCTCAGGGTTCTGGATCCTGGCTTTGAGCTCCCTCAGAGCCCTGGGTTTGGGGTTCCTCAGGGTTCTGGATCCTGGCTCTGAGCTCCCTCAGGGCCCTGGGTTTGGGGTCATTCAGGGTCCTGGTTCTGGTGTTGTTTGGGATCCTGGCTCTGGGGTTACCCCCTTGGGATGATGGCTCTGGTGCCCTGGGTTTGTGGTTCCTCAGGGCTCTGGATCCTGGCTTTGAGCTCCCTCAGGGGGTTTTGGGGTCATTCAGGATCCTGGTTCTGGAGTTGTTTGGGGTCCCAGATCTGGGTGTTGGCTCCAGGGTTCCTCAGGGTCCTGGTTCTGGCGTCCTGGGTCTGAGGTCCCTTAGGATCGCAGCTCGGGGGTGGTTCTGGCTCTGGGCTCCTTCAGGGGTCACATTTTGGTCACATTTCGGCCCCCCCCGAGCTGTCACCCGCCAGCTGCTGCCCCGATGCCACGTGGAGGGTGACAAGCGTGTCACTGCCCCGGGGGGGGCCGAGCCGGGACATCAACGCTTAAAGTGTAGCTTAGCCGGAATTGAGGCATCTCCATCCAAAAATCCAATCCTGGAAATCTCTTCTCAGCTGCTCCTAACCTTGGTGGCATTTAAATCCCGGTTGGAGAGCGGTGTCACCGTCCCCGTTTCCGGGCGGGTGGCACATGGCTGGCAGCGCCCAGGGGGCAGGGATGGGGCCAAGCTCCTCACAAAAGCAGCTCCACAGTCCCCAAAATGTCCCTTTGGGACACCAAAATGTCACCATCCTCCCCTTGGGGGCACAAGGCACCGGGGTGGGTGACGCCGGGGTGGTGACACCGGGGTGGTGACACCGGGGTGGGTGACACCAGGGTGGGTGACACCGAGCACGGCCGGCGATCCAGCTGGGAATTGGGAAGGAATTGGGAACCAGAATTGGGAAGGAGCCTCACCCCAGGGTTTGTGGGGTCACTCCCAAAACTGCACAGCTGCCCCTGGTGCCACCGTGGTGGCATTTCAGGTGACACCCATGTCCCCAAGCGATGACACAGCGAGGCCACACCAGCTCACAGGGGGGGCACAGGCGGTTTGGGGTGCCCAGCCCTGCCTGGGGGCTCCGTGGGGACAACGGGGACACGGTGGGGGACAATGTGGCGGCGGTGGCAGCGCCGGACAGCGGTGTCCAGCCTAAGCTCACGGGAGCACATGGGCCCGAGCGGCCGAAAGCTGCTTACGGCAGAATTATTGCCCTTAACTCCGCGCTGTCCTCAGAGTCCCCCGGGGCCAGGCCGGGCTGGGGGGGCTCCAGGGACCCCCCACCCCCTTCAAAGAGGGGGCTGGGCTGGGGGGGCACCGCCCCAGCGCCGCTCTCGAGGTTCCCATAGGGCCGGGTTGGTGTCACACGTGCGGGGTTTGCTCGTCCCTCCATCCTGGCTCTGTGCAGGGGGCACCACTGGCATGTCCCCCCTTGTCCCCTGTGTCCCCTCGTGTCCCCCCCCCCTCCCCAGCCTGGCCAGCAGCCCAGCTCCGGCTCAGCCCGCGGGATGGGGACGTGGCAGGGGTGGCTGTCCCTGTGTGGGGACACGTTTAGGATGGGATTAAAGAGCAGGAGCTGGGATGGGGACAGAGGGGACAGAGGGGACACGGTGCTGGGCTTGCCTGTCACAGCCCCCAGTGGGGGATCACACAGCCAAACGCCACAGCAACGCCCACCCACGTGTCCTGTCCGTGTCCCATCCATGTGTCCCATCCGTGTCCCACCCCCGTGTCCCCTCTTTGACCCACCACAGTCCCACCCGTGTGTCCCCTCTGTGTCCCCTGGTCCCACCTGTGTGCCAGGAGTGTTTTCCCCCCTTGTCCCACCTGCGTGTCCTGCCCATGTGTCCCACTCATGACCCATCTGTGTCCCCTCCATGGTCTCACCCGTGTGTCCCACTCGTGTGTCACACCCGTGTGTCACCCCTGTGTCCTATTCATGACCCCCCGTGTCCCCCCCCGGTCCCACCCATGTGTCTCACCCATGTGTCACCCCCCGGCTTCCCTCAATGCCACCAGTGTGTCCCCATATCCCACCCATGTGTCCCCTTCGTGTGTCCCACCTGTGTTTTTCACTCGCGTGTCCTCTCCAGTCCCTCCCCGTGCACTCCCCATGTCCCCCCACCGTGTCCCACCCATGTGTCCCACTCGTGTCCTCCCTCTAGCTGCTCCTCCCGTAGCCCCCGGTGCCTCCCCCGGTTCCACTCGTGGTCCCCCATGTGTCTCCCCGTGTCCCCCTCGCTGTCCCCCCCACATCCCTCCGTGTCACCCCTCCTGTCCCCTGCCCCCCTCGGGGTACTACATTTCCCAGCATCCCTCGCTCCCCGCCGCCTCGCTCCGCCATTGGCCGCCCCGAGAAGCGCCCAGCGGCGGCTCCTGATTGGCTGTCGCCGCGGCAACGGGCGGCGGGGGGCGTGGCCGGGGCGGCCCCTCCCGGCGTCGCGGGTTTGTTTGCGGCCGCCCGGCGGCGGCGGCCGGAGCCGAGCGGGACCCGGACGGACCCGAACCGAGCCGGAAAGAGCCGAAAGCAGCCGGGAAGAGCCGAGCGCAGCCGAGCGCGGCCGGCCGGGCATGAGGAGCGGCGGGACGCGGAGACCCCCGCGCCCCCCGCCCGGGGCCGGTGCCCCCGGGGCTGCCCGGCCGAGCCCGCCGGTCCGCGGGCCCCGGTGACGCCGCGGGAGCCGCCGCAGGAGGGGGCCTGGGCTATGCGGTGGTGGCTGCGCGCCGCCGTCCTCAGCCTGCTCGCCGGAGCCGGGGGTGAGGGGCCGCCCCGGGGGAGCGGGGGAGGGCGGCGGGGCCGGTCCGGCCGGTGCCGAGTCCCGGGGAGGCGGGAGGAGGCGGGGGGGGACAGCTGGGGACACCGTGGGCGGAGGGCTCCGGGGGCGGGAGGAAGATCCCGGTGTGTGGCGGTGGGATCGCTTTGGGCAGCGCCGGGTCGCGGGGAGTTCCGGGGGCAAGGGGAAGAAGGGTCCCGGTGCATCCCGTGGCAGTGTCCCGTTCTTCTCACCCGTGCCCCGGTACCGATTCCCGCAGGCAGCGGCCGGAGCGAGCCCCGGGCCGTGGTGGGGCGCGTCGGGGGCAGCGCGGTGCTGGGCTGCGGGCTCCTGGGCGCACACGAGGCGCGCCCGCCGCTCTACGTGATCGAGTGGGTGCGCTTCGGCTTCGTCCTCCCCATCTTCATCAAGTTCGGGCTCTACTCGCCGCGCGTGGACCCCGAGTACGCGGGTGAGTGGCGGGGACGGGGCGGGCGGGGGGGTCCCCCCCGTGGGCCGTCCCGCGTCTCCACTCGCTGTGCTTGGGTCCTACCGGGGGTCGCTGCTGCTCTTGGACCCCCTAAATCCCACTCCCGGGGAAGTGGGGGGGCTCCTCCAGGAGCCTCGAGGGGGCCACGGAGGTCCCCGCGTGGCAGGTGAGTCCCAATCCTTGTCCCCAAAGGATGTGACAGGAGGGATGGGGGGGGTCCCCAGCTGGCAGAGGGGATGCCCAGGCTGGCAGCAGGGAGGGATCCACAGGGGGAAAAACGTGAGAGAAGCCCCCCAGCCCACCCCGGTGGGCACTGGCTGCTGGGGCATCCCCCGCGGGACGGGCCCGGTGCCACCCCCGGGACCGGTGCCACCCCGGGGGGGGGTTCTGCGGGTGCTGCCCCGGCCCGTGCGGGTCGCCTGAAGGTTGAGGCTCGGGGAGGGGATTTCGGGGGAGCTGCTAATTGGAGCAAAGCTGGGCCGGGGCCGGGCCGGGCGTGGGAGGGGGATATTGGCCGCTTTACCGGGTATTTAAAGTGAGCGCTGGCAGAGCCGGAGGAATCCCGGCGACAGAGAGAGAGAGAGAGAGAGAGGATCGCTGCGAGCGGGGAGGGGAAGGCACCGGGAGTGTCCCCCTGGGGATGGGGAGGGCTGGCAGCCCGTGGGTGATTCGGGATGAGCCCAACCCCCGTCCGAAATCCGCTTCCTCGGATGGGAAGAGCACGACCCCAAACTCTGCTGCTGGCAAAAAAATTTGCCTAAAAATCACCTCGGTTGGGAACACCCAAGACGGGACGGTCGGGATTTTGGGAGACGCTTCCAGCAGCGTCCCGCTTGGCTCTGGGGGAGCAGCGGTGACAACGAACCCCCCCGGGCAGCACCAGGCACCTGCTCTGCCGGGAGGCCGGGGCTGGGCTCCTGTTACCTGAGCGCCCAGAGGCCCCGCAGCAGCTCCGGTTACCCAGGAAGGGGCTGGCGGTGTCCTGCCCGCAGCTCCCCGTGTGTCCCCTCGTCCCCCCCCGGGAGCAGATTGGGATCAGCGCCGGGGGGAAGGGGGCTGGTGGCTGGAATGAGGGCGAGCTGGGTGGGCAAAGGGGAGGAGGGGGGCTGGCGGCCGTCGCCATGGCAGCGGGCGCGGTTTGTTTTCCATCCGCCGGGGGGAAAAAAGGGCAGAGAGGAGGGGGCGGTGGGTGCGGGGCGACACCAAGCCCCCTCCTCTCTCTCTCTCTCTCTCTCTCTCTCCGGCGCTTCCCAGGTGGAGCAGATCAGGTGTCACGCAGAGGGGCCACTGCTGTCACCAGTGTCCCTGCTGGGGGGCACACGGTGGGGCTGCAGCTGCCCCCCTGTGACAGCGCTCAGGGAGACGGGGTGGGCTCCCCCTTGGGTGCCACCACCACCGCGCAGGGTGTCCCCTGCCCTAGAAGAGGGTCGGTGGTCTCCGACCCCCCCCTTTTCCCCGGCTCTGGCCGCGTGGCGGGGGCTGCAGCCCCCTTTGTGTCCCGCTGAATGTCGGTTGCCAGGCGCGGCGGGGCAGGGGAGGGGGATGCTGGGTTTTGTTTTTGCAGGGTGGTGGTGGAGGAGGAGGAGGAGGAGGAGGAGGAGGAGGAGGGGGCTGGGGCCGGCACAGGGGGATTAGGGGGGCGTCCCCAGGCCGCTCTGATCCCTTCCAAAGGGACCTTTGTTCGGGAGCCGGCTGCTCCCGCCGCGCCTGGGGCTGGGGGCTGGCAGCTGCTGGCGGGGCCGGGCTTCCCAGAGCTTCCCGAAGCTGTCCCGCTTCCCAGAGCTTCCCGAAGCTGTCCCACTTCCCAGGGCCCGGCGTGGGAGCCGGGTCTGGGGTGAGGGCTGGCGGAGCTGTGGGGTGAAGGCAGAAGGGGCTGGGAGAGCTCTGAGCGCTGCGGGAAAGGTTCGCACGTGTCGCTGTGCGGGGTTGGCACGGCTCAGGGTGGATCTCGGTGCCCAAACCCGCCTGCCCGGCTCCTGCCACTCCTCCTCCTCCTCCTCCTCATCCTCCTCATCCTTGCCGGGCTCGTCTGGCGGGAGGCGGAATCCCGATGGCGGTGCCAGCCGGGGGCTCCGGTGCCTCGGGGCTGTCTGTGGCACCGCGCAGAGCCGGCAGGGCGGGGTTCCCCGAAATTCCCCCCGTGTCCGGAACCCCTCGGGGACGCTGCCGGTGCGGAGGATGCCGAGAGAGCAGCAGCAGCGGCATCGCGGGCCGCTCTGGTGCTGCCGCTGCCGGGGCTGTGCCGGAGCGAGGTCACCCGGCGTGGGGTGGGGGTGCCGGGGCAGGGGGTGCCCGGGTGATGGAAGGGGGGGGCTCCGGGAAGGGGATGCCCGGGGAAGGGAGTGCTCAGGACAGGGGGTGCCCGGGACAGGGGATGCCCGGGGAAGGGGGTGCCCGGCATGGTGGGTGCCCCGGGACTGGACTGCCCAGGACAGGGGGTGCCCAGGACAGTGGGTGCCCAGGCAGTGGGTGCCCGGGATGATGGGTGCCCCGAACAGGGAGTGCCCACAACAGGGGGTGCCCGGGACGGGGGGTGCCCAGGACGGGGGATGCCCGGGGCAGGGGGTTCCCGGGGCAGGGGGTGCCTGGCATGGTGGGTGCCGGGGAAAGGGGGTGCTCAGGACAGGGGATGCCCGGGACAGGAGTTGCCCGGGGCAGGGGGTGCCCCGGACAGGGGGTGCCCACAACAGGGGGTGCCTCGGACACTGGGTGCCCGGGACCGGGGGATGCCCAGGCAGTGGGTGCCCGGGATGATGGGTGCCTCAGACAGTGGGTGCCCAGGACAGGGGGTGCCCAGGACAGGGGGTGCCCGGGATGGTGGGTGCCCAGGACAGGGGGTGTCCAGGACAGTGGGTGCTCCGGACAGGGGGTGCCCGGGATGGTGGGTGCCCCGGGACAGGGGGTGCCCCGAACAGGGGGTGCCCAGGACAGTGGGTGCCCCGGGACAGGGGGTGCCGGGGATGGTGGGTGCCCCGGCACAGGGGGTGCCCAGGACGGGGGTGCCGCTGCGTTCCTCGGGGCCCGCTGGCCGCGCACCCCAGCCTGGGCTGAGCCAATTGCCCGCTGCACCCTGAGCCGATTATGGCTCTGATAATAGCCCGGGGGATTAACGGGCTGCGCCCGCTCTCGCTTCGGCCCTGATCCCTCTCCTCATCAAAGAGGCCGCGGGGCGTGGGGCTGGAGCGGGGTGAGCACCCTGCGGCCTGCGGGGAGCCCCGGTCACCCGTTGTGCCCCCCGGGGAGGGGGGGGACCCCGCCGAGGCCACCCCCCGCCCGCTGGGGGCGGTGACAGAGGCGCTGTCGCCTCCTCTCCGTGTCACCCGTGTGTGTGTGTGTGTGTGTGTGTGTGTGTGCAGCGCTGGATTGTCGCCGTGACCAACCCCTGGCACCGCCGTTCCCAGCCCCCCGTGGTGCCGGCGTGGGCGGGCGCCCTGGGGAGGGGGTGGCCCCGGGGAGGGGGTGGCCCGAGGAGGACGTGACCCGGAGAGGGGATGGCCCCGGGAGAAGGTGGCCTGGGGAGGGGATGGCCCAGGAGAGGGTGACCCAGGGAGAGGGTGGCCCGAGGAGGAGGTGGCCCAGGGAGGAGATGACCGGGGGAGGGGGTGGCCCAGGGGAGGGGGTGGCCCGGGGAGAAGGTGGCGCGGAGAGAGGGGGACCCAAGGGAGGGGGTCACCCGGGGAGGGGATGGCCCGGGGAGGGGATGGCCCGGGGAGGAGGTGGCCCAGGGGAGGGGGTGGCCCCGGAGGAGAGGGTGGCCCGGGGAGAAGATGACCCGGGGGAGGGGGTGGCCCAGGAGAAGGTGACCCCAGGGGAGGGGGTGACCCCGGGGAAGGGGATGGACCCCGGGGAAGGTGGTGTCCCAGGGAGAGGGTGGCCCGGGGAGGTGGTGGCCCAGGGGAGGTGGTGTTCCCGGGGGAGGGGATGGCTCAGGAGGAGGTGGTGGCCCAGGGGACGTGTCTGTCCCTGAGGCGCTGCCGGGGCCGCGCAGGTCGCGTGCGGCTGGAGGAAGGCGCCTCGCTGCGCCTGGACCTGCTGCGCGCCGAGGACCAGGGCTGGTACGAGTGCCGGGTGCTCTTCCTCGACCGGCACAGCACCGACGCCGACTTCCAGAACGGCACCTGGATCCACCTGACCGTCAACGGTACCGACCCCCGTCCCACCCTCACCTGCCCTGCCCTCATCTCCCACGGCAACCCCCGGGGCTGAGCCTTTGGGTCTGGATTTGCCTTCCAGCGCCCCCCACCTTCCTGGAGACCCCCCCTGCCTACGTCGAGGTGCGGGACCAGGCTGCCCTGAGCCTGACCTGCAGGGCTGTGGGCAACCCCCAGCCTGTGGTCACCTGGAAGAGGAGTGACCTGCCCGTCCAGAGCGGCGACACGGTGCAGGTGAGGGGGTCCAGTTCTGGCCCCTCAGTTTAGGATGGACATTGAGTGCAGTGTCCAGCTCTGGGTGTCTCAGTTCAGGATGGACATTGAGTGCTGTGTCCAGCTCTGGGTGTCCCAGGATGGACATTGAGTGCTGTGTCCAGCTCTGGGTGTCCCAGGATGGACATTGAGTGCAGTGTCCAGCTCTGGCCCCTCAGTTCAGGATGGACACTGAGTGCAGTGTCCAGCTCTGGCCCCTCAGTTCAGGATGGACACTGAGTGCTGTGTCCAGCTCTGGCCCCACAGTTCAGGATGGACATTGAGTGCAGTGTCCAGCTCTGGCCCCTCAGTTTAGGAAGGACATTGAGATGCTTCAGCGTGTCCAGAGGAGGGGCTTCAGCACAAACCCTGTGAGGAACGGTTGAGGGAGCTGGGGTTGTTCAGCCTGGAGAAAAGGAGACTCAGAGGTGATCTTATCACTCTCTACAACCTCCTGAGGGGTGGCTGTGGGCAGCTGGGGGTTGGTCTCTGTCTCCAGAAGGAGAGGACACAGCCTCGAGCTGTGCCAAGGGAAGTCCAGGTTGGATATCAGGGAAAAGTTTTTCACAGAAAGAGTGATAAAGTTCTGGGATGGCTGCCCAGGGAGGTGGTGGAGTCACCACCCCTGGGTGTGTTTAACAAAGCCTGGATGTGGCACTGGGTGCCATGGGCTGAGGTGTTAGAGCTGGGTTGGACTCCATGATCTCGAAGGTCTCTTCCAACCCAGAACATTCTGTGATTCTGTGACAAAAACCCCTCTGTGGGGCTGTGACCAGGATCTCGTTCTTGACCTTGGAGCCACCCAAACCCCGTTTCCTGTCCCCTTGGGTGGCAGGTGAGCAACGGGACGCTGAGCATCGCCGCCGTGGGCCGCGCCAGCGCCGGCACCTACACCTGCCAGGCCTCCAGCAAGGAGGGCACCGCCACCCACACCACCCGTGTGCTGGTGCAGGGTAAGGACAGGGGGATCCTGGCACGGGGGAGCCCCAAAAACTTGATTGTCTCGGTTTGGGAAGACAGGTATTCGCCAGGGAAAGCTGGAGGGGTTTTTTTTTAGAGTGGAGAATGTAAACTCCTCACTTTTGCTAATTATGATTTTGTAGTTAAGGGCTTTCAGGCGAAGATTTGGGAATAGGAATAACAGGTTTTTGCTAGGAATATTAACAATGCAAATGTAGTAGTAAAACAAAACCACCTAACTAAACAAGCAAACAAACAAACAACAATTTTGGAGAGCCCTGACAGAGTTCCTGGCACCCTGTTGGTCAGGGGGTTGGAAGCAGTCCCACAGTAAATCCTCCTGGAGTGGCAGATGTGGTTTTGTTGGAGCAGAGATGATCCTGTGTCTTGGTTTGGAAAGACAGGTGTCTGCCAGGAAAAGCTGGAGTTTCCCTTGGAATGGAGAATGGAAACTCCTCACCCTCCTCCAAATTATAATTTGGCAATTAAGAGGCTTTCAGGCAAAGATTTGGGAATAGGAATAACAGTTCTTTACTGGGAATATTAACAATACAAATGTAGTAGTAAAACAAAACCACCTAACTAAAGCAAACAACCAAACAACAATTTTGGAAAGCCCTGACAGAGTCAGAGCTACAACCTGACACCCTGTTGGTCAGGGGGTTGGAAGCAGTCCCACAGTAAATCCTCCTGGAGTGGCAGATGTGGTTCTGTTGGAGCAGAGATGATCCTGAAGGAAGGAAGGGTCCAGGGATGGTGAGAAGGGTCCAGTGATGGTGAGAAGGGTCCAGGGATGGTGAGAAGGGGTCCAGTCTTCCTCTGGGAACTGGGTGAAGCCAGGCAGCTTCATGTTCCTGAGTCCCAGTTTTATTTAGGTGGGAATGGTTGGCTTCCCCCCACTGGGTGCAGCATCTCACACTGGGATGATGGAACGTGGATGTTTTATTTTGGGGAGGGGATTGTGGATGTGTGTGCTTTTGGGGATGTTTTAATGGTTTATCAGCAGAAAATATTCTTTTGGAGGGAGGAGGGGGCGGTGACAGAGATAAGAAACACTGCCCCACCTGGTTTGAACAGTTATCAAAAGGCACCTGCCTCTCTCCTCCCAGAGTTACAAGAGATAAAGAAGAACAATTCCCCAACTGATGAAATAGCACACACATTTTAGCTTCCATAACCCAAGCACACTGACCCCGTGTCCTCCCTCACTGCCCCTCTGCCCCCCTGCCACCCCCAGGGCCGCCCGTCATCGTGGTGCCACCCCAGAACGTCACCGTCAACGTCTCCCAAGATGCCTTCCTGGCCTGCCAGGCCGAGGCCTACCCGGGGAACCTCACCTACACCTGGTTCCAGGGCACCAGCAACGTCTTCCACCTCAGGTAGAGAGCAGGGGCGGGGATGGCGCTGGGACAGGGACAGGCTGGGCGCGTGTGTGTGGTGGGGACAAACCCATCAGTGCCAGGGCAGCAGGGACAATCCCAGCTGTGCCACTGTCCCATCCCTTCCCAGCCACCTGCAGGCTCAGTTCTGTGTCCTGGTGGATGGGCGGGGATGGCACTGGGACAGGGACAGGCTGGGCACGTGTGTGGTGGGGGCAAACCCATCAGTCCAGGGCAGCAGGGACAGTGCCAGCTGTGCCACTGTCCCATCCCTTCCCAGCCACCTCCAGGCTCAGGTCCATGTCCTGGTGGATGGGAGGGGATGGCACCGGTGCCCCGAGTGCCGGGGACAAGGCTGGGCACGTGGTGGGGACAAACCCATCAGTGCCAGCTGTGCCACTCAGCGCTGTCCCATCCCTTCCCAGCCACCTGCAGGCTCGTGTCTGTGTCCTGGTGGACGGGCGGGGATGGCACTGGGACAGGGACAGGCTGGGCGCGTGTGTGTGGTGGGGACAAACCCATCAGTGCCAGGGCAGCAGGGACAGTGCCAGCTGTGCCACTGTCCCATCACTTCCCAGCCATCTCCAGGCTCAGTTCTGTGTCCTGGTGGATGGGAGGGGTTGGCACCAGTGCCCCGAGCGCCGGGGACAAGCTGGGCATCTGGTGGGGACAAACTCATCAGTGCCAGCAGGGACAGTGCCAGCTGTGCCACTGTCCCATCCCTTCCCAGCCACCTGCAGGCTCAGTTCTGTGTCCTGGTGGACGGGCGGGGATGGCACTGGGACAGGGACAGGCTGGGCGCGTGTGTGGTGGGGACAAACCCATCAGTGCCAGGGCAGCAGGGACAGTGCCAGCTGTGCCACTGTCCCATCACTTCCCAGCCATCTCCAGGCTTGGGTCTGTGTCCTGGTGGATGGGCAGGGATGGCACCGGTGCCCCGAGCGCCGGGGACAGGCTGGGTGCGTGTGGTGGGGACAAACCCATCAGTGCCAGCAGGGACAGTGCCGACTGTGCCACTCAGCGCTGTCCCATTCCTTCCCAGCCACCTGCAGGCTCAGTTCTGTGTCCTGGTGGACGGGCGGGGATGGCACTGGGACAGGGACAGGCTGGGTGCGTGTGGTGGGGACAAACCCATCAGTGCCAGCAGGGACAGTGCCAGCTGTGCCACTCAGCGCTGTCCCATTCCTTCCCAGCCACCTGCAGGCTCGTGTCCGTGTCCTGGTGGATGGGCGGGGATGGCACCGGTGCCCCAAGCCCTGGGGACAAGGCTGGGCATGTGGTGGGGACAAACCCATCAGTGCCAGCTGTGCCACTGTCCCATCCCTTCCCAGCCACGTCCAGGGTCAGTTCTGTGTCCTGGTGGATGGGAGGGGTTGGCACCGGTGCCCCGAGCCCCGGGGACAAGGCTGGGCATGTGGTGGGGACAAACCCATCAGTGCCAGCAGGGACAGTGCCAGCTGTGCCACTCTGCCAGGGTAGCAGGGACAGTGCCAGCTGTGCCACTCAGCGCTGTCCCATCCCTTCCCAGCCACCTGCAGGCTCAGTTCTGTGTCCTGGTGGACGGGCGGGGATGGCACCGGTGCCCTGAGCGCCAGGGACAGGCTGGGCATGTGGTGGGGACAAATCCATCAGTGCCAGGGCAGCAGGGACAGTGCCAGCTGTGCTACTGTCCCATCCCTTCCCAGCCACCTGCAGGCTCGTGTCCGTGTCCTGGTGGACGGGCAGGAATGGCACCGGTGCCCCAAGCCGTGGGGACAAGGCTGGGCATGTGGTGGGGACAAACCCATCAGTGCCAGCTGTGCCACTCAGCGCTGTCCCCTCCCTTCCCAGCCACCTGCAGGCTCGTGTCCGTGTCCTGGTGGACGGGAGCCTCCTGCTGCAGCGAGCCACCCCGGACGACGCCGGGAAATACACCTGCACCCCCAGCAACGGGCTCTGGAAGCCGCCCTCCGCCTCAGCCTTCATCACAGTGCTCTGTAAGACCCTCTCCCACACCCCCAGACCACACAGGGGGGGCTGTGGGGGTCGAGATGAGACCCCAACCCCGTGTGTGTCCCTCAGACCCAGCGCAGGTGACCACCATGCTCCCGGAGACCCACCTGCCCAAGGGCATGCGGGGCGTGATCCGCTGCCCCTCCAGAGCCAACCCCCCCCTGCTCTCCGTCAGCTGGACCAGGGATGGGCTCCCGCTGGAGCTGGACAAGGTACTGACCCCCCTAGGACACGAAATCAGGACACAGACTCACAGGAGGGTGAAGATTCAAAATGTTTATTGTTTATTATCAAAGCACTTGTCTTTATATCTTTTTACACCCAAGAGGTGGGATCCTTGGAGCCATTGGTCACATCAAGGGGCCATCAAGCAAATTCTCTCCTCTGGGAAATAATATGTGATAATACATATTATATAATATAGAAAAATATTCTATATATAGAATATATAGAATATATGTATTATATTATAATAATTATATATTATATTATAATATATTATAATATTATACTAATTATAATTATATTATAATATTATAATGATGTATTATATTATAATATATAATATAACATATAATATATTATATATAATATATAATCTATATTATATATAATATATAATCTATATTATATATAATGTATAACATATTATATATTATATATTAGATATTAGATAGTAGATATTATATAGTAGATATTATATAGTAGATATTATATAGTAGATATTATATAGTAGATATTAAATATTAGATATTAGATAGTAGATAGTAGACATTAGATATTAGATATTAGATATTATATAGTATATATTAGATATTATATATTATATTATAGAAAAATATTTTATATTATATATTATTAAATATATATATTATATGTTATTAAATATATATTTTATATATAAAATATATATAATATTATAGAAAAATATATATTATATATAATATAGAAAAATATGATAGTTTACAATAACCACGCCCTTGTTTACCACAAAGCGTCCCCGGGGGAAGAATTTCCCAAAATCAAAACACGACAGGCACAAACCGTGGCTACACCACCACCCTCCCCGACCTTCCCAAATCCTTTCCTCCCTGAGTTTTTTTCCCTGTCCCCCTCAGCTCCCTGGCTGGTCCCTGCGCCCTGACGGCTCCATCGTGGTGGCCACGGGCAACGACGACGCGCTGGGGCTGTACCGCTGCACGCCCTACAACAGCTACGGCACGGCCGGCCCGTCCCGGCCCACCCGCGTCCTGCTCAAGGTCAGGAGCAGCCCCATGGGGGTAGAAAACGTGGCAGTTTTTGAGTGCAATGAGAGATGTGCTGAGAGCGGGGTGCTCTCCAGACACACGTGGTTTATTAGTCGTGGGAGGGCAGCCTAACCAGGGGAGGGAGCAGCAACAGGAGAAGTCTAAAGGTCTAAAGGGGTCCAGGCGAGCAAGAGGGGGAATTACCTGTTACATCCCATTTTAACCCTTTCTATCATGAATATTCTGATTAGCACCGACCAATCGCCTCAGGGTACAAAACCTACAGAATTTACATGCAGCCTATGGGGACTACTCTATGGGGACTACTCATACTACTATGGGGACTACTATTAGTATTACCATACTAATTTACATATTAAGAACCTGAAAAACCACCTTTTCCCTGATACCTGAGAAGGTCCAACCCCCTTTTGTTCGGGGAGTGGAACGCTCAGCTGATTCAATCACCGTCTTCCTGCTTAACATTCTATAGTTCAAATCTTGCTTTCAATTCTGTATCTCTCGCAGGTTTTATACTCTTAGAATCTTTTACTAATAAATCATCTCTGCAGGGGCTTCCTCTCCAACACCATGGGGGTCCCCACCCTCTGCTGAGCCCCCCTCAAACCCACCCCTCTGCCTTGCAGGACCCTCCTGCCTTCACGGTGAGGCCCAAGGAGGAATATTTCCAGGAGGTGGGCCGGGAGCTGGTGATCCCCTGCGCGGCTCACGGGGATCCCCCGCCCGCCATCAGCTGGGTGAAGGTAGGGGGTGATTTTGGGGGGGGCCAGAGATTGGTTTTGGCCTCCAGGGCTTCGTTTCTGGGGTGGTGTCCTTGTCCTGACATCCTGTGCTTGTGTCGCTGTGTCCCCACAAACCCATCCCAAAGTGAGGGTCCCCGTTACACGGTGACATCCTCAAGGTCACTTTGCTTGGCTGTCCTCTACAGAACTCCTGAAAAAACTCTGCCTCTTGGCTTCCAAACCAGCCCCAGGGTTGGAATGTCCCCCTTTTTCAAGTCCCCTCGTCCCCAGCGTGGCTGTGTCACATTTCTGACCCTGCAGGGGTGGTGGCCCCCCCATCAATGTGTTCATGCCCCCACAGGTGGGCGGCGTGGGGAAGAGCAGCGCCCAGGTGGATGGCAACAGCAGCCTGGTGCTCCACCCCCTCATCAAGGAGCAGCACGGAGTCTGGGAGTGCAGGGCCACCAACCAGGTGGCCAGTGTCACCGCTGCCACCTCCGTGCACGTCCTGGGTGAGCTGGTGGGCTGGGATGGGTCCCTGGGGTGGGCAATGCAAAGCCCAGCCTGTGGTGGAAGGGGTGCTCCAAGCCCCTCAGGGGTGCTCCAAGCCCCTCAGGGGTGCTCCAAGCTCCTCAGGGTGCTCCAAGCCCCTCATGGGTGCTCCAAGCTCCTCAGGGTGCTCCAAGCTCCTCAAGGGTGCTCCAAGCCCCTCGGGGGTGCTCTGAACCCCTCAAGGGTGCTCCAAGCCCCTCATGGGTGCTCCAAGCCCCTCAAGGGTGCTCCAAGTCCCTCAAGGGTGCTCCAAGCCCCTCAAGGATGCTCCGAGCCCCTCGGGGGTTCTCCAAGCCCCTCAAGGATGCTCCAAGCCCCTCGGGGGTTCTCCAAGCCCATCAAGGGTGCTCCAAGCCCATCAAGGGTGCTCCAAGCCCCTCAAGGATGCTCCGAGCCCCTTAAGCGATCTCCAAGCCCCTCAAGGGTGCTCCAAGCCCCCCCTCGGGGTGCTCCAAGCCCCCCAGGGGTGCTCCAAGCCCCTCAAGGGTGCTCCAAGACTCTCGGGGGTGCTCCAAGCTCTTCAGGGTGCTCCAAGCCCCTCGGGGGTGCTCCAAGCCCCTCAAGGGATCTCCAAGCCCCTCAAGGGTGTTCCAAGCCCCTCAAGGGTGTTCCAAGCCCCTCAGGGTGCTCCAAGCCCCTCAGGGGTTCTCCAAGCCCCTCAAGGATGCTCCAAGCCCCTCGGGGATGCTCCAAGCCCCTCAGAGGTGCTCCAAGCCCCCCCTCAGGGTGCTCCAAGCCCCTCAGAGGTGCTCCAAGCCCCCCCTCGGGGTGCTCCAAACCCCTCGGGGTGACGCTGCTGCCCGCCAGGTACCAGTCCCCACGCTGTCACCAACGTCTCCGTGCTGCCGCTGCTGCTGGCCGCCAACATCTCCTGGGAGCCCGGCTTCGACGGGGGCTACTTCCAGAGGTTCAGCGTCTGGTACACGCCGCTGTGAGTGCCCACCACCCCCCTGCCGTGTCCCCCCAACTCCCTGAGGACCCCCAGCTCCGTGCTCAGGGGGTCTCCCGTGCTGTCCGTCCCCAGGGTGAGGTACCCGCCGCGGGCGCACCACGACTGGGTGTCGCTGTCGGTGCCGCCCGGGGCTCAACACCTGCTGGTGGAGAACCTGCAGCCCGACACCAGCTACCAGTTCAGCGTCCTGGCTCAGAACAAGCTGGGCAGCGGCCCCTTCAGCCAGATCGTCACCTCCGTGCCCAGGGGTAAAGGGCAGCTCCCCCACCCCCCAAAAAAAAAAAAACCACCCCCGAGCTTTCCCATTCCCACCTCGGCTTTTCTCCTCCAAGGCTTCCCAGTGACCACAGTGCCTCCGGAGCCGCCGGCCATCACCGTGCACGTCTTCCTGTCGCCCCCGCGGGCTCTGACGGCCAACGAGACGGTGCGGGGGGTGCTGCTGCGCTGGGACCCGCCCGGCCGCGCCTCGGTGGCCCCCAGCGGGTACGCGCTGGAGCTGCGGCAGGACAAGGGCGGCTGGGAGGTGCTGGAGCGCTCCATCCCCGGCGGCGACACGCAGGTGCTGGTGCCGGGGCTCATCAAGGTGAGGCGCTGGGTGAGGGTGGGGTTTAGGGGCTTTTCGGTGGCCGCTGTGGTTGCTGCCGGCGGTTCACGGCTCTGCATCCATCCCTCAGGACGCCTTCTACGAGTTCCGCCTGGTGGCCTTTGCTGGCAGCTACATCAGCGAGCCCAGCAACACGGTGAACGTCTCCACGGCAGGTGAGGCCGCAGCAGAGGTGCGAAAACGTGCGGGTTTCCCAAGGGGGAACCCCCTTTAGTGCTGCTCCCACCCGCGCCTGGCTGCTGCTGGGCTGGGGCCGTGGATAGAGCAGAGCCCCCCAAGGGTAAAGCTGGAGCAGCAGCCACGGATCTGCTTTGGTTTCAGCAGAGCATCCCCCGTCCTGGTGCCCCTGGTGAGGGGCACAGGTCCCCCCGAGGGCAGAGCAGAGGGGAGGATGAGGAGTGGGGTGGAGGGAGAGGGGCAGGGATGGGAAGGTGGTAGGGCCGGGAGGGGAGGGAGGAGGAGGTGAGGGAGTGGGACCTGAGGAGGGACGTGGGGGAAGCGGGATAGGGGGAGGGATGGGTTGGGATGGGTTGGGATGGGATGGGATGGGATGGGATGGGGAGGAACGTGGCATGGCAAGGGAGGGACAGGGAGTGTGGCATGGCATGGCATGGCATGGCATGGCATGGCATGGCATGGCATGGCATGGCATGGCATGGCATGGCATGGCATGGCATGGGAGGGACAGGAAAGGTGGCATGGCATGGCAAGGGAGGGGACAGGGAGGGTGGCATGGTAGGAGAGGGACAGGGACAGGGACAGGGACAGGGAGGGTGTGTGGCATGGCAAGGGAGGGGACAGGGAATGTGGCATGGTATGGCAAGGGAGGGGACAGGGAGGGTGGCATGGCAAGGGAGGGGACAGGGAGGGTGGCATGGCTTGGCATGGCATGGCAGGACAGGGAACGTGGCACGGTGGGAGTAGGACAGGAAGGCAGTGGGATGGAGGGAGCAATGATATCACCCCTCCCCAGTGTGGACAGTGTGCCGATGCTTCGCTGCATCCCCATGACACCGGTGCCACCAGGGGGGTCGGTGCCACCAGAGGGGTCGGTGCCACCAGAGGGGTCGGTGACACCAGGGGGGTCGGTGACACCTGACGGGGCTCCCCGTGTGTGTGTGTGCGTGTGTGCGTGTGTGTGTGTGGCAGGGATGGAGGTGTACCCGTCCCGCACGCAGCTGCCCGAGCTGCTGCCGCAGCCGGTGCTGGCCGGGCTGGTCGGGGGGATCTGCTTCCTCAGCGTGGCCGTCATCTTCAGCACCACGGCCGCCTGCATCATGAACCGGCGCCGCGCCGCCCGCCTCCGCAAGCGCCGCCAAGGTACGGGGGACACGGCGACAAAAGGGACAGCCTGGGTGGGGACAGTGCTGTGGGTGGGGACAGTGTGGGCGGCGCCGTCTCCTCCTCCTCCTCCTCATCTTCCTCCTCCTCCTCCTCCTCATCACGTTTTTTGAGTTGCTCGCCGTGTGATTGTCCCCCCCCTGTGTTCTCATGGCCTTCCAGATCCACCACTCGTCTTCTCCCCCAGCAAGAAGCTCCCACCTCCGCAGTAAGTCACGCCACGCCATGGCCACGCTCCCTGCCGTGTCACTGCTGCCTCCAGCCCACTCCCTTCCTATCCTTGTCCCACCGTGCCACGTTCCCTTTCCATGCCATGCCAAGCCGTGCCACACTCCCTGTCCCTCCCTTGCCATGCCACACTCCCTGTCCCTCCCTTTCCATGCCATGCCAAGCCATGCCACACTCTCTGTCCCTCCCATGCCATGCCACACTCCCTGTCCCCTCCCATGCCATGCCATGCCACACTCCCTGTCCCTTCCTTTCCATGCCATGCCACACTCCCTGTCCCCTCCCTTTCCATGCCACACTCCCTGTCCCTCTCTTTCCATGCCATGCACACTCCCTCCCTGTCCCTGTCCCTCCCTTGCCATGCCATGCTCCCTCCCTGTCCCTGTCCCTCCCTTGCCATGCCACGCTCCTCCACCTCCCATTCCCCTCCCCAGTCCCGCTCCTCCCACGTCCCTCCTCAGGTCCCACTCCCTCACCTCCTCCTCCCTCCCCTCCCGGCCCTGCCACCTTCCCATCGCTGCCCCTCTCCCTCCATCCCCACCGCACTGAACTCCTCATCATCCCCCTGTCCCCAGGCACGGGGACAGCTTGGGGACAGCCCCACCCCGCTGCTGCCCCTGCCCGAGGCTGTTAGCTGCGGGGGGCTGGGGCTCCTGCTCCCTCCGGGCACTTTTGTCCGGAGAAAGGATCAGGAATTGCAGCAGCAGGGCTGTGAGCACGGCTGAGGCTGCTGCAGCTGCCGCCTCTCCCTTTGCAGCAACGCTGGCGGCCCTGGTAGCCCCGACAGCGCGGTGAAGCTGAAGCTGCAGCCCTCGCCGTGCCGGAGCCTGCACCGGACGCTGCTGTGGGGCGAGAAAGCCGGCACCAGCCTGGGGCTGAGCATCGCCGGCTCGCGTTACCCCGCCTACGAGAGCCGCGCCGCCCGCGCCGAGCACGTCCCGCTGGAGCGCATCTGCCGCGGCCCCGACGGCCGCTTCGTGCTGGAGAGCGACCCCCGGCCACGGCCCGGGACCCCTCCGCGGGACCCCCCGGAGCCCTACCAGCAGCTGCCCGCCGAGGAGGAGGAGGAGGATGAGGAGGAAGAGGAGGAGGGAGAGGACGAGCCCGTGTGGCACAGAGGGGTCTCGCTGCGCCCCCAGCCCGCGGGGCAGCCCCGCCGCGGCTCCCGCTCCTCCAGCCACCGCCACGGCCGCTATTTTGGCTACGGGAGCTGCAGCAGCCCCGTGGACGAGGCCGTGGGGGCCTTGAGCATCCCCGACGTCAGCCCCGTGGCTCCCACCGCCGCCACTCTGCCTTACAGCGCCGGCCAGGAGACCCCCGGGCCCCGCCGCGGGCCCCCCTGGGCCTCCCCGCCCCGCCCGGCCTCCCCCTCCCCACCACCGCCGCCGGTGCCCCCCGGCCCTGCCCCGGCCATCAGCGGCATCCTGCAGTACCTCAGCCTGCCCTTCTTCAAGGAGATGTGCGTGGACGGCGATTGGCCCCCCCCGGAGGAGCCGCCGGAGCCCCCCGGTGCCGGTGCCCGGTCGGAGCCGCCCCCCGCCCCCGCCAGCCCCCCGCGGACGCTGTGCCCGGACTGCATTGACACAAGTGCCAACGCCCCCTCCCCACCCTCCACCTCCGCCGCCGCGTTCCTTGAGCCCCCCCGGCCGCCGGTGGGCCCCGCCAAGGCCTCGCTGCCCGGTTCCCCCTCCTGGCCCCGCTCTGCCAGCCCCGGGTTTCCCCTTCCTCCTCCTCCTCCTCCTCCTCACCATCATCATCATCATCTCCGGACTGAGCCCCCGGGGCGGCCGCCGGACGCTGCTGCGGGCCCGGAGAAGCTCCCCCGGGGCAGCCTGACCAGCCAGAGCAGCGGCCGCGGCAGCGGCTCCTTCCTGCGGCCCCCTTCGCTGGCCCCGTCCCTGGGGGGCACCTTCCTGGGCACCCCGGTGGGCGACGGGGGCAGCTGGCACAGCGGGGGCTCGGCGGCCGAGGAGGGACGGGGCAGGACGGAGCCCGGCGCCGGGAAGAGGTGAGGGCGGTGGGGCAGGGCGGGTTTGGGATGGAGCCGGGGGCAGCTCCGGGCTGGTGGCAGGGAGCTGGGCTGGGGGTGTCCCGGCACGGAGCCGCCTCTCTGCCCCCCCCCGATCCCTGGGGACATCTCAGTTCTCCCCCAGCTTCCCTGCCCAGCTCCACGCTGTGTCCCCACATCGCTCGGGGTGACGCCCCTGACACCCATCCCTGGGGATTTGTAGCTTGGGGGTCTCTCCTGACACCCATCCCTGGGGATTTGTAGCTTGGGGGGTCTCTCCTGACACCCATCCCTGGGATTTGACACCTCAGGATCTGCCCTGACCTCCATCCCTGGGGATTTGTAGCTTGGGGGTCTCTCCTGACACCCATCCCTGGGATTTGACACCTCAGGATCTGCCCTGACCTCCATCCCTGGGGATTTGTAGCTTGGGGGGTCTCTCCTGACCTCCATCCCTGGGGTCTGACACCTCAGGATCTGCCCTGACCTCCATCCCTGGGGAATTGGAGCTTGGGGGTCTCTCCTGACCTCCATCCCTGGGAATTGCAGCTTGGGGGGTCTCTCCTGACATCCATCCCTGGGAATTGGAGCTTGGGGGTCTCTCCTGATACCCATCCCTGGGAATTGGAGCTTGGGGGTCTCTCCTGACACCCATCCCTGGAATTTGACACCTCAGGCTCTGCCCTGACACCCATCCCTGGGGAATTGGAGCTTGGGGGTCTCTCCTGACATCCATCCCTGGGGAATTGCAGCTCGGGGGGTCTCTCCCGACATCCATCCCTGGGAATTGGAGCTTGGGGGTCTCTCCTGACACCCATCCCTGGGAATTGGAGCTTGGGGGTCTCTCCTGACCTCCATCCCTGGGAATTGCAGCTTGGGGGGTCTCTCCTGACCTCCATCCCTGGGAATTGGAGCTTGGGGGTCTCTCCTGACATCCATCCCTGGGGTCTGACACCTCGGGCTCTGCCCCGACACCCATCCCTGGGCTCTCCTCTCCATCCCCACGGTTTCACACCCTGGGCTTTCACTTTTTGGGGTCCCACACCCATCCCCGGGGGTCTCACGCCCTCCGGGCCCTGCCCCCCTCCCTCCCTCCCTCCTCCCCCTCCTCCCCCGCAGGAGAAACACCTCGGTGGACGAGAACTACGAGTGGGACGCGGAGTTCGCGCTGGAATCGGAGCTGCTGGAGGCGCTGCAGCTTTACCGGGGCTCGGCGCCGGCCCGGCCCGGCTCCTCCATCGCCCTGCGGGACCTGCAGCGGCACAGTGAGTGCGGCCCCCCCGAGCCCCCCACCCTTCTGGTGCCCAGGGCCCCGTGGCCGCCCCGGCGGGTGCCGCGGCGGGGCCGGACGCTGCCTATCTCCCTGCAGAGCCCGGCTCGGCCGCGGTGAGCTCGGTGTCAGCGGAGGCGTTGGGGACGGGGGGTCCCCCGGAGAGCGGCCAGACCCCCCGCCCCGAGGGGCCGGGGGCGCGGCGGCGCAGGGAGGGGGCCCAGCAGCGGCGGCAGCAGCGGGTGGGCGCCCGCGGGTGCTGCTCGGAGCGCTTCGAGGTGGCCACGCTGCTCTAGGGACCCCCGGGACCACCCCCCCGGGATGGGCAGGAAGGGAATAAAGAGGCGTGAGAGCAGCTCTGGCTCCTGTTGGCCCGGCATCCCCAAAGCAGCCGGGGGTCTGCCACTTCCCCTCCTCTTTCTAAACCCCCTCCCCGTGCTCCCTGCAGGGCCGGTGACCCCTTCCTGCCCCCCATCCATCACCCTAACCCACCCCCATCACCTGTGTCCCGTGTCTTCCACTCCATCCCAGTCCCCCTCCCCACCTGGTGCCGCCCCCCTCCTGCTCTCCCCCCGTTTCTCCTCTCTCCTCACCTTCCCCATCCCCTGGCCACACATTTCCCCCTTCCCCACTCGCATCTTCCCAGCCTCCCCCCATCAATTCCGACCCCCCCCCGCCCCCAATCTTCCTGATCCCCTCCCCAAATCTTCTCCTGGGTCCCCCCCGCCCGGAATTGCTCCGTACCCCCATTTTCCTCACAGCCCCGCTCTCCTCGTGTCTCCCCTCATCTTCCCCCCACCTTGGGGTGCCCCCCCCCATGCTCTGGTACGCCCCCCTCCCAATCTTCTCAGTGCCCCCCCCCCCCAACATCTTCCTGCTGCCCCCCCCGCCCCTCTTATCGCTGTCCCCCTCCTCTTATCTCGGGTGGCCGCCATTCTTGTCCCCTCTCCAACGTCCCCGTCCCCTCCCCGCAGCTTTCCGCATCCTCCCCGCCCCCTCCTCCCCGTTCCGGTGTCCCCTCCCTCGGTTCTCCCCCCTCCTCCTCCTCCTCCTCCTCCTCATCCCCGCCCCCCCCCCCCCCCCCCCAACCCCGAGGGGGGGGGGCGTGGCCTGGCGGCGGCCCCGCGCGCGCGCCGGGGGCGTGGCCCGCGCGCTCGTGCCCTTATATGGCCACGGCTGGGGGAGCGCGTCACGGGGGAGGGGCGGGGCCAAAGGCGATGACGTCACCCTGGGGGGCGTCGCGCGTGGGCTCCGGGCCGCGGGTCGGGTCGGGTCGGGTCAGGGAGCGAGGGGGTCCCGCCGTGGGTCACCCCCGTGTCCCCCTTTGTCCCCCTGCCACGCCCACCCCATGTCCCCCCCATGATGTCCCCTGGTGTCTCCCTGCCACATCCTCCCGTCGTGTCCCCCTGCCACCCCTGTGTCCCCCTGTCCCTTCCTCCTGTGTCCCCCTGCCACGCCCACCCCATGTCCCCCCCATGATGTCCCCTGGTGTCCCCCTGCCACCCCCATGTCCCCCTGTCTCTTCCTCCTGTGTCCCCCTGCCACCCCACCCCGTGTCCCCCCCGTATCCCCCGCCATGTCACCCTGTCACATCCACCCCTGTCCCTTGGTGTCCCCCCGGGTCACTTCCCCGGGTTTTTCCCCGTCACATCCCCCTGTCCCCTCTGCCACTCGTGTCCCCCATCACCTCCCCCTTTCTTCCTCTGCCACACCCACTCCTGTCCCCCCGTGATGTCCCCCCCGTGTCCCCCTGCCCCACATCACCCCACACCCCCTGCTCTGCCCTTCTGTGCCCCTCGTCCTGCCCTATGTCCCTGCCTGAGTTTGTCCCCAAGGTCCCCTCCCCGCTGTCTCTGCTGTGTCACCCCCCCCACCCCGTGCCCCCCTGCCTGGGTGACTCCCCCATTGTCCCCACCCCCAGAAGTGAGACCCCTGTGGTCCCCAGCCTTGTCCCCCCCTGGCTCCTGCCACCCCTGGGGGTCCTGTCCCCAAATCAGACCTTTCCAGGACCCTGCCCCAGTGTCGCCGTCCCTGTCACCCTTGGGACCTTCCCACTCCTGCTCTGTGTCACCCTGTGGGTCCTGCCCCCCTCCCCACCGTGTCACCCCTAAACCTCCTGGTTTGTCACCCCTAGGTCCTGCCCCTGTGTCACCTCTCTGTCACCTTGCTCCCCCCATGTCACCCCTGTCCCGTGGGTCACCCACGTGCCCCAAGTCCCCTCCTCCACGTGCCCCCCCGCCCGTGTCACCACAGCCACAGGAAACCCCCACCCAAAATCCCCAGGGGACACCCACAACCCTTCCAGAGGGTTCCAGTGACCACAGGCACCCCACCCTGTGGCACCCATGGGTGCGGGGGGGGGGCCCAGGGAGGGCAAGGGGACACTTCTGTGACAATGCCATCACATCGGTGGCACCGCAGCTGAGCTCCGGGTGGGCTGGGGGGTGCCGAGGGGTGGCTGGGGTGACGGGGACACCGCGGCAGTGGCGGTTCCGGAGGCGGCCGGTGGCCCCGAGCCGAGGTTTTGTTTGGTTGTTTTGGTGGCGCTTCCCCATGGAGACGGGGACTTGTGCAAACGCCACCGGCTCTCCCGGCGCCACCAGGGGCACTGCGGGTGCCGGGGAGGTCACGTCCTCCTTCCCCCTCCCACCCCTGAGCTGTCCCCTCTGCCACCAGAGCCAGGCCCTGGTTGTTGTCCCCATCGTCATCAGAGCAGGGCCCTGGGTGCCACCCCCAGGTGCCACCGTGAGGTTTTGTCCCCTGGGCGTTGTCCCCATCACGATGGGTTTTGTCACCTGCCCCTGCCAAAATCCTCAGGGGGGTTGTGGCCAGCCTGTCCCCATCGTGGTCACTCTGTCCCTGCTCCTGCGGCCACGCTGTCCCCAGCAAAGCCACTCTGTCCTCACCTCAGCCACCACAGCCACGCTGTCCCCACACAGCCCCCGTGTCCCCCTGTCCCCACCACAGCCATCCAGGCCCCACCTCAGCCACCATGGTCACCCTGTCCCCACACAGCCCCCGTGTCCCCCCTGTCCCCACCACAGCCACTGTGTCCTTGCCACAATCCCTGCCACCATGGTCACCCTGTCCCCACCACAGCCACCCTGTCCCCACCACAGCCCCTGTGTCACCTCTGAGGCCACCCTGTCCTCGCTCTGGCCATTCTGTCCCCACCAGGGCCACCCTGTCCCCACCATGACCAGCCTGTCCCCACCATGGCCACCCTGTCCCCTCTGTAACCATTGTCCTCACCACAGCCATTGTGACCACCCCATCTCCACCTCGGCCAGCACAGCCACAGCTCTCCCCACACAACCCCTTTGTCCACTTGTCACCACGGCCACCCCGTCCCCATCTTGGCCACCACAGCCACTCTGTCCCCCTGCCCACCCCCCGTGTGTCCCCCCCCCCCGGAGGGGCTGTCCCGGGGCTCGGTGGCGGCTCTGTCCCAGCCCCGGCCGCGGCCCCGGCGGATCCCGCCCCGGGGGCGGGCGGTGCCGGGCGGTCCCGGGCGGTCCCGGGCCGCCCCCGGGCCGCGGTGACATCAGCCGTGAAAAGGGCGCGGGCGGCGGCATCCGGCACTGCCGCCCCGGGAGCGCGGGACCGGCGCCGCAGGTAGGGAGGGGCTGGCACCGGGCACCGGGCGCAGGTGGGCACGTGCTGGACCGGGAGACGGCACCGGGCACCGGGAGCGACACCGGGGGCAGCGGGACGCGGAGATGCGGACCGGGACAGCGACACGGGAGGAGGAGATGGGGACCGGCTCGGGATCGCACACCCAGCCCCCCGGGGGCGCGCCCGGTGTGTCCCCCCCCGGGCTGTCCCCACGCCCGCCCCGGTGGCGGTTGCGGCCGGACCGCGCCCGCGGAGCCGCCGGGACACGCGGCCGCGCCCGGGAAACGGGACCCGGGTGCGGCTTCCGGCCCCGCCGTGCCGGGAGCCCCGGGGCACGCCCGCGGGGTTGGCTCCGGTCCCCTCCCCGCCACCGCCGCCGGGGTGGCCGTGTCCCCGCTGGGGTCCCCTCCCCGCTGGCCCCGGGGGGGGGCTCTGGGGACCTCAGGGTGGTCGAGCCTTGGGTGCAGCCCCTCCCTGCTGTCCCCGGGGTGTGTCAGGGGTCCCCAAGGTGGCCTTTTGCTGGTTGAGGTCCCCTCCCTGTTGGCACTGGAGGGTCTCGGGGGTCCCCAGGGTGGCTGGGTCCCAGCGTGGCTGGGCGCAGCCCCTTTCCTGCCGGTCCTGGGAGAGATCTCAGGGGTGCTCAGGCTGTCTCTGGAGACCCCTGGGTGGCCGCCCCCCCTAACTGTGACCCTCTCTGCCCCCTCGATGGCCGGAGGGTCCCCAGCCCCGGCCGCGCTGGGCACAGCACCCCGCCGCGGGCTCCAGAGGTCGCCGGGGCAGCGTGGCTGGGTCCGGGTGTGTCCCGTCCCCCCCCGCGCCTGGGCAAGCCCCGGCTGGGTCGGGAAATGATCCCAGTTCCAGCTCCTCTTTGTTTCCCAACGCCTTGGCCCCCGGCCGGGCGCTCCCCACGCCACCACCCTCCCTCCCTCTCCCCGCGGGATCCCCAGAGATCCGGCCTGGCCCCGGAGATCCCCGCGGCGCCCCGAGGCTTCGGCTCTGGGGGCACCACCTGGCTGGGGTTGGTTCTCCTCCTGTCCCTGAGAGCAGCACGTCCCGGGGCTGCTCCTGGTGCCTGCACTCCTGGGGGGTGTGACAGGGCCGAGCTGAGCCCGGCACAGCCCCGGGGCAGCAACTGCCACATGTCCCCAAGCTGGGACAAGGACACCGGGGCAGGCAGCGCCACCTGCACGTGTTCCGGCTTCTCAGTGCCTCCAAATGCCAGGACAGGGCGTGGGGGCGATGCAGGGGTGGGCAGAGGGGACGGAGAGACCCCCCAGGGGCTGGGGACACCCTGGCTGGACAGGCAGGGCCACTCGGCTCACGTCCCCCATTATCCCCAGCACGGGTGGCACCGCGCCAGGCAGCAGCACCTGGCCGGGGGCGGGGTCTGGCTGCCCCGCCGGGGTGGGGACAGCGCTGCCATCACCAGCCCTGGCCCCACGCTCTCCCGAGCCAGTCCCGGATCTGGCTCCGGGCCCGAGCAAACGGGCGAGATCGGCAAACAAGCTCTGACCGGCCCCCCGCCCGGTGCCTGCCAAGCCCCGGAGCGGTGGGATGGGGATGCTCGGAGCTGAGTGCAGCTGGGCACGGAGGGCTGGCAGCGCTGCCCACCCTGCCCAGGAGCAGCCCCACTTTGGGTGGGCACAGACCCAGAGCTGAGTCCAGCTGGGCACGGAGGGCTGGCAGCACTGCCCACCCTGCCCCTTTGGGTGGGCACAGCCCCAGAGCTGAGTCCAGCTGGGCACGGAGGGCTGGCAGTGCTGCCCACCCTGCCCCTTTGGGTGGGCACAGCCCCAGAGCTGAGTCCAGCTGGGCACGGAGGGCTGGCAGTGCTGCCCAGGAACAGCCCCACTTTGGGTGGGCACAGCCCCAGAGCTGAGTCCAGCCGGGCACGGAGGGCTGGCAGCGCTGCCCACCCTGCCCAGGAACAGCCCCAATTTGGGTGGGCACAGCCCCAGAGCTGAGTCCAGCCGGGCATGGAGGGCTGGCAGCGCTGCCCACCCTGCCCCTTTGGGTGGGCACAGCCCCAGAGCTGAGTCCAGCCGGGCACAGAGGGCTGGCAGTGCTGCCCACCCTGCCCCTTTGGGTGGGCACAGCCCCAGAGCTGAGTCCAGCCGGGCACAGAGGGCTGGCAGTGCTGCCCACCCTGCCCAGGAACAGCCCCAATTTGGGTGGGCACAGCCCCAGAGCTGAGTCCAGCCGGGCACGGAGGGCTGGCAGTGCTGCCCACCCTGCCCCTTTGGGTGGGCACAGCCCCAGAGCCTGGGCAGGAAGAGGGCAGCGCCTGGCACGGGCGATAAGGCTCCAGCGCCGGATGTCCAAGCAGGATGGGGCTCTCTCTGCCACCTCCTCCCCGTGCTCCGGTGCCACCAGAACCACTGACAAGGGGCGGGGGGCTCCCATCCCTGCAGACCCCACCCCTGCCCTCAGTCAGCATGGCGAACCGGGGCCCGTCGTACGGGCTGAGCCGGGAGGTGCAGCAGAAGATCGACCGGCAGTACGACCCCGAGCTGGAGCAGGTGCTGGTGCGCTGGATCCTGGAGCAGTGCGGCCGCGACGGCGGCGCCGCCGTGGCACAGCCGGCGGCCGGCAGGGACGGCTTCCAGCAGTGGCTGAAGGATGGCACGGTGAGTGTCCCGGGGGGCAGGGAGTGACCACCCAGCAAGGCCCTGACTGACCCCCCTGTCCCCGCCTGCAGGTGCTGTGCCGGCTCATCAACAGCCTCCACCCGCGGGGACAGGCGCCCGTGGCCAAAATCCAGGCGTCGGCCATGGCCTTCAAGCAGATGGAGCAGATCTCGCAGTTCCTGCAGGCGGCCGAGCGCTACGGCATCGCCGCCACCGACATCTTCCAGACCGTGGATCTGTGGGAGGGTGAGAGAGCCGGGGGACGTGGGGTGGGATGGGGACGGGGATGGGGATGGAGATGGTGGAGAGGATGGAGATGGAGATGGATGGAGATGGAGATGGAGATGGAGATGGAGATGGGAGATGGAGATGGAGATGGGAGATGGAGATGGAGATGGATGGAGATGGGAGATGGGAGATGGAGATGGGAGATGGAGATGATGGAGATGGAGATGATGGAGATGGATGGAGATGATGGAGATGGAGATGGATGGAGATGGAGATGGGACATGGAGATGGACGTGGACATGGAGATGGATGGAGATGGAGATGATGGAGATGGATGGAGATGGATGGAGATGATGGAGATGGAGATGATAGAGATGGATGGAGATGGAGATGGATGGAGATGATGGAGATTGATGGAGATGATGGAGATGATGGAGATGGAGCTGAGCCTGCTGTGGTCCTTCCAGGGAAGAACATGGCCTGCGTGCAGCGGACCCTGATGAACCTGGGCAGCCTGGCTGTGGCCAAGGGTGACGGGCTCTTCGTGGGAGACCCCAACTGGTTCCCCAAGTAGGTTGGGGTGCTGGAGGGCAGGGAGGAGGCCGGGCTTTGAGGGGGTCCCGCGGGGACGCTGACGCCTCCTTGGTGCCCGCAGGAAGTCGCAGGAGAACCGGCGCGTCTTCTCGGAGGACAAGCTGAAGGAGGGCCAGAGCGTCATCGGGCTGCAGATGGGCACCAACCGGGGCGCCTCGCAGGCCGGCATGACGGGCTACGGGATGCCCCGCCAGATCCTCTGAGCCCCTCCAAACCCCCCCCAGGCCTCTCTGGCCTGCCAGGGACCACCCCCCAAAACTGCCTTAACCCCCACCGTGGACCAGCCGGGTGTCCCCCAGCCCAGGCAGCCTGTCCTCTACCCCCCCCCCCCCAGTTTCGTCAGGACCAAAAATCGTTTTTTAATTATTATTATTTGGCTGGGTGTGCCTTGTTGCCACAGTGCCTTGGGGGGGGCTGCTGGAGGGCCCCCCCAGCGCCTTGGGGAGCAACCCCTGTGCCTCAATAAAGAGTTTCCTGTTCTTTCCAGGCCTTGGGTGGTCTTCATTTGGGGTTGGGGGAGGGCAGGGGGTCCTGGGGGGGGGGTGCGGGGACCCCGCGGCCTCGGCGGCAGCCACGTGAAGGGGCGGGGCTACCGCCAAGGGGGCGTGGTCAACGGGAATGGGGGCGGGGCTAAGAGGTAGAGGGGTGGGGCTTGAAAGAGCAGGGGGCGGGGCAAGGGAGGGGAGGGGGGCGCCACTGGTCCGACCACCCCCAGGGAGGGTGGGGGTCACGTGTCCTGCGTCAAGCCCCGCCTCTTTCAGCCTAAGCCCCGCCCCTCCCGCCTGAGGCCCCACCCCCGATTCCCCGCCCCGCCCCGTCCCCGGATGCCCCGCAAGTTGTTGGGGCGTTGCCGTGGCAACAGCGGGTCCCGACAAATCGCGACAGCAGGCGCCATCTCGACCGTCGGTGCCACCACCTTGCGGCTCCAGGACGGCAGGACAGCAGCGACAGCGCGATGGCGGCCGCGAGTGCCGGCACAGGATCCCGGTGCCTCCGGAGCTCCTCCCGGGGGTCGCTCCTCGCCCGCCGCCGGCTCCGGCTCTCCCCGCCGGGATTTCAGTCCGTCCGTCCCGATGTCTCTCCCCCGCCGGGCTCTCGGGTTCCTCGGGGCTTCCCTCACCCCGCGGAATGTCCGGCTCCTCCCGCTGACCCCCGGCCCCCTCTGTCCCCTCCGAGGGCCCAGAGCTCCTGCCGGGATCAGTCGGTGTGCGGGGAGCGCCGGCTGGTGGGGCTCGGGTCCCTCAAACTTTTCTTTCCTGCAGGTCACGCGCTCCGGCGAGCCTGCCGGGACCTCTCAGGATGCCCCAAAACATCCTCGAGAGCGACCCAAGCCCAAGAACAAACCCCAGACCATCCGAGTCATCACCAAGGACCTGATCCGGGACCTCATGTGAGGCTTTGAGGGGGTTTTGGGGACCTCCTGGGTGTCACTGCACCCAACCAAATCTCTGGGGACAGCAGGGACTGGCAGCGTGGCCCTGGGGATCCCGGCCCCTGCCATCCCTGCTGCCGCTGTCACCGCGATTTCCCTTCCTGCCGGGTCCCCCATCGCTCTGGGCAGCTCGGGGAGCTCGGGAGCCCCCGGGGAGCCCACCCAGCCCCGTCCCTGTGCCCCCCAGCATCCCCCAGGAGAAGCCCCCGCCCTCTCTCATCATCGCGGGGCAGGAACTGAGCGGATCAAGGAATCGGCTCAAGGCCCGAGCGGGGTGGAGCAGTGGGACAAGCTGAGGACGCTGAGAGCCAGA
>JADMLD010000368.1:0-28841 GCA_017589585.1 Phylloscopus whistleri
GGCTGCCCTCCTGGGCAACGGCCTCATCATCACGCCGTAGCCTGCGGCCACCACCTGCACAGCCCCATGTTCTTCTTCCTGCTCAACCTGGCCCTCACCGACCTGGGCTCCATCTGCACCACTGTCTCCAAAGCCATGCACAATTCCCTCTGGGACACCATGCACATCTCCTGTGCACGATGTGGCTGCTCAAGTTTTCCTCCTCTTTTTTCTCATGTCCCTAGAGTATTTCCTGCTGACCATCATGTGCTATGACCGCTATGTGTCCATCTGCAAACCCCTGCACTACGAGACCCTTCTTGGGCAGCACAGCTTGTGCCCACATACAGCACTGCCTGGCCAGTGCCTTTCTCAATGCTCTCATGAAAAGGCCAGTAGATTTTCCCTGTCCCTGTGCCAGGGCAATGCCCTGGGCCAGTTCCTCTGTGAAATCCCACACATCCTCAAGCTCCTCAGCTCCAAATCTTCTCTCAGGGAACTTGGGCTCATTGCAGTTAGCGCCTATTGGTGTTTGGAAAGGAGGGTGGCATGGACAGGACCGTCAAGGCCGTGCATCCCAATACCAGGTTCCCATAAATCCACTCATGACATCTCCTTCTCGGGAATCCACACAACAGACCAGCAGCAGGAAAACAAGGATACATGAAATATGCTAACACAAAGAGGACAACCCTGCATTCTTTTCTACCTCTAAGCCTGTGTGCACGGCGTCCTGGGAGATTTCTCTCTGGTTTCCAACAGGGCTGGGACAAAACTCCATGGGTCTGTTCTCTCCTCGTTCCCAGGTCTCCACACGGTGCAGGTGGTTTCCAGTTGTGGCCTCCTGTCCAATGGAGAATCCATGGATCCCACCGGTGCAGCTATGATGGGTGGGATTTCATCTCCTTCCACTGGGACCCAGGAACTTTACAGTGTCCAATGAAGCCCAACCCCCACCACGGGGGGCGCCCACATCCCCCCTCCTCCTGCTGGGGCTCTGCCGCCACCAGGACCCCCCAAAAACACCTCCCGGGACACCCCCGATGTGCCCCCGAGGGGCATCTGCGGCTCGGCTTTGGAGCCTGGAAGCTCCAAACATCGCGCTGCTCACCCTGACAGAATGAAAGAAACAGGGAGCCCCAAAAATATTCCGTGTGCTCTCCAAAGATCCCTCCCCCAGAAAAAACCTGGATATTTTGGGCGAGCTCCCCCTCCCTGAGTTTGGTGGGTCTGTATAGAGTTCTGTGGTCTTGGGGAATTTTTGGAGGGTCCAGTGAGGTTTTTAGGGTCCCAGAGAGGTTGGGTGTCCCAGGGGATTTTGGGGTTCCCAGGAGGTTTTGGGGTACCTGGGTGATGCCGTGACAGAGCTGGGGACCCCGTGCCGGGTCTGAACCTTCTCACTGTGCACAGGCAGTGTCAGCGTGTTCAGGGAGATCCTGGGGACCGGGGGTGACCCCAAATCCCAGGGGACCCCAAATGCAAAGGGAGCCCCTGAACTGCCCTCACCGCTGGATCTGCTGCAGGCAGGGGGGGCACCAGCACTCAGCCCCAGCGCCCACCATCAGAGGGGGGCAGAAATGGGGGATGGGCACGGACAGGTTGGAGGGACCCCCAAGTCCTGGGGGAGGGGACACGGGGGCACTCCCAGGAATCCCAGTGGGGGGATGAGGGGGAATCCAGGAGGAGTTTTGGGGGGGGCTGGGTGGTCATAGGAGACCCCCAGGATGGGTTTTGGGGGGAACCAGATTGGAGCTTCCAAGGCAGTGGGATGGGGATGAGATCTGCCCATGGAATTCCATGGGAATAGGATTGCAGTAGGATCCTCCAGTGGAGTTCTCATGGAATTCCCATGTTCCCAAATTTTGCCCTCCCAAATCCCACGTTTCCAAATCCCACGTTTCCAAATCCCACATTCCCATGGCAATTCTGCCATCCCAATCTTTATGCTCCAGTGCTTCCCGCCCATATCTGACACATTTCCGGAAACACTCCAGGCAGTTGTGCCCCAGGGGATTTGTTAATTCCTCAGCCCCGATCTCATGATGTTCCCAGCACCTCTTGGTGACCTGGGCAGTGCCGTCAGCCACCATGAATCCCCTGGATCCCGGCTGGAAGGAGAGGAATTCCCACCCGTCGGAGCAGAGCCCATCAGATCCACACACCCTCCCGTGGGACAGGAGGTCACAGCTGAAGCCTCCTGCAGCCTGTGGAGACCTGGGGAGGGATTGGACCCATGGAGACCCAGGGAATTGTGTCCCACAGAGCCCCATTCCAGCCCTGCGGAGCCCCAGAGTCTGGTGGAGACCCACAGAGCCTCATCCCAGCCCCTTGGATCCGCATAGATCCACATCCCAGTGCCCCAGATCCCGGCCCAGCCCCACGGATCCCCAGTGCAGTCCCACAGTTGCCATCGCAGCCCCACAGATCCCGCAGCCCTGGCTCCCACAGCGAGCCCCGCTCTGGCTGTGCCGCTCCTGCAGCATCTGCAGCTCCCTGGTGGCCCCGTGCCGGTGCCACTCCTTGTGCTGCCTCTGGCCATCCCAATATCCCAGCTCGGCTCCGGCTGCCATCCCTGGCATCTGTGGCTCTGCCCGGCCCCGCTGGCTGTGGCAGCACTGAAGAGGATCCCATCCAGGGACGCCATGGACAGGAACTGCGGGAACCTCGGGCTGGGCTCCGACAGCGCCACGTGCAGGGACTGCAGGGAGAGGAGAATGGGGGGACACGGAGATTTGGGGTCTGGGGAGTCACGGGTGAAGGAAAGCGGCAACTGGGAGAGCTGGGAGAGCGGGGAAGGGTGTTTGAGGGATCCAGGACTGAGAAAAAGGGAGGCTGGGGGTGGGTAGATGTGGGATGGGTGGGGTTAAGTGGGTCCATGTAGTCAGGAAAGGGCGCTCCAAGGGTCCCCGGTGTCCGCATTCCCATCAAAAGGTGGGAAAACTCGAGATGGTTGGGAATAGGGAATCCCAGGTGTCCTCAGTGATGAGGAGAGAAGGGGCTGGGTACTGCCTCTCCCCAGCTGGCTTCTTTCTCATTCCACAAAAGCAGAGAGCTGAAGCAGTCTCAGGCATGTGAGTGCCTGATCTCTCTTTCCCTCAAAAGGCTCTGCCTCCCAAAGCCCTGGTTACCTGCTGTGCTTTGGCATGAGAGCCATTCAAGCCCAAAACACAAGGGCAGTGGACTTCAGCTGCCAAGCCTCTCTTGGCAATGGGATTGCTTTCACCCTGCAGCCTCCATGGGCAAGGGCTCTGTGGGAGCAGGGGCCATCACAGCCTGGGAGCTGCACACAGAGCCAGGAAAAGGAGCAGATCCTGCTGCCTTCTGCTGCTGCTGATCCTGGCAGCAACTGCCCTGGGAGTTCCTCCAGGGAACTTCACACCAAGGGCTTCCATCCTTGGAGTGGCTGTGAGAACTTGTTCCTTCCCAGGTCTCCACCATCCCTCTGATTCTGGAGCGTCTCAGCACAAGTGTCCATGACCCTTCCAGCATCCCCAGCCTGCAGCAGTTGCAGTCCTTGTTGCCTCCCCCTTGCTGCAGCTGCTTTGCCCAAGTGCTGCCAAAAGCAGCGGAGCTGGCTCAGGATCCCTGGTGGCTCCTGGGCTCCAGGATGACCTTCAGAGGGACACTTGGAGCGCTTCCTAAAGAGCTGCCCGTGGCATGGGGGGTGGATTTGTCCTCCCTGGGGGCTCTGCTTGGAGCTGTGCGCTCCGTGGGGTCCCAGAGTTTTCTCAGCAGGCCTTGGCAGCGAGTTCTCAGCCAAGGGGTGGCTCTGCTGCCATCCCAAATCTGCGCTTTCCTTGCCCAGCCGGAGTGCAAGTGGATGATGTGCTGGGCATGGATGGAGAATCCCATGGACAAAATCCTCCCCCATCATCACATTTACATCTGCTCATTGCTCCCGAGAGCACAAATCTACACTTCTCGTAGTGGAAACATTGAATTGATTGCAGATTGTTACATCTGCCAAACTAATGTACAAATACACAAAAATCTACTTAGGTTTAAAAATGAAATTTATTTTAAATTGTTACACCAGCACTGCCAGTAAAGAAACATACAAATATCAATTAAAGCTTATAAACTAGTTTATTGTTACAATTGTGCTATGTAAATATATTCAAATATAAACTTGCTAAAAACTTAATTTCTTGCAACGCTCTACAACCACTCACTACAGACAAATATGAAGTTTAACAATTTCATTCATTCCATATTACTACAACCGTACAACCCATATACAAATACAAAAATATCGGCATCCCTCTCTAAAGAATCCCAGACCATGTACTAAAGAAATAGAATTCTCAAACCATACAGCTCAAGACATATTTCAATCTTTGAAAATACATAACCATACAATATACAGATGTAACTATAGAATTCATATTTCATATGACAACTTATATTGGTACATTGATATTTGTATATTTAGAGATAGGTTTTCGATGTGTGTATTTCTAGATGTCCTGCTGCTCCACCCAGCCCTGCCGCCAGCTCGGACACAGGACAGGGACAGGGGACACAGGGGCACGGGGGGAAAAACAAGAGGTGAAAAAGGCAGCCGAGGGGGGAAAGAGTCAAAATGCAGCCTAGGCCTACACAAACATCAATCTGTCCATCTTCATAAATTCACAAACCAGGGCAGAATGATTCCTTTGTGATGTCAGGGCACGGTTGCCACATCCTCGTGCTGACATCACAAGGTTGCCTTGGTGCACACCCGGCCTCAGTGGTGGCAGAGCAGCTCTCGTGTTTGCTCAGGGCAGGAGCTCACCCTCCTGCTAGAGGCGCTTGTCAGTGGGCAGCTGCACGCTGACAGGAACCGTGTTTTTTCTGAGAGCATAGTGTTAGAGTGTAGTGTTAGAGTGTAGTGTTAGAGCATAGAGTTAGAGTATAGTGTTAGAGCACAGTGTTAGAGCACAGTGTTAGACCATAGTGTTAGAGCATAGTGTTACATCATAGTGTTAGACCACAGTGTTAGACATAGTGTTAGAGGATAGTGTTAGACCATAGTGTTAAGAGCAGTGTTACAGCATAGTTTTAGACCATAGTGTTAGAACATTGTGTTAGAGCACAGTCTGGAAACTTGCACAGCAGTTGCCAGAATGATTGGGCCACTCGCTGCTGCAGTTTGCAGTGTTTATGGCGTTGCTTACTCCACCTATTTCCTGTCTCACCTGACATGTAAGTAGAACTTTTCCCTGGCTGGAACCTCACCTGGCTTTTGTATGTCTTCCTGCTCTTTCTTAGTGACTGAGTTGCTTTAGAAACAGGAAGACCATTTAGATGCCACTTGGGTAAAGCTCCTGGCAACAGGTTCAGCTAAAAAGGGGGTTGTTGCAGCCGGGGGGTGCGGGCGCTGCTAACAGGCAGTGGAGGTCCAGTTCGGAACGAACACGGGCGACAAAAACGACAGATCGGGCGGGCTAAATCAATCGCAGACACCGATACGGCGGACGGAGATAAAGCGTTTATTCACGGCGCACGCCCCTTTAAATATCCGCAGTTCGCTTGTGTCACCGCCGTGGGGCTGCGAGCCACAGCGCGATCGGACGCGATCGCGAGAGAGAGAGGGATCCGACCCCCGCGAACGGCGCGGGGGCTCCGCGCTTGGCGTCTCTCTTTGCGACACTTCCCCCCTCTCCAAGAACGGAAACTTTACAGCAGAACAAACTTGGTGTTAGTAGTAACTGACAAACACGTGTTAGTAGAACTGGGTATGAACTCGTACAACATACTAGGGTATTCACAACTTGGATGTGGCTATTCTCAACAGTTAGGTTAGCTGCCTGTGCTCTAAGAACATAAGGTTAACAGAGCTTAAGCGAGCTTTAACAAACTGGGTCAACTTATTGAGGATACAAGGACCGAAAATAAGCATCAACATAACAACAACAACCAGTCTTGGTGTAGTTTTTTCTTTTTTCTTCTTTTGGCTCTTCTCCTCGGTCTAAGTACCTAGCGCATTCCCATCACTGTCATTCTCTCCTGCCTTAGCCGGACCGGTTAGTGACAGGAACGCAGCTCTTGGCTGGCGAGCAGACTCAGAAACTCGAGGACACAGATGGATGGACGGTGCGGAGTCTAGATCAGGGGCAAGGAGCGAGACCGGTAGAAGTGGTCACAGCGACGAACCTGTTGAAAGAAACTCCGAAATTTCATTAGTTGGGGTGCATAACACAGGTTTTATTGATTTTAGAGGACACTATTTGATGAGGCTGTCTTTTCCAACAGCTGCATACCCTCGACCTGTCACCACCAATTTCCACCCAGTTTCCCATTCTCCTATTTCATTTCTAATACTGACAGGTGGGCCTTGCTTTACTGCCTCTGTGGCCCAATGCTTCTGGGAAGGGGCTAGCGTCTGGTCTCTCCTAGGAAACTGATTCAGAACTACCATGGTGGTGGCTAGCAGACGGGGCTGTTCCGCTGGAGGGATGCTGCTGGTGAACCCTTCTGCTCTTGCTAAAGTTTCTAACTTAGACTTAAAGGTCTGATTGGCCCTTTCTACTATCACTTGTCCTGTGCTGTTATACAGGATGCCTTGCTTTAAAACAATGTCCCACTTAGAGGCAAACTCTTCTACTGACTTGGAAGTGAAATTGGTTCCATTATCTGTCTTTATTTGCTTGGGAATACCAAGCCATGCCATGGCTGTCAGCCAATGCTGAATTGTCGCTTTAGAATTCGCTCTAGCATGCTGAGTTGCGACAATCATGCTGCTATAAGTGTCGACTGTCACAGCGAGCCACGCTCTGGGCTTCAGCAGCTGACAGAGGGTAAAGTCTGTTTGCCAAATGTCTGAGGCCTTGAGGCCTCTGGGGTTTACTCCACTAGACCATAAAGGGGACTTCTGGCAATGTGGGCAGGTGGCTACTACATGTTTGGCGTCTGACACTGGGATGTTACATCTCTTGGCGGGTGCTTTGGCACCAATATGAAGTGATTCATGCAGTTGTCTCGCTTCCTGCAGGGTCCACAGTCCTTTTGCTGCTGCATCAGCTTTGTCGTTGCCAATTTGGTAGAATCCTTCGATGGGGTTGTGACTGTTGACGTGTATAACAGATATCGTGCCTTGTCGAGATGAAAGTGCTTCTTCTATCATGATTGCTGCAGGAGATGCTGAAATGCCTGGACCTGACATTGCCTGGCAAAGCTTCGCCACATACATAGAGTCTGTGATAATGTTAAGGTGTTCAGACTGGAACAGTCCACATGCCAACACGACTGCAGAAGCTTCTAACAGTTGCACTGACAGCGACTTGTCTGTCATTTTCACACACTGCCACTGCTCTTGCACTTGCCACACAACTGCAGCGGTGGAGGTGACTGAGGACGCGTCTGTGAATACGGTTTGACCTGGTCGGGGTCGGTCTTTGACTTTCTGTGGGAGGTCGATGTTTATCATGGTTACCAGCCGGGACCATGGGGGGTTCGCTGCACAGCAAAGTTCTCCTGCGAAGCCGAAGAGGGCTAAGGCGAGGTGTTCTGAGACTGCCACTGGTGATGCTGGGATCTGCTTTCGGAATGGCAAGTATATCTTTGCTGGCTCAAGACCTAGTGTTAGCGTCGGAAACACATAATCACGGAATGATTATATGCAGGTGCTTTTATTGAGGAGCTCCGGGAGCCGGGGTACACATACAGACCCAAATCTGACTCCAACAGTAACTAACAACACACACATTTTTATACCCCTCAGCCACACAGCTACATATTGATTGGTTGCCCCGAATCGTTCCTAAACAAAATTTCTTGTAATTTAGCCAAACAGTAATCATATTCGATTCCCCAAACAAAGTCATACTTGATTTAGTTAAAACAAAGGCCTTAGCTACAGCAACTATAGCAAAGCTAACGTTCTATTCTCAAAGCCCGGTTAACCAGCAAACCTGGGCCTTTCCCTTCCCAACCATTACCTTTCCTAACCACCACCCCCCCTTTAGCTACCCACTTGCAGTTATACAAAAAATCATTTTAACCCTATACTATCATTCCCCCCTTTGAAAGTATTTCACTTTAATAAACGAAGTGTAAATGCTTTCACTGGATACAGTCCATTCGGCCTCAAAGTCTACACTGGATGTTCATCTTCAAATCCGTGGTTGTCCTGGGCTCCATCAGGGGTGTCATCACGGACCAGAGGTGCTGGATGTGTAGTCTTTTCTCGTGTCAAGGCCTTCATTATGGTTCTGTTCCAGGATGTCCTTTTTAGTATCTCTCCCCTTAAAATTCTGTAAACTAACCAAATTGCTAAAAACATGATTAACAAAGTCACCAAGCTCTCAAGGATAGATTTCACCCATGAACTCACATTCCATCCTAGCCCTTTGAAAATTTTATCTAACCAGCTGGTTGCTAGATCCTTTTGCTCTTCCTGTGCCTCATGCTCTATTTGCTTCAGCTGACTGATGTCATATTCTACATCTACTGTTACATTTGGGATGTGGACGCAGCAATGGTCAATTTGTCCTTTTAGAAATCCACATACTCCATGTTTTTTCAGGAGTAACATGTCCAAAGCCAATCGGTTTTGTAGGGTCATTTTTGTGGTGGCCTGTAATTGTACGTTTAGTTCTTTAAATCCTTCCCGTGTAACCCTTGCTAATCTGTCTACCTGCCCTGTGAGTCTGTACAACATGTCTCTATTCCGGTAGCTTGCAACAGGACTAAACAAAGACTCTAAGGCCCACCCAAATTTTACTCCACTAGCAGGCTCTTGCCAGGTGTCATCCTGATTCTCCTCATTTTGAACATCCCGTTTCGCCCTTATCTGCAAAAGCTCTCGGCTCCCATTAAATGGGGACCTTTTCCAAATTGGACATAGTGTGGGGAGGCCCAAAGTGATTTCTTTTACCTTCCCGTCTACAGGCAAATGTGTTGTCCAGGTACCATCACTTGCTGCCCAAACAAATTGTCCTGGACTCCGAATCCCACTCTTCTCACACCCTATTATTACTTTATAGCTTATCTTACCTTGATTGTGTTTAATTCTCCTACAAGCACAACCAATTTGCAAAGCCACTGCCAAGGGTGTCATTTGTTTTATTTCCATGTCGTCAGAAGTGCAATTATAAGTTTTGTTGCAGGCCCACCAACTCACTTTATCTGCCTCCATTCTACTACTGGTGGCAGTGTTCACTACTGACGGATCTGTTTCATTCTCAAGGCCTTCCCATTTAATGCACCAAGGGGTAGTTGACATATATTGAAACTTCTGAAGAATACTCATTGACCAGGCGCTGTTCCAGGGTTTTAACTGACCTTTCCAATCCTTCTCTTCACACTACCATACAAGAGTGGTCTCCGTAGTATTTTCTCTAACCTTTTTATAGTGTGGCAAAATACATTCCCATTCTGCAAGGTCCTGATCCTCAACCCACCATTCCATGATTTCGCCTAGCTTTCCATGACTCATAATACAATCTGATTTCTTCAAGGGCTTCTTCCATTCCCCTATCACCGTCCAAGTCTCTCTAATTACGTGCCTTGACTCTGGTACTTGTCTACAGTCAATTGTTTTATTCTCTTGTAATTTGGGTAATTTTGACGTTATAATTCCCCAACTTATTGGGTCTCCTGCTGCCTTTGGTATAGGCAGACAGGCTGTTATTCTACTGGTGTTTTGCATTCGGGCAAAATCCTTGACTAATCCAATCATCACATTTTCAGCTCGAATTGCATTAGAAACTTCTATTACTCGTGTCACTGTTCGTGCCTCTCTCTTCATTCTAGAATGAAGAGTGATTGGCTGACCTTTCTGCATTCCATGTCCCAAAGCAAGAGCAATCCCTACTGGTGATGTTAGTATCCACAGGAATATTACCACCCACAAAATGAGCATGAGCACAATTACTGATACCATTTAGAACAATTACAAACGTTTTATCCTCAGTTTGGTTGGCCCCACAGTTTCCACATCCCACGATTGAGCTCCACGATGAGTCTTCTTCACTCGCGTGTAGTGTATCCAGGGTTCAACTCCGGCCACCTTGACTGCCGTAAAGGTGGTTAGCAGTACTTGATGGGGACCAGTCCACCTCTCCTTCAGTGGTTCTTCGTTCCAGGTTCTAATGTACACTTCGTCTCCTGGTTCGATATCGTGGACTGGATTCTCAAGACTCAGCGGTCTGTTCCACACGAGGACACTTCGGAGCTGAGCTAGAGTTTTCCCGAGAGACAGAACATAATTATACACATCTTGTTTCCCCGTTACATGTACATTCGGATTGGGGTCAGGAGATTCATATGGTTTCCCATACAATATCTCATAAGGACTAACTGACATCCCGCTGCGAGGCTTTATCCGAATTCTTAACAATGCTATTGGTAAAGCTTGTGGCCACTGCAATTTGGCTTCCTGACATATTTTGCTAATCTGTCCCTTTAGTGTCTGGTTCATCCTTTCTACTTGTCCACTTAACTGAGGTCTCCATGGTGTGTGAAGATCCCAGGATATCCCTAACAATTTGCTCACTTCCCGTACCACTATAGCTACAAAATGCGGACCTCTATCTGATGATATTCCTAGGGGTACCCCAAATCTGGGAATAATCTCTTGTAACAACCACTTAACTGTTTCTTTTGCCTGGTTTGTGCGACAGGGAAGGGCTTCTGGCCATCCGGAAAAGGTGTCAACCCCTACTAACAAATATTTATATCCCCAAGTCCTTGGCAGTTTCACAAAATCTACTTGCCAATAGTCTCCTGGTTCTACTCCTATTCGAATTTTACCCATCTGTGCATGCCGTCTAGCTACTGGGTTATTTTTCAAACAAATTTCACACTTGGACATTATTGACGTGGCCATTGTTCGCATCCGTACTGAGACTAAGTATCGTTTTAGCCATTTTACCAATGCCTCTGCACCCCAGTGACACTCATTATGTTTTACCTGTAAAATTTCTCTCATTACCAAAGGAGGTACCACTATTTGCCCTTGTGCGGTTACATACCACCCTTCCGTATTCTTCTGTGCCTTTAGAAGATGTGCCAGCCTGTCATCTTCAGTGGTATACTTTGGCTGAGGAGGCAAATTAAATTGAGAAACATTAAATTTTGACGGTATCAATGCCATTGCTGTCTGCACCTTTCGCGCCACTTGGCGGGCTGCCCAGTCGGCTCTTCGATTTCCTTCACAAATTTTGGAGTTGCCTAATTGATGTGCTTTGCAATGCATAATTGCTACCTGTTCCGGTTTTTGTACCGCATTGATCAGTTGCAGGACTACATCTTGACGTTTAATATGTGTACCTTAGGAGGATAACAGTCCTCTTTCCTTCCACAGTGCTCCATGCACATGCACTATTCCAAAGGCATATTTCGAGTCAGTCCATATGTTTGCTACTTTTCCCTCACTCAGCTCTAGTGCCCTGGTTAATGCTACCAGTTCTGCCCTCTGGGCAGATGTGTTTGGTGGTAATGCTTTTGCCTCCACTATGGTGTCAATTGTGGTTACCGCATATCCGGCGTATCTGATTCCCTTCTCTACGAAGCTGCTTCCATCTGTGAAAAGTTCCCATTCTGGTTGCTCCAAAGGTACATCTTTCAGGTCTGCTCTTGCTGCATAGGTGTATTCAATTACTTCCACACAGTCGTGTTCCAGTAGACCTTCCTCAGCTGTAGTACCTAAAAACGAAGCTGGATTCAAAAGGTTAGTTGTCTTTAATGCCACATCATCCTGCTCAGTTAGGGTTACCTGAAATTTCATCATCCGGCTGGGAGAGAGCCAGTGGCCCCCCTTTTGCTCCAAAACAGTGGTTACCATGTGTGGCACATAAACATCCATGTGTCTTCCCATCGTAAGCTTCCTGGCCTCTTGTATCAGCAGTACAGTAGCTGCGACTGCTCGCAGGCACGAGGGCCACCCGGCACTTACATTGTCGAGTTGTTTGGAAAAGTTACCCACCGGCCTTTTCCAACTTCCCAATTGTTGGGTCAGGACTCCCAATGCCAGTCGCTGCCTCTCATGCACGTACAGCTGAAAGTCTTTAGACAAATCAGGTAACCCCAACGCTGGAGCAGTCATCAGAGCTTCTTTCAGTTTCAGGAAGGCCTCTTTCTGTGGTTTGCCCCAGGTGAACGGCTGCGTCTTCTGGGCCTCATACAAAGGCTTTGCAATCAGTCCATAGTCCATAATCCACAGGCGGCACCACCCGGTCATTCCGAGGAAGACTCGCAGCTCGTGTGAATTCTGGGGTTCTGGAATAGCACCAATAGCTTGGATACGGTTAGTACCTAGTTTTCTTTGTCCTTGTGAGATTTCGCATCCCAAATAAATCACAGTCTGTTGGGCAATTTGTGCCTTTTCTCTAGACACTTTATATCCTCCCATTCCCAGTGAATTTAAAATTTCAATTGTTACCTTTATGCATTTTATCTTTTCTTCTGTCGCTATTAGTATATCATCAACATACTGCAACAAAAGGTATTGATCTCTTGGTACCTGTCCTCCCTTGGTCCAGATTTCCAGCTCCTTTGCCAGTTGATTTCCAAATAGGGTGGGGGAGTTCTTGAACCCCATGGGTAACCTCGTCCAGGTGAGCTGGGTCTTTCTTCCATTTTCTGGATGTTCCCACTCAAAGGCAAATAGTTTCTTACTCTCTTGGTCAAGGGGTATGCAAAAAAAAGCATCTTTTAAATCAATTACACTAAACCACTTATATATCTCCTTTACGGATGCTAACAATGTATAGGGATTGGCAACCACTGGGTGAATGTCTTTGGTTATTTCATTTATACCCCTTAAATCCTGTACAAGTCTATACTCACCATTAGGTTTCTTCACCGGGAATATTGGAGTATTATATTCTGATTCACATTCCTGTAAAATTTGATACCTTAAAAATTTATCAATGGTTTTAGCTATTCCCTGTCGTGCTTCTGGTTTTATAGGATACTGTTTAATCCTTACCACCTTGGCTCCCTCTTTCAATTCCACATGTATTGGTTGTGCTGATTTAAATTTTCCAGGTATATCTGTCTCCCACACAGAGGGGATTACTGCATCTTCCACCTCCTTGGGAATATTAGGAATTGGTTTTTCTTTTATCATTAAAATCTTTCCTGTTTTGGACTCAGGTACTCTCATTACAAGTTCACCATTCTCAAAAGTAATTTCCGCCTCTAGTGCTGCCAATAAATCACGCCCTAAAAGCGGAGTTGGACACCCAGGCATATATAAAAATTCATGTGTTAAAACTTTATTCCCAAAACTTAAATCCAGGGGTTGCAAGAATGGCCGTACTTCCTCCTTCCCTGTGGCTCCAATAATTACAGCTGACTTATTTCCAATTTGTCCCTCTACATAGTTTAATACTAAATATTCCTTTCCTTGCCTGGGGCCAGGCTGAGGCCAACCATCCTCGTGTACGGTGGGCTATTGGAGCATCTGATTTATCATCCTCACTGCCGCTACTTTCTGCCCTGTCCTCTCTGTACCCCCCTCCATTCCGTCCCTGTTCCATAATCAAATCCTGATTGCCACCTGAAAAAGAAACAGTGGGAGATTCCGGCAAAGGAGGGTATAGGGCAACAGAGGGGACAGGAGCCGGTGAAGGCGTAGGTGGGAGAGGAGGATACCCCTGAGCAGGTGTCGGTGGAGGAATAAATCTCTGAGCAGGCGTTGGCGGGGGAGGAGGATAGCCCTGAACAGACACAGAGCTATTTTCTTGAGCAAACCTAGGTGAAAAGGGGAGATTTCCCTGAGCAGGCAAAGGTGAAGGAAAAATATATTGGGCAGGGCTATGAGAGGGAGGAGGGGCGAGAGAATCTGGTAAACTAGAACCGTGCGAAACAGAACTCCGGGCAGGGGTACGAGAGGGAGGGGTAAGGGAGTCCGGTGGGGTGAGAGCAAATGGAGTGGAACCCGATGCCGAGGGGGTATTTGCAGAGGCGGTGGGTCCCACTAATAAATCACTATCCAAATCGTCAACCCCCCTCCCAAAAGCTAAATGTTCTACACAGCGCTTATTCTGGACGCAAGCCAAACAATGCTTATCTTCAAGCATCAATGCCTTTAAACCACACTCTGCCAGCCAAACTGGCTTCCCTTGCAAATAAAAAAACAAATCAATATATGGCACTTCATCTAGTTTCCCTTCTTGTTTGCAAAACGACATAAGCTGTGAAATCATATCAGATTGCAAAGACCCGTTTTCCGGCCATGTTTTCCCATTCTGCAAAACATATTTCGGCCACCATACATTACAATAATCAATCAACTTATCCTTCCGTAACTCTTGACCAAAATTCCCTTCTTTCCAATGTGCCAACAAACAACCCAAAGGAGAAGCACCCAGTATGGGGGCATTGCCGCCCAAAACCCCTTTTAATCCTTTTAGCTTCTCCATAATAAAACTACGTTTTTTCCTCCAATGCCGAACCTGCAACGCTTTCGCACTGACTAACGGACGGCGCCTAGGCTTACACCAGGAATTCCTTAGCCCAACCAAGCGTAGCTTTCGCCGCGTCTTACTGGCAGGCACCCATACCATAAACCCGAGTAAAAGCACCTTACCTTCCAGGGAACGTTGTGAGCAGCGGGGGGTCGCAGCGCGATGGGCTCCCTGAGAATCCCTCGGTGCCAGCTGGAGCGTGATCGTGTCGCGTGGTCCTCAGCAACGCTCACAAGGTCCCATCTGGGTCGCCAAATTGTTAGCGTCGGAAACACATAATCACGGAATGATTATATGCAGGTGCTTTTATTGAGGAGCTCCGGGAGCCGGGGTACACATACAGACCCAAATCTGACTCCAACAGCAACTAACAACACACACATTTTTATACCCCTCAGCCACACAGCTACATATTGATTGGTTGCCCCGAATCGTTCCTAAACAAAATTTCTTGTAATTTAGCCAAACAGTAATCATATTCGATTCCCCAAACAAAGTCATACTTGATTTAGTTAAAATAAAGGCCTTAGCTACAGCAACTATAGCAAAGCTAACGTTCTATTCTCAAAGCCCGGTTAACCAGCAAACCCGGGCCTTTCCCTTCCCAACCATTACCTTTCCTAACCACCACCCCCCCTTTAGCTACCCACTTGCAGTTATACAAAAAATCATTTTAACCCTATACTATCACTAGGTGATTCAGTGCGAGCTTTCTTCCCTTCATAATTAGGTCTCAGAGACACTCCACTCCTGGGGTAAACACACGTGAGGCTTTTCTGAGGACTATCCACTGAACTGGTTTGGCTTTCTCTGGGGATCCCTGTGCTAGTGATCCTACTCCCCCTTCTTTAGTGAAATGCACGTATAGGTCTGTGGACAGGGTCGGATCACATCGAGAGAGGACTGCTGTGGACAGCTGCTGCTCGATAAAGTTTAAAGAGTGCATAGCTTGCTCGGTAAGGGTTTTCTGCTCCCATGTGTGTTTACCTTTCAAGAGGTCAATTCAAAATGGCCTGACAAATTCATGCAGCACATGCCCTCAAACTCCTCACATCCATGCCCTTGAGCAAGAAGGAGGAAGTCAATCACGGCTCTGTTTTGAAGAACTGCATGACGGACATTGTTAACATCTACAGCAAGCTCGCTCAATATATTAAATGTTAATTTGTTATGTTAATTTGTTTTCCTTTACAATCAACAAACTTGAGTTTATAACAAAATACCTAAAAACTAAACAATAATTGCCTGGCACAGAACCCAAAAGGTCGAGTTCTTGGGGCTCAGCACCAGTGACTTTCAAATTTTGTGCAACAGCAACAACTTGTGCTCTCAAAACACTCTCTGGGTTAATTTTGGCTTAAGTCCAAGCTCTAAACTCTGTCATAAAATTTAACAACACTCCATTAAACAAATACAAAAGAAATTAAATGATATAGTTATACCTTTTTCACCAAACCACTAACTAAAACAAACACTTCATTTAACTGGTTATTACTTAATTCTAAATACTAAAACCAACTTATTACTAAACTTAATCTTATAACTAAATAACTATTTTCTGTATTTTACGGAGTCAGTTCTCAGCAGTTTCAGGGTTGTCATAGGTGCTCCAGGTATGTCGCTGTTGTCACCGTTGTTATCACTGTTAGCTGTTATCTCTGACTGGGAACATACACAGGTAAATCAACTCAGCACCAAACAGGTTTTGCTTCTCCTGCAAAAACACACATACAACTACAAGCATTAAACAATACAAAACTCAGTCCTTGTCATTCATCCATTTGCATGTTCTTGTGACAAACATAAAGTCCTGGAATTGACTGGGGTCTTCCCTTCTTCACTGCATGGTGATGTATCACAATTGCAGGTTCTTTTCTTCTTTCATCCCTTGTGCATAATTCAAGGGAGGCCAAAGTTCTCAGTGCAGCCCTAACATGACATGGCCTGTTTCATCACACTGAAAATCAGAAATATCAGATGTTGGACTTTCGTTGTCACTGGGACAATTGATGTTGCCTCCTGACAGAGCTGCTGCAATGATGTGTGCTTGTTTCTGCATTGCATCTTTCATGGCCGCTGTGAACGCTGCTGTCTGGTCACTCTGTTCAGCTCTAGTTGCTCGTATCAGCATCTCATCAACGGCATAGGCTTGGGGTAAGGTAGCTAGGATGGTTGTGGTACATGAACTGGCATTTTCAAAGGTGAGGGAACGAAATAGGTGTTCTTGGACATCTGTAGTTAGGTCTTGTGCATCCTTTAAAGCAGCTGACAGTCTATCAATAAATTGTCCATATGGTTCTGTGGCCCCTTGCCTGATGGTAGCATACGGTGCAGGTTTCTTCTTGTCAGGAACTAAAAGCAAGGCTCTGTGGGCCAATGTTTGAGCCGTCTGACGGATCTCAATGGGGACGGTGAGCTGGACGTTGGTTGTAGCGTATGGTCCTTGTCCTGTCAGCATATGGGGCTGAAGACCATTAAAAGGATCCCCTATTTCTTGATGTTTATTTGCCTCTTCAATTGCCAAACGCCTCCACTCTCTTTCAAAAATGAGGAGCTGTGAGGGTGTTAGCAGCAGCGAAGCGATGTTAGTGCAGTCTGCGGGGCAGAGTACATCTGTTGTAAAGATGTACTGAATTATGTTTCTGGCTGCTTCTGATCTTATTCCATAAGTAGTAACTGTGTGCTTTGCTGAACTCAACACTTTCCATTCGTGAGGTTTCCACCGAGCCTGGGCATTTTCTATAAGAACTGGACAAGAAATTGAGTTGGGTAGGAGTAAGTCTCCTTCGAGGACCGCCTGTTTCAAGACGCCAGCCCAGCGCCTTTGTATCAGATTCTGTTGGGCGACTGGCAGTGCCATCTGCTGTGCAGAAGGTGGAAACGATGGAGCAGGCTGTGCAGACTGCAAAGCTGTGAGATTCTGCCTGTTGGTGGGGAAAACTGGGAAACCGCAGCTGTCTGCTGTTCTAATTGAGTTTGGCAGTTTGATAATTCAGCAAGCTTGGCTATTATTTGTTGCAGTTCATTTGCATGCTGTGATTTATTCTGTAGTCGTGGCGTGTCATGAAAATTGAGATCGGGATTTTCGCCGTCTGAATCGGAGTCAGGGGGCAGGGGGCACAGAACCGCTGTAGCTTGCTGGTAATGAGCAGCTGGCTGCACCGTGGCTGGCTGTGGAGCCGCTGTTACGGGGGTCACGGCGTCCACTGGCCCCGTGGTTGCCAGGCCGGAAGTGGCCATGGAGGATGCCATGTTTGTTTTGGTGGTTCGGGCCGGTCGCGCCTGCACCGCTGCTTTGATTTCCAGTGGGAGGGGAAGCCACACCGCCTCGCTCTTGTCACCACCCCGATCTCTGCCCCTCTCTTTCGTCTCTTGTGCCAGCCCCTCTCCTCCCTTGGCCCTGCCTAGGATCTCATCTTCCACCACGCCCCGGGGGTCTGGGGAGCACGGCGCTTCCTGTTCTGTCTGAGTCCGTCTGGCTGCCGTGGAAGGTACTTCCGGTGGCTGAGCCACGCACTCCGAAACTGCGTTCACTACCTCGTGCAACGTGGAGCAAATTTGAGCTGCGTTTCCCCTCACTGGACACATGTTACTGATACTGAAAAACCTTGCAACCTTAGAAGATCTCTGGATTTCTTTTGTTTCATCCACCACCCCCTCGAAAGCTTGGATTGCCACCTGGGCGGCTTTCTGCTCAGCCGAGAATGTCTGCAAGGTATTCATAACCTTTTTTCAAGCGGCTCCTAACACCTGAGCCAGCTTTCCTTCTCTCCCACTGCTGATGGCGAGATCCCATAGCAACTTGCCTATTTCTTTCCACTCTCTTTCACTAAACACGAGCGATGGTTTGCTCAGTTTCCCAGTCTTCCTGGCCCAACTGACCTAGTTCACTTTCTTTAATCTTATTTCCTCTCTTTGAGATAATATTTGATAGAAGTTGAGTCGCTGCCTGGAATTCTTTTTCCATCTTACTTTTGATTCCTTTGTTTCCAGACCACGGCTTACCTCTCTCTCCACTGCGTGTTGCTGTTTCTCTTCAAATGAAACTCCACGACCACGCTACCAGCTTCCCAGCTCCTTCGCTCATTTCGGCACCGTCCACAGTTTGGGTTCCTACACCGCTCTGGTTCGGAAACAAGCACAGAGACTTTTCCCGCGTTTAGGCGAACTTCAAAACCGCATTAAAGAGCAAAAATCCGAACCGCATTAAAACGCAAAAAAAGATATCAAAATCACATCAAAGTCATTTTTTAATGAAATTATTAATCAAAATTCTGCATTTAAGCAATCCAAACTGCATTGAAGCGAACTCAGTCCCTGGTCGGGCACCAGATGAAACCAGGGAACTCCTAATTAAAGTGGGAAGCTGGACAGAGCAACACACATACAACCAACATGGCTAGATCATGCGTTCTCCTTTTATTCCTCCAGGAAGGGGGGTTAAATACAGTTCAGATAGTTTAGAGTTACAGGTGTTTTCTAATTGGCATTCAGTGTAAGAAAGAATGTAAACAATTTCACACTTAATGAAGTCACTGTAACCACACTATAACAATCCTATATAATGCTTAAACACACCTTAAACTAAATTATAACTGTGCCACAAGTCTATCTACTCCTAGACAGGCCTAAAACTGATTTGGGATAGCTCAGCTCAATTTACTACAGCTGGGGTTGTTTATCCTGAAGAGGAGGAGGGTCAGGGGAGATCTCATCACTCTCTACAACTCCCTGACAGGAGGGTGCAGCCAGGTGGGTATTGGGCTCCTTTCCCAGGAGCAGTGACAGGACAAGAGGAGAGAGCCTTCAGCTGCACCAGGGGACATTTAGGCTGGACATGAAGAAATATTCTTCACAAAATGGGTGATTGGGCATTGGAATGGGCTGCCCAGGGAGGTGGGTGAGTCACCATCCCTGGAAGTGTTGAAGGACAGACTGGGTGTGGCACTGAGTGCCATGGTCTGGGTGACAAGGTGGTGTTGGGTCACAGGTGTGACTTGATGCTCTCCAAGGTCTTTTGCAGCCTGCTGGATTCTCTGATGATAGGGACACTGCAGGGCCCTGGGAAAGCAAGGGGCCATGGTGACGCTGCGGGGCCTGGTGGCACTCAGAGGACCAGAGTGACACTGTGTACGACATGGCACCACAGAGCCAAGGGGCCACTGTGACACTGTGGGGCTGAATGGAAGCAAGGAGTCCATGGTGACAGTCTGGGTCCTGGTGGAAGCCCAGAGGCCACTGTGACACTGAGGGGCCTTGTTGAACCAAGGGGCCATTGTGCCCCTGCAGAACCAAGGAGAGCCTTGGGAGAGCCTGGGGCCCAATGGAATCAAGGGGCCATTGTTCCATTGCAAGGACTCTTGGAACTGAGGGAACAACTGTGACACTGTGGTGCCCCATGGAACCAAGGGTCCCTGGTGACACTGCAGGATCTTGTGTGACCAGGGCTCCACTGTGACACTGCAGCACCAAGGAATTCATGGTGACCCTCTGAGGCCTCACGGAACCAAGAGGCCACGGTGACACTGCAGGGCCTTGTGGAACCATGCAGAGCATTGGGACAGAGCAGGACCTCGTGTCATGATGGGGCCATGGTGACACTGCAGGGTCCCATGGAACCAAGGGGCCAGGGTTGCTCCTCAGGGACTCCTGGAATGAAGGAAACAGGTTTGACATTGTGGTGCCCCTTGGGACCAAGAGGCCACTGTGACACTGTGGAACCAAGGAGAGCATTGCTGCACTGCCAGACCTCCTGGAACCAAGGATCCATTGTGACACTGCAGGGCCCAAGGATCCAAGTGATTTTGTGACACCAAGGGGTCCCATGGAACCGATGGGACATTATGACACTGGGAGGCCTCATGGAATCATGGAGAGCATTGTGACTCTCTAAGGCCCCATGGAACTGTGGTGACACCAGATTGGCTGGCTGGGAGTGTGGATCTGCTGGAGGGCAGGAAGGCACCGGGCCCTGGACAGGCTGAATCCAGGGCCCAAATCCAACAATGTCAGGTTGAACAAGTCCAAGTGCCGGGTCCTGCACTTTGGCCACAACAACCCCTGCAGTGCTACAGGCTGGGGACAGAGTGGCTGGACAGTAGCTGGGTAGATTGGGACATGCAGGGAATGATGGACGTCAGGCTGGACATGAGGCAGCAGTGTGCCCAGGTGGCCAAGAAGGCCAATGGCTCCTGGCCTGGATCAGGAATGGTGTGGCCAGCAGGAGCAGGGCAGGGATTCTTCCCCTCTGCTCAGCACTGGTTGGGCAACACCTCGAGTACTGTGTCCAGTTCTGGGCCCCCCAATTTAGGAAGGACATGGAGGGGCTGGAGTGTGTCCAGAGAAGGGCAACAAGGCTGGGGAGGGGTCTGGAACACAAGTCCTTTGAGGAGCAGCAGTGGGAGCTGAGGTGGTTTATCCTGGAGAAGAGGAGGCTCAGAAGACAGGTTGGACTTGATGATGTCCAAGGTCTTTTCTAGCCTTGATGATTCTGGGATTCTCTGAAACCACCCTTGCAGCAGTTGCAGGATGAGCCCTGGGCCTCCTCTTCAGAAGGTCCAACAGCCCAGGTGCCTCAGCTTCTCCTCACAGCCCCAAAGCCCATCCTGTCAGTACTGCAGAGCCTCTGCAGCTCCTCCTCCTTGCCCACAACAGGGAGCCCCACAGCCAGACACAGCAGCGCAGATGGGCCCCCCTGGTCTGGGGTGCCTCTGGCAAGGGAGCAGCACCAGGCACTGCAGGAGCCTGCAGACAATTCCTGAAGCACCTGGAGGATGATCCTGCTCCCCAAGGGACGTTCCTATGGTGCCAAGTGAGGAACTGAACTGGGGAGTGGGGCCAGAGAGGGAAGGGCAACCAGGGATGGGCTGTTTGCAGGGGGGGGGACAGGGATGGGTAATAGGAAGAAATTTGTACCGGGGAAAAGCCAAGAAAGCCAAGGTGTGCCGCTGTAGGACACGAAATGAGGACACGGACTCTGGTTTTCAGAAGGCTGTGTGAGACTCGAAGTCTGGTCTTTATTTTTCAAACCTGCCTTATATACTTTTTTACAATGAGCCCACCTAAGAGGTGGGATCCTTTGACCCATTGGTCACCCCAAAGGGCCATCAAGTGAAGTTCTCTCCTTTGGGAAAGAATGCAGAAAAACAAGATAGTTTATAATAACATGCTCTTGTTTACAACAGGTGTCTGTGGGAAAAGAATTTCCCGAAACCAAAACATGGCAGGCACAAACTGTGGCTACATTTCACCCTTTTAGTTTTTAAAAAAAAGAAAAAGAAAAAAGAAAAATGCAATTCTCAATGCCTAATTATAGAGGGGCCACCTGAGCGATCACTCGCATCATCTGCATCTGAGTCATCACTTGGAGATTCCTCCGCTTGATGACTTTCATGCCGGTCACGGTCCCCAGGGTGGAGTCCGTGACCAGACCAAAAGGAATCTGGGAAAATTGCTGACATGCCATGACAGCAGCTCTCAATTCAACCAATTTGGCCGAGGCAGCTCATGACCCCTCAGCTCCTGCCACTCAGATCCATCCCGACAAGTGACAATGGCTTTCCCTGTTTTTCCCAAACCGTTAGACGGTGGGTCCTTGCACTGGTTCTGGACCATTTTATGGTCACAGAGAAAGTTCAGCCAATTTCGCCACTTTTAGTAGCTCATGGCTGGGCATGATCTGCCCGAAAAAGGTTTGCTAGAGCACTCTGCAGGGATTCAGAGTTTGTGGGGCTCCAGTCAAAATTCTCCCGTTTTACGGGATTCACTATTAAATAGTGAAATTGCCGTCGTATGCGGCGGATGGGGCAAAAAAGACCCATTCCAAAAATGTGCAAGGAATCAGACCATTTGTCACTCCATTGGCAAATGAAGCCTGTGGGATGAAAATCTGGAATCACAGCATCGACTTTCCTGGAGGCCTTGTAACAACCTCCATGTCCCAGATTTCTTCTTGATGCAGAAAACCGGAGTGTTCCACGGACCAGTGGAAAACTCGAGATGGCCTTGGTCCAGTGCTCCTGGACCGATTGTCAAAGAGCAACTAATTTATCATTCAGAAGGGGCCACTGGCAGTCCAAAATGGGTCTGTCCGTCAGCCACCATTTAAAATTCTGTCCCAACCCGCATCCCCCAAGCCGCCAAGACGTCCCGCTCTCAGAGGTTAGTAGTAGTTTCAGTGACATATGGTTGAACCATAGCTGACTGTCCCTCTGAGTTCGTGACCATCACGGGTCGCTGGCTCACAAAGCATTGCTTCGTGCCACCCAGTCCTGTGACAGACGACTGAACAGGATCCAGAGGCCACTGCGGAGGCCATGCAGCCTTGGAGGTGGATCTCTGAAGGGGTGGCATCAGGGAGGTGGAGGGTGCAGCACATCTCGGGATGTTCCTCACTCAGGACTGCTGGCCAGTGAGCTTGAGGCGGCCAGGGAAATCCAAAGCAGCCGTCTCCTCGCCACCGGTTCTCAGTCCTGGAAACAGAGGACTTACAAGGTTTGGGGTTTGCCCTAAGTGCAGGAAAAGCCTGAACAGCTCCCTGCGGGGTGACAGGATCTGTGTGTGTCTGCCCTGTGGGTGTCACCGGAGCAGAGAGAGATACCTGTCCCAGGTTCTCGGCACCTGACATCACGACCCTTTCAGTGCCAGCAGGGCCAAAAAGACACTTTGCAGCCCCCATGAGACGCACTGCGACCTCCCAATGCCCCATTTCCAAAGCCTTTGATGTCACTTCGTCTCAGAAGCTTCTCTGGCCTCTGGGGCGCACGGTGACCTGGCGTGGTGGCAGCGTCCCGTGGTTGGCTGGAGAAAGGCCACCAACTCGGGGCCTTTTCCTGCGAGCCATCACAGGGGACGTGGCAGCTGCGCTGCCTTCTGCCCCAAACGTGAGCCCTGGGAGTGACACAGACGGAGCATCCCCAGAGTCACTGGAAGTCGGGGGGTGGGGGGGGGCCGCAGCGGCACCAGCGGCTGTAGAAGCCGCTGAAGCCCGCGATCCTGGAGACAGAGGTGGTTCGCTCAGTGCAGGAGGAGTGGCCGACGCCCAGAGGGACTCGGTCCCTCCCACACGCCGCACTGGAGGAGGGGTCGGCAAGGGCGGGTGTGGAAGAGCCGGTGCTGATCCGGCTTTCCGCCCGTCCGGGGCCGTGGGGACAGAGGCACACGGAACCGCGGCTCGCCCCGTCCCCACAGTGAAGCCAGGTCGCGCAAACACGGAAGGTTCATCGGCAAACCGAGTCGTTGCTTCACTGCCGGCCCGTGCCGGGAGAGGGGGTGGAGGGTCAGCGCGCCGCCGCGCCGCCGGTGATGGGGGGGTGGGCTGTTTCCCCCCGGCCGCGGCGGCTGCTGGCGCCTCCCCGCTGCGTGTGCGGGGGGGCTCCTCCGCCGGCCGATTCACCGCGGCAGGCACCGCGGGGCCGGAGGGGGATCCGGCCCCGCCCCCGTCGCGCGTGCGGCGGCGCGGCGGCGGCGACTCATCGTCTCCTCCCTCGGAGGGACTGATTTCCACATCGTCCGCCCCAAGAGGAAAGCGCGTACGTCTTTCGCAATGTGGGCACTTTGTCGTGACTGTCCCCTTTAAAGTGACGCCCACTGTCCGCGCTGTTGACTGCGCCCGTTCGCTTTCCACGACGTAAATCCGGGGAATGGGCGGCGACCGCGGAGCCGGGCGGGGCGGGGCCACGACCGCCGGAGGCGGCGACCGCGGGGAGGGACGGGGCGGAGCCACGACCGCCGGAGGCGGTGACCGCGGGGCGGGGCGAGGCGGAGTCACGACTGAGCGGGGCGATCGCGGAGCCGGGCGGGGCAGGGTTTCCACCGCCACCGGAGGCGGGGACGACCGCGGAGCCGGGCAGGGCGGGGTTTCCACCGCCACCGGAGGCGGGGACGACCGCGGAGCCGGGCAGGGCGGGGTTTCCACCGCCACCGGAGGCAGGGACGACCGCGGAGCAGGGCGGGGCGAGGCCACGAACGCCGATGGGGGCGACCGCGGAGCAGGGCGGGGCGGAGTCACGACCGAGCGCGGCGACCGCGGAGCCGGGCGGGGCGGGGTTTCCACCGCCACCGGAGGCGGGGACGACCGCGGAGCAGGGCGGGGCGGAGTCACGACCGAGCGCGGCGACCGCGGAGCCGGGCGGGGCGGGGCCACGAACGCCGATGGGGGTGACCGCGGAGCAGGGCGGGGCGGGGCTTCCGAATTCCCAACTCCCCCCCCTTTCCCGCCGCTCGGCCCACGCGAGAAGGGCTCGCGGAGATCAGTGTGGATCGCACCCGGGGGGCGGGGCGAGGGGTCGTCCCGGACTCCCCGGTCCGTCCCCGCTCCTGTTTCCCTCCCCCACCCACGCGTGGGGGGCTCCAAACCTCTCCGGGGAAATCGGATTCCCGGGGGGAGGCGACAAGCGAACCCGACACGTTCTGGATGGCTCGGGGGCTTTCCAATCCACTGCTGGCTGAACCTTCCGCCACAGCTCCTCCGCTTCTTGCGTCCACGAGGTCTCCGTCTTCCGACTCTGCGTCGGACATCAGCTCGCTCGGAAGTCCGTCGTCTTCCTCAGATGCTGCAGGACTTAGACCTGAACTGGAGAGTGAACTCTCACACGGACTTTTAAGTACATTAAAAATTTGTCTCCAAGTTATTATTAACCTGGAGATCTCTGCTTGTCCAGAGGACATAGCTTCATGCAGACTGCGTCCCAGAACACGCCACCATGTCTTTGATAGCGCTTCATAGGCATTCGCAGAAATACCATTTCTCTTTCCCCAAATGTAAAGGGCCTGGAATTGATCTCTGGGAATGTAAACCCCGTTTCTATCCAACAGGTCTTCCCAGAGTTCCAGCACCAGACAGTCTTCAGGGTCTAGTGCAGGAACTTTCATTTTGCCAAAAAGTTCGTCTCCTTATCGGAGAGAAACGAACTGGCAAGCAGGGCGGGAATCGGTATTTTACCTAAAAATTCGCTTTCAGGATACCTCGTTTCCCGCGGCTGCAATCACGTCGGGGTCACCAGATGTCGCTGTGGGACACGAAATGAGGACACGGACTCTGGTTTTCAGAAGGCTGTGTCAGACTCGAAGGCTGCTCTTTATTTTTCAAACCTGCCTTATATGCTTTTTTACAATGAGCCCACCTAAGAGGTGGGATCCTTTGACCCATTGGTCACCCCAAAGGGCCATCAAACGAAATCCCTCCTTTGGGAAAGAATGGAGAAAAACAAGATCGTTTATAATAACATGCTCTTGTTTACAACAGGTGTCTGTGGGAAAAGAATTTCCCGAAACCAAAACATGGCAGGCACAAGCTGTGGCTACAGTGTATTATATATATGACACACTATTTTCAGCTAAAAAAATATTATTATCAGTGTTCCAGTGTTATCTGGCACAAAACATGTCCTCTAAAATATGGATCCAGGTCCCCTGTATAAGCAAACACAATAAAGAATCCTGCAGGAATTCTTTGTCTCTGCTCCCATCTGTCCCACCACCTCTGCAGCTGGAGGTGCAGCCTCAGCACTTGGGAGGGCTCCAGGGGTCACAAGCTCAGCTCCCACACAGAGAACTTGTGTACCCTGGGGTGCTTTTCTTGGCTCCTGCACGCTCACACAGGCTGAGATGGACACTGATGGTGTCTGTGCCAGGCTCTCTCACCTCAGCCCAGCTCCCTGCAAGCTCTGCCAGCTGCCCTGAGCTCTCTGCAGCACCAAGGGCCTCTCCCCAGCACAGCCCAGCCGGCTCTGGCCCCACAGCTCTGCTCAGACCAGGCTGCTCTGGGCAGGGGCCCCACGGCCTCAGCCCCTCGCAAGGGCACAGCAGCAGCTGCAGCTCAGAGAGGGCTCAGCCCCAGCCATGGCAAGGTGCTGGCACAAGGGAAAACCAGGCTCCCTGGGTGCCCTGCTCCGCTCTCCCTGAGCTCCTGAGAGCTCTGCAGCCCCTGCTGCCATCCCATCTGCCCAGGCCAGCACAACAGCCCCGGCCTTGGGGCCCTCAGGAGCTGCTCCTGCTGCAGGCCCAGGGCCCATCCCAGAGCTAGGGCAGCCAGAAAGCTGTGCCCATTTCTGTTCCTTGCTGCTCTGATGAGGATGGATCCTCAGCCCCTTGGAGATTGCTGTTGAATTTTACTTTTTCAGAGGCCTCTTCTTTCTTGACCTCTTCAGCTGAGAAATTCAGTGAGAAAAGCTCATAAACATTTGTTCAAACTACCCAAATAAGAAAAGCCCCTGGGAAAAAAATATTAGGTTTTCAATTCTTCTGTGGTCAATTAGACAGGTTTCAGAAGTTCAAAAAACTTCTCAAGGACTCAAAGTGAGATTGAAACATTGAAGTTTGTAGAAGTTTTAATGGGTCCCACAGAGAAACACAACTGAGAAAGTGTCCCCAGGTTCCAGGTAGAGCAGAACCCTGCAGGCAGTGATGACAGGTGGGGGCAAACAAGGCAAAGGTGTCTCTGATGCTGAGCAAACCTGGATGTGTTTCAGGAATGCAAAGGGCCAAGGCCTGAGCCCCAGCCCCTGGCAGGGCAGATCCTGTCCCTCCCTCCTTGCTCAGGGCTCTTCCCAGGCCACTGGGATGTGGGGATGTGCAATGCCAAGGGCAGCACCATGGGGCAGCCCCTGCCAGGCTGCTGAGCAGGGACAAGGAGGCCATGAGGCCCCAGGCCTGCAAGGGTCACTTGTCCCCTCCTCCTGGCTCAGGCCCAGGGCCAGCAGCCATGGCCAAAGTGCTGCAGGCCCAAGTTGGCTCTGTCAGGGCCTTGCAGCTGCTGCCCATCCCTGTGCCCTGTGCAGCCCAGGCTGTCCTACGGTGTCCATGCCCTGTGCCTCTGTCCCTGCAGGCTGTCGTCACCCCCGGCTGCCCCACCTGGCTGGGCCCTTCCTTTGCTGACAGCTCTGCGTCCTGCCTGCCTCTGCCTGGGCACACAGAGCCTTGGCCTGGATACCAAAAGGGTTCATTCCATTTTTACTGTGCCTGTGAACTTTTAGAACAGAATCAAGGCATGCAGGGCCTGCATTCCAGCATGGAATGGTTGCAAGAGAAGAAGAAGACATCTGGCTCAAGAGTGCAGTGATAGAGAAAACAAGGAATAAATCTGACAAGTTCAGATGGGTTTTATGGTAATGGCTAAATTGTCATACACATGTAGTGACTGTATATAAGTAACACATTTAGAATCACATGTCCATGAAAGGTTAAGAGTTACCACACGTTGAACCTCAAGCCTGAATAAATGATGCCCTCTTCAACACCAGATTAGTGTTAAGGAGTCTTATTCTGATAATTTAGAGATTTGGTGACAGCAGGGCCTCACAGAACCAAGGAGTCTACTGTGACACCTTGGACCCTCACGGAACCAAAATCCTTTTTGACACAACAGGGCCACATGGAACCAATGGTCCATTGTGATACTGCAGATCTGAGGAGACCGTTGTGACACTCTGGAACCTAATGGAATCAAAAGTACATTGTGACAGAGAAAGGCATCATGGAACCAAGAGTCCATTGTGACACTGCAAGGCTTTGTTTGAGCAAGGGAACCATTGTTGATAGTCCAGAAACTCATGGAACCAAAGGGCCACTGTGACACACCAGGGTTGCCTGGACTGAAAGATCCATCGTGACAATGTGGATCCAAGGAGACCATGGTGCCACTGTGGGGCCTCGTGGAACCAAAGGGGCCATTCTGACACAGCAGGGCCTTGTAGAACCAATTAGGCCATTGTGACACTGCTTAACCTCACAGAACCAAAGTGACCATGTTAAACTGTGGGACCTCATGGAACCAAGGGTCCATGGTGACACTGCAGAACCAAGGAGACTGCTGTTGGCAGTAGGAAAGCTCATGGAACCAGAACTCCGTTGTGACACAGCAAGGTCTCATGGAACCAAAGGTCCATTGCAACTCTCTTGGGCTTTTAAAATGGTCCAGGATAAATTCTGATTTGAAATAAGAAAGAAATACTTTATGATGAGGTTGACAAATAGAAACAGGTTTTCCATAGAAGTGAATGCCCCATCCCAAAACGTGTTCAAGGTCAGGAGCTCTGACTGATTTGTGGAAAGACTCAAAAACACAAAGGCAAAGTGAATTTTAAAGTAGGTATGCATTTATTCAGCAGCTGGAGGCACAGAGGATATCTCCATCAAAGTCCTGCATGCCAACCCATTTGTTCACATTCTCTTTTATGCTCTAAGAAGCTGCATATGCGTTAAGTTTCACAATGTTCATTCCCTGGTACCACCCCCCTCCCACTCCATATGCTGATTATATTCAGTGCTTTGCGCCTGTGTAGTCATCTCTGGTGGTCGTTGTCAGTGGGATCCATGGGATACTAAGAGAGACTCCTCTCCCAAAGTGTCAAAATGGCCCTTTGGTTCTGTGGGGCTCTGCAGTGTCACCATGGTCTCCACAATTCCATAGGGACTTGCAATGCCACAATGGTCTCCATGGATCCACGGTGCCCTGCAGGATCACAA
>JADMLD010000367.1:0-28837 GCA_017589585.1 Phylloscopus whistleri
AACTCGCACATTTTCCATCATTTAATTTTAATTTATTTTATTTCTCTTTCTCTCCATCCTCCGTTTCTCTCCTCCTCCCCGGGGGTCTCAGGGGTCTCTCCCCTCAATCCCCTCGTGCCCGGGGGGGTCTCTCGGCAGCCCCCAGAGCCCCCTCAGGGTCTCGTCCAGCCCTCCCCATTTTGGGGCACCCTGATCCCATTTCGGGTGCTCTCGCCCCTTTTTTGGGACATTTCCATCCCATTTTTGGACACCCTGATCCCATTTCTGCCCCTCCCACCCCATTTTGGGACATTTCCACCCCCTTTCTGAGCCCTTCCCCCCCAAACTCCCACTTTTTCGCACCATTTCTTTCAAATTTAATTTCATTTATTTTAATTTATTTTATTTTATTTCTTTTTCTCTTTATTCTTCGTTACTTTTTCCACCCCCGGGGGGTCTCTCCTCTCAGTCCCCTCGTGCCCGGGGGGTGTCGGGCAGCCCCCAGAGCCCCCTCAGGGTCTCGGTCCCGCCCTCCCAGCGCCTCCTCAGCTCCTCGTGGTCGCGGCTCAGGCGCTTCCGCAGCTTTCGGGCGAAGGTGGCGCCGCGGGGGCGCGCTGAGATCGGCGGCGCTGAGCTCCAGCAGCCCCGCGCCTCCTCCGCGTACTCCGAGAGACGCCGGCGGGCGTCGTTCCGCAAATCGTGGAGCTCCTGGAACGTCGTTCTGGGGAAAAAAAAAATGGGATTTTGGGTCATTTCGGAAAAAAAAAAAAAAAAAAAACGCGGATTTGGGGGCGTTCCTGGGGAGAAAAAAAAAAATCGTAATTTGGGAAGAAAAAACCTGGGAATTTGGGTCATTTCTGGGGGGAAAACAGGAAATTTCCGTCGGTTTTGGGAAATAAAATAAATGAAATAATAAATATAAATAAATAAACATAAACATAAACAAAAACATAAATATAAATATAAATATAAATATAAATATAAAATATAAAAATAAATAATATAAATAATATAAGTGTAAATGTAAATATAAATATAAATATAAATAAAAATATATATATAAATAAATAATATAAAAATGTAAATGTAAATGTAAATGTAAATGTAAAATATAAATATAAATATAAATATAAATATAAATTTTTTTTCCCCCAATTCTCACTATTTTGCCCAATTCTCGCGATTTTTCTCCCCCAATTTTTAGGCTTTTATGACTTTTTTTTTGCCCCAATTCTCCCTATTTTCTCCCCCAATTTTTTACCCTTTTATAACTTTTTTCCCCCAATTTTTGCTCTCCCCCCATTTTTTGGGTCGATTTCCGCCGTTTTTTCGGTCCATCCCGCACTCACCGCAGCCGCTGTGCCAGCGCGCTCTCCCGCAGCCGCTCGGTCGCGTTCTCGGCCGCCGCCCCCAGGACCCCCAGGAGCCCCCAGACCCGCGAGGGGGCGGCCGGGGGAGCCTGGGGGGCCGCGGGGGTCGGATCGGGGGGGCTCGGCTCAGCCCCGCAGCCTGAAAAGGGAGAAAAATGGGATTTAAACCCAAAAATCCCGGATTGAAACTCAAAAAAATCCGGGATTTAAACCCAAAAATCCGGGATTTATCCCCCCAAAATTCCGGGGTTTAAACCCAAAAAACCCGGGATTTCTCCTCAAAATATCCCGAGATTTGTCCCCAAAAACCCGGTCGGGTGGGCCGGATCGGGGGGGCTCGGCTCAGCCCCACAGCCTGGAAAGGGAAAAAAAAATGGATTTAAACCCAAAAATCCCGGATTTAAACCCAAAAACCCGCGGGATTTAAACTCAAAAACCCGGGATTTAAACCCAAAAACCCGCGGGATTTAAACTCAAAAACCCGGGAATTGTCCCCAAAAAACCCGGGATTTATCCCCAAAAAATCCTGGGATTTATCCCCAAAAAATCCGGATTTAAACCCAAAAAAATCCTGGGATTAAAACCCCAAAAAAAACCCGGATTTATATCCCCAAAAATCCTGGATTTAACCCCAAAAAATCCCGGGATTTATCCCAAAAAATCCTGGGATTTATCCCCAAAAAATCCGGGATTTAAACCCAAAAAAAATCCTGGGATTTAAACCCCAAAAAAATCCCGGGATTTATCCCCAAAAATCCTGGGATTTAAACCCAAAAAATCCGGGATTTAAACCCAAAAATCCCGCGGGATTTCACCCCAAACAACCTGGGATTTAAACCCAAAAAATCCGGGATTTAAACCCAAAAATCCCGCGGGATTTGGACCCAAAAAACCCGGGATTTAAACCCAAAAACCCCGCGGGATTTGGACTAAAAACCCGGGAATTATCCCCAAAAAACCCCGGGATTTGACCCCAAAATCCTTCCAAAATCCCTCAAAAAAAAAAAAAAAAAATTCCCCTAAAATTCCTAAAATAAAATAAAATAAAATAAAATAAAATAAAATAAAATAAAATAAAATAAAACAAAACAAAACAAAACAAAACAAAACAAAATAAATCAAAACAATCCCAAATCCCCCCCGGAATTGCCCGAACCCCCGGGGTTTTTCCCCAAAGCGGCCGCCAGGGGGCGATGACGTCACTGACCTGCCAGCAGCGCCAGCGCGGCCACCGCGACCCAAACCTGCATGGCGGCACCTGGCGGGAGGGGAGAGACCCAAATGTCACAAAACGGCCCAAAATTGTCCAAAATGGCCCCAAAATTGTCCCAAAATTGTCCCCAAATTGTGCCCAAATTGTGCCCAAAATGGCCCCAAAATTGTCCCCAAATTGGCCCCAAAATGGCCCCAAAATTGTCCCCAAAACGGCCCCAAAATGTCCCAAAATGTCCCCAAAATTGTCCCCGAAATGGCCCCAAAATTGTCCCCAAAAACCTCGGGAATGTCCCCAAAATTGACCCCAAAATTGCAAAAAATGGCCCCAAAATTGTCCCCAAAATGTCACAAAATGGCCCCAAAATTGTCCCCAAAATTGTCCCCAAAAACCTCGGAAATGGCCCCAAAATGACCCAAAATTATCCCCGAAATGGCCCCAAAATTGTGCCCAAAATTGTCCCAGAAATGGTCCCAAATTGTCCCCAAAATGGCCCCAAAATGGCCCCAAAATTGCCCCAAAATCGCCCCAAAATTGTCCCCGAAATGGCCCAAAATTGGCCCAAAAATGGCCCGAAAATGGCCCCAAATGGCCCCCAAAACCTCGGAAATGGCCCCAAATGTCCCCATATGTGCCCAAAATTTCCCCAAAATGGCCCAAAAATGGCCCCAAAATTGTCCCTGAAATGGCCCCGAAATTGCCCCCAAAATTGTCCCCAAATGTCCCCAAAATGGTCCCAAAATTGTCCCCAAGTGCCAAAAATTGTGCCCCAAATGCCCCAAAATGTCCCCAAATTGTCCCCAAAATGTCCCCAAACCCCTCAAAAGTCCCCAAAATCTCCAAAAATGCCCCAAATTGCCCCTAAAATGTCCCCAAAATGTCCCCAAAATTGTCCCCAAACCCCCCACCCCCAAATTGTCCCCAAGCGTCCCCTCCCCCCCCTCACCTGTGGGGTCCCTCGGGCTCCTCCCCCCCCCCCGGGAATTTGGGGGTCCCTAAATACCCGAGGGTGGGGGCGGGGCGGGGGGCGTGGCCAGCTCGACCTTTGCCCGGCCCCTCCCCCACCCCCTCCCCCACTCCCTCCCCCACTCCCCAAAATTTGGGGGGGGGGGAAGAGGGGGAGGGGGAGGACAAACCCCCACCCCTCCCCCACCCAAAAAATCCCCTCCCCCACCCCCCCCAACCCCCCCAAATTGGGGTGGGGGAGGGGATCGGCGGGTGGGGGAGGGGGGGACGCCCCCCTGGCCCCTCCCCCTCCCCTCCCCCACCCCCCCGGCCCCGCCCCCGCTGGACTTTGGGACCCGACGTGGCCGAAGGGGTGGGGGAGGGGCAAGGTCCAAACCGGGGGGGGGAGGGGTGGGGGAGGGGGAGGGGGGGGAGGGGAGAGCGCCGGAAAATTCTGGGGAATTCGGGAAAATTTGGGCAAAAATTCCCCAAAATTTTGGGGTGAAAAACTCCCAAAAACCGGGGGGAGGGAGGGGAAATCCCAAAAATCGGCAGAAATTCCTGAAATTTGGGGAAAATCATCCAAATCCAGGGAAAATCCCCCAAATTCGCTGAAAATCCCCCAAATCCGGGGAAAATCCCCAAAATCTGAATGAAAACCTCAAAAAATTCACCCCAAAACCCCAAATTCAGTGAAAACTCCCCAAATCTGGGGAAAATCCCCAAAATTGGTGAAAATCCCCCAAAATCTGAATAAAAACCCCAAAAATTTCACCCCAAACCCCCAAATTTGGGCAAAATCCCCAAATTTCACCCGAAACCCCAAAATCTTGGGGAAAATCCCCCAAAAATGTGAAAACCCCAAAAGTCGGAGGGAACTCACCCCAAAACCCCAAATTTGGGGGTTTTCCTCCAATTTTGGGATTTTTTCCCCCAATTTTGGGATTTTTTCCCCCAATTTTGGGATTTTTCTCCCCAAATTTGAGATTTTTTTCCCCAAAATTGGGATTTTTTTCCCCAAATTTGGGGTTTTCCCCCCAACATTTGAGATTTTTTTCTCCCAAATTGTTTTTTTTCCCCAAAATTAGGGATTTTTTTCCCTCAAATTGGTATTTCTTCCCCCAAATTCGTTTTTTTTCCCCAAAAATTGGTAATTTTTTTCCCAAATTTGGGATCCCCGCCCCCCAAAATGGTATTTTTTCCCAAGTTGTTTTTTTCCCCAAATTTGGGATTTTTTCCCCCAAAATTGGGATTTTTTTTCCCAAATTTTCCCAATTTTTCCCCCAAATTGTTTTTTCTCCCAAATTTGTGATTTTTTCCCAAATTTGGGATTTTTCCCCCCAAATTCGTGTCCCCCCCCAAAGAAGAGCCGAGACCCCAAAACTCCGGAGTTTTATTCCTTTATTGGGGGAGGGGCCCCCGAATTTGCCCAAATTTTGGGGTTTTTTCCCCAAAATGTCTCGTTGGGGGAGGGGGGGGAAGGGGTCCAGGCTCGCCCCTCCCCCACCCCAGAGTGGATCCAGTGTGTGGGGGAGGGGCAGGAAATTTGGGGAATTTTGGGGATTTTTGGGGATTTTTTGGGAATTTTTTGGGATTTTTGGGGAATTTTTGAGGATTTTTGGGGGATTTTTTGGGTGGAATTTTTGGGGATTTTTTGGGGATTTTTTGGGGATTTTTCGGGAATTTTGGGGGAATTTTTGGGGGGAATTTTTGAGGAATTTTTGGGGGAATTTTGGGAACTTTTGGGGGAATTTTTAGGAAATTTTGGGGAATTTTTGGAAATTTTGGGGGAATTTTTTGGGGGAATTTTTGGGGTTTCCCCCCTCGGTTTTTCCCTGGGTGGGGGAGGGGCTGCCGGCAGCTGGAGGAGGATGAGGAGGAGGAGGAAACCGAACCCGGTGAGGCCGAAGGCTCAGGAGGAGGAGGAGGAGGCTGAACGTGGCGAGGTCGAAGGCTGCGAGGAGGAGGAAGAGGAACCGAACTCGGCGAGGCCGAAGGCTCAGGAGGAGGAGGAGGAAGAACCGACGCCGGCGAGGCCGAAGGCTCGGGAGGGGCCTCGTCCCACAGCGAGGAGAAGGAGGAGGAGGAGGAGGAGGAGGAGGATGAAGGGATGAAGGCCTCTCTCTGGTGTCCCGGCCAGGACGACGAAGGTCAGGATGACGATGATGAAGATGAAGATGACGATGAGGATGATGATGGTGACCCCTCAGCCGATGGTGAGGCCGAAGCCGCAGTGGAATTTCTCCTTCCTGTGGTTGATGATGATGATGATGATGATGATGATGATGATGATGATGAAGATGTCAATGACGATGATGATGAAGATGAAGGCCAGGATGATGATGATGGTCTCAGGTCTCAGCCGATGGTGAGGCCGAAGCCGCAGTGGAATTTCTCCTTCCTGTGGTTGATGATGATGATGATGATGATGAAGACGACGATGATGATGAAGATGAAGGCGAGGATGATGATGATGGTCTCAGGTCTCAGCCGATGGTGAGGCCGAAGCCGCAGTGGAATTTCTCCTGCCTGTGGTTGATGATGATGATGATGATGATGATGACGATGACGATGATGATGAAGATGAAGGTGAGGATGATGATGATGGTCTCAGGTCTCAGCCGATGGTGAGGCCGAAGCCGCAGTGGAATTTCTCCTTCCTGTGGTTGATGAAGGCTCCCAGGGCCAGGGTGAGGGGGAGGGGCGGCAGCTTCTTCTCCAGCACCGCCCCCACCTGCCACGAGCTGTCCACCGAGCCTGGGGGGCAGAAATGGGGCGGGTTGGGAATTTTACCCAATTTTGGGGAACTTTTCCTGAATTTGGGAGAATTTTCCTGAACTTTTGTAGGATTTTCCCAAAGTTTTTGAGAATTTTCCCCAATTTTTTGAGAGCTTTCCCCAATTTTGGAGAATTTTTCCCAATTTTTTGGGGGAATTTTTCCCATTTTTCAGTGATTTTTCCCAAATTTTGGGGAATTTTCCCCAATTTTGGGGTAATTTTCCAGAATTTTCCTGAATTTTAAGGTGAATTTCAGGGTGATTTTAGGGAACTTTCGGGGTGACTTTTTGGTAATTTTGGGGTGAATTTTGGGGTGATTTTGTGGTGAATTTGGGGTGAATTACCAGGAATTTTGGGGTGAATTTTGGGGATTTCAAGATGAATTTTGGGGGTGAATTTTTTGGGGATTTTGGGGTGAATTCCCAGGAATTTTGGGATAAATTTCAGGGATTTTGGGACATTTCTCTCACCCCTGAAGAGCAGGTTCCCGCGGGGCAGCTCCAGCTGGTACCCGAAGGCGACGCTCGAGTCCTGGAGCCTCGTGCTGGCCTCAAACTCCACCCCCACCTGCAGCTGAGCACACCTGGGGCTCACACCCTCCCAAAATCCCAATTTTGGGGGCTTTTCCCCATTTTGGGGGATTTTCCCCTTTTTTTTTAGTAATTTTTCCCTTTTTCTTCAAGATTTTTCCCGTTTTTAACCATTTTTTAACATTTTTAATGATTTTTTTTTTCCATTTTTGAGCCATTTCTCCCCATTTTGGGATCCCCATTTGGCTCCACCCACACCTGGGCACACCTGGGCACACCTGGGCACACCTGGGCACACCTGGGCCCCTCCCCAAATCCCAATTTGGGGACTTTTCCCCTTTTTTTTGAAGATTTTTCCCATTTTTTAACATTTTTCCCCATTTTTAAACCATTTTTTCCCCATTTTTGAGCCATTTCACCCCCACCCACACCTGGGCCCCTCCCCCATCCCCATTTTGGGGACTTTTCCCCATTTTTGGTGATTTTCCCCTTTTTTTCCGTCATTTTTCCCATTTTGAACCATTTCTCCCCATTTTTTAACGATTTTTTTCCCATTTTTGAGTGATTTCCCCCATTTCAGGATCCCCATTTTCCCCCCACCCCATCTGGGCACACCTGGGCCCCTCCCCAAATCCCACTTTGGCGACTTTTCCTTTTTTGGTGATCTTCCCTTTTTTTTTCAGCCATTTTCCCATTTTTAACCATTTTTCCCCATTTTTGAGCGATTTTTTCCCATTTTTGGGGTCCCCCAGGTGAGTTTGGGGCTCCCCAGGTGTGTTCCAGCCCCTCCAGGTGTATTTTTTGTCCCCCCAGGTGTATTTTTCACCCCTCCAGGTGTGTTTTTCTCTCCCCCAGGTGTGTATTTGTGCCCCCCAGGTGTGTTTCTCACCCCCCCAGGTGTTCCCCAGGTGTATTTTCTCTCCCCAGGTGTGTTTTTGCCCCCCCAGGTGCATTTTTTGGCTCCCCAGGTGCATTTTCAGCCCCCCAGGTGTTCCCCAGGTGTGTTTTTTGCCCCCCAGGTGCATTTCCAGCCCCCTCAGGTGTGTCCCAGGTGTATTTTCCACCCCCCAAGTGTGTATTTCCCCCCTAGGTGTGTCCCAGGTGGATTTTGGGTATACCTGTTCACTGGCTCTATGATAATACGTGTGTCCCACCCCCCCAAGTGTTCCCCAGGTGTGTCCCAACACCCCAGGTGTGTCCCAGGTGTGCCCCAGGTGTGTCCCAACCCCCCAAGTGTGTCCCAGGTCTGTTCCCACATCCCCAGGTGTTCCCCAGGTGTATTTTCCCTCCCCAGGTATCCCCCAAGTGTTCCCCAGGTGTGTCCCACCCCCCCAGGTGTGCCCCAGGTGTGCCCCAGGTGTGTTTCAGGTTACCTGCTCGCTGGCTCTATGGTAATATGTCAGGTGAGCCCCGGCCTGGCCCAGCGTCACCGTCCCGATCCACGAGGGGGCTGTGGGGAGAGGGGGGGGGGGTCACCTGGGGGTCACCTGGGCACACCTGGAAGAGGTTGGGGGTCATCTGGGGGTTACCTGGGCACACCTGGGGGTTACCTGAGCACGCCTGGGGGTTACCTGGGGGCACCTGGGGTCACTTGGGGGTTACCTGGGCTCACCTGGGAGCACCTGGGGAGGAGTTGGGGATCACCTGGGGGGGGGGGGTGGTTTGAGGTCACCTGGGAGGGGTTGGGGGTAACCTGGGGTCACCTGAGGGAGGTTTGGGGTCATTTGGGGTCACCTGATGGGGGTTTGGGGTCACCTGGGCACACCTGGGGTCACCTGGGGGCATCTGGGGTCACCTGGGAGGGGTCGGGGATCACCTGGAGTCACCTGGGGGTCACCTGGAGTGGGTTGGGGTCACCTGGGAGGGGTTGGGGCTCACCTGGGGTCACCTGGGGGGGGATTGGCAGTTTTGGGATGAATTTGGGGCGAATTTTTGGGAATTTTCAGGATGAACTTTGGAGCTCTCAGGTGTGCATTTCTGCGACTCACCTGAGTACCTGCTGGGCAGGGACAGCCCCGCCCCCTCCTCCCCAGGGCGCCGGTGGCACACCAGCTCCGCCCCCAGCACCCTCACCTGCCCAGGTGTGTTTGTGTCTCACCTGAGTGGATTTTGGGGCTCTCTCACCTGCCCAGGTGTGTTTGTGTCTCACCTGAGTGGATTTTGGGGCTCTCTCACCTGCCCAGGTGTGTTTTTGGGGCTCCCAGGTGTGTTTCAGACTCACCTGAGTACCTGCCGGCCAGGGACAGCACCGCCCCCTCCTCCCCGGGGCGCCGGTGGCACACCAGCTCCGCCCCCAGCGCCAGGTGAGGCGTCACCGACTGCAGGTAATGGGCGACCACGATACCTGGGGGGGAAATTGGGATGAAATTCGGGGAATTTGGGATAAAATTTGGGGGATTTGGGGGAATTTGGGAAAATTTCGGGGGAATTCAGGGGATTTGGGGGAAATTTGGGAGAATTTGGGAAAAAATTCAGGAAAATTTGGGAAATTTTGGGAAAATTCAGGAGAATTTGGGACAAAATTCAGGAGAATTTGAGAGAATTTGAGAGAATTTGGGGGAATTTGGGACAAAATTTGGGAGAATTTGGGAGAATTTGGGGCAATTTGGGAAAATTTGGGAGAACTCAGGACAAAGTTTGGGAGAATTTGGGAGAATTTCAGAGATTTTGGGAAAATTTGAGACAAAATTTGGGAGAATTTGGGAAAACTGGGGAAAATTTGGGACAAGATTCAGGAGAATTCAGGATTTTGGGGGCATTTTGGGGCCGTTTTTGGGGGGATTTTGGGGCTGTTTTTGGGGTTTTTATGGGGGGTGTTGGGGGGATTTTGGGGGTTTTTTGGGGCAGCTTTTGGGGCCGTTTTTGAGGCTTTTGGGGCGGTTTCTGGGGTTTTTGGGGCCGTTTTTGGGGCTGGTTTTGGGGTTTTTCTGGGGGATTTTGAGGCCATTTTTGGGCTGATTTTGGGCAGTTTTTGGGTTTTTTTGGGCCGCACCTGATCCCATGAGGATGTCGGGGTTCCCCAGTGTCAGTGCCGCCGTGAAGTCACCCCCCCGGTATTCCCCGTCCAGCTGCCAATTCACAAACTTGGACTGCTGAGTCTGGGGGGAAAAACGGCAATTTTGGGAAAAAGAATTAAAAAATCCACAATTCCCAGAATTCCTCCTCTAAAATCCGCGAAATTCCCCAGAAAATCCCCAAAATTCCCCCCCCAAAATTCTCAAATTTCCCCAAAAAATTCCCAAAAACGGCCCAAAAATTCCCCAAAAAATGCCCAAAATTTCCCCCAAAAATCCCCAAAATTCCCCCAACAAGCCCCCAAAATTCCCCAGAAAATTCCCCAAACTTCCCAAAATTCCCCCAAAAATTCTTCAAAAAATTCCCCCCAAAATTCCCCCCCAAAAATTCCCAAAATTCCCAAAATATTCCCCCAAAAAATCCCCAAAAATTTCTCAACATTCCCCAACAAATGCCCAAAAACTCCCCCAAAAAATCCCCAAAATTCCCCCCAAATCCCCCAAAATTCCCCCCTCCGGTACCTGGAAGGCGACCTTGGAGCGCACCCTGCTGGTCACCTGGTGAACGACCTGGGCGTTGAGGCTGCCGCTGTTGTCCATGTCCCCCACCAGCACCGGGAACGCCTGGGGACCCAAAAATTCGGGAATTTTGGGGCCAAAACAGCCCCAAAAATCCCGAAAAAACACCCCAAAAAATTCAGGAATTCCTGGCCCAAACAGCCCCAAACAGCCCCAAAAAATCCGGGAATTTTGGGCCCAAACAGCCCCAAAACCCCAAATTTCTGAGTCCCCAAAATCCTCCCGTTCCTAACGTTCCTCAAATCCCCCCAAATCCACCCAAAGTCCCCAAAATTCCAATCCCTGAATTCCCAAAATCCCAAATTTCCCCCCAAACCCCCAAATTTGGTCTCTCTCACCTTGGTGGGGCTCAGGTGCTTGGTGCCCAAAATCCCAAATTTCCCCCCAAACCCCCGTCCCTGAATTCCCAAAATTCCAACTCCAAATCCCCCAAATTCCCCCAAATCGACCCAAACTCCCCCAAATTCCAACCCCTGAATTCCCCAAAATCCCAAATTTCCCCCAAAATCCCCAAATTTGGGGTCTCACCTCAGTGGGGCTCAGGTGCTTGGTGCCCAAAATCCCAAATTTCCCCTCAAATCCCCAAATTCCAAGCCCCAAATTCCCCAAAATTCCAATCCCCAAACTCCCAAATCTCCCCAAAATCCCCCAAATTTCCCCCAAAATCCCCAAATTTTTGGTCTCACCCACCTCGGTGGGGCTGAGGTGCTTGGTGCCCAAACTCCCCAAAATCCCCCAAATTTCCCCAAAATCCTCCAAATTTCCCCCAAATTCTCACCTCGGTGGGGCTCAGGTACTTGGTGCTCAAAATCCCAAATTTCCCCCCAAACCCTCAAATCCCCAAAATCCCAAATTTCCCCACAAATCCCCAAATTCCAACCCCCAAAATCCCAAATTCCCCCAAACTCCCAAATCCCAATCCCCGAATTCCCCGAAATTCCAGTTCCAAATCCCTCAAATCCACCCAAATCCACCCAAACTCCCCAAAATTCCAACCCTCGAATTCCCAAAATCCCAAATTTCCCCAAATTTCCCCAAATTCCCCCCAAATTTGGGGTCTCTCACCTCGGTGGGGCTGAGGTGTTTGGTGCCCACGTAGGTGGCCCCGAAGTGATAGTTGGACTCGCCCAGGGTGCTCAGCGCCACCGTGTGGTTCACCTGGGAAATGCAGGGAAAGGTGAGAAAATCACCCAAAATTCACCCAAAAATTCCCAAAAAATCCCCCCAAAATTCCCAAAAATTCCCCAAAAAATTCCCCAAAAAATTCCACCCAAAAATTCACCCAAAATTCCATCCAAAAATTCCCAAAAAAATTCCCAAAAATTCCCCCCAAAAATCCCAAAATTCCCCCCAAATTAATTCCCAAAAAAATTCCCCAAGAAATTCCCAAGAATTCCCCCAAAATTCCCCAAAAATTCCCCATAAAATTCCCAAAAACTTCCCAAAAATTCCCCCCAAAATTCCCAACAAATCCCAAAAAAATCCCCAAAATGCCCCCAAAATTCCCAAAAAATCCCCAAAAAATTCCCCCAAAGAATTCCAAAAATTCCCAAAAAAATTCCCAAAAGTTTCCCTAAAAAATTCCCAAAAATTGCCGCAAAAAAAATTCCAAAAAAATCCCCAAAAAATCCCCCCAAAATTCCAAAAAAAATTTCCTAAAATTCTCCAAAAAAACTCCAAAATTTCCCCCCCAAAAAATCAAAAAAAATCCCCCAAAATTCCTAAAATTCTGTCAAAAATTCACAAAAAATTCTAAAAAATTCCTTAAAAAATCTGAAAAATTCCCCCCAAAAAACCCCCCAAAAATCCCCAAAAAATTCCCAAAATTTCCCAAAAACTCCCAAAAACCCCTCACCTGGAAGTGGTTGCTGAGCCCTTTGTTCACCGTCAGCTTCACCCCCTCCATCTGCACTGGGAACAGCTCTGGGGGAAAAAATGGGAATTTTGGGGGGAAAAATGGGAATTTTGGGAAAAAACATGAATTTGGGAAATTGGGGGTTTGGGGGGAAATTGGGGATTTTTTGGGGAATATTTTGGAATTTTTTGGGAGGGAATTTTAGGAATTTTTTGGGAATTTTGGGGGGAATTTGGGGGGGAATTTTTGGGAATTTTTTGGAATTTTCGGGGAATTTTGGGGATTTTTGGGAACTTTTTGAGGAATTTTTAGGAATTTTTGGGGGAATTTTTGGGAATTTTTGGGAAATTTGGGGAATTTGGGGGGATTTTGGGGAATTTTTGGGGGATTTGGGGGAATTGAGGATTTTTGGGGAATTTGGGGATTTTTGGGGAATTTTTTGGGGAATTTTTGGGGGAATATGGGGGAAATTGGGGATTTTGGGGAAATCGGGGATTTTTGGGGGTATTTTTGGGAGTTTCGGGTGATTTTGGAGGCAGTTTTGGAGCGATTTTTGGGATTTTGGGGGATTTTTGAACCTTTCTGGGGTTTTTTGGGGGGATTTTGGAGTTGTTTTTGAACTTTCTTGGGGGGGGAGTTTGGGGAGCAAGTTTGGAGCTTTCCCAGGGAATTTTGGGGCAATTTGGGGCCGATTTGGGGTCACTTTTGGGCCAATTTGGGGTGATTTTTGAGCCGATTTTTGGGGCACTTTGGGGCCTATTTTGGGTCATTTTGGGGGCAATTTTGGGGCTGATTTTGGGGCCGATTTGGGTGATTTTTGGGGGCAATTTTGAGCTGATTTGGGGTCACTTTTGGTCCGATTTCGGTCCAATTTTGGGGTCACTTATGTGCCAATTTTGAAGGCACTTCTGGGGCTAATTTTGGGTGATTTTTGGGCTGATTTGGGGTGATTTTGGGGCCGATTTGGGGTGATTTTTGGGGTCACTTTTGAGCCGATTTGGGCCGATTTTTTGGGTCACTTTTGGGCCAATTTTGGGGTGATTTTTGGGCCAATTTGAGGCGATTTTTGGGCCGATTTGGGGGCACTTTTGGACCGATTTTGGGGCCGATTTCAGGGTCATTTTTGTGCCGATTTTGGGCCGATTTGGGGTCATTTTGCGCCGATTTTTGCGCCGATTTTTGGGTGATTTTGGGGCCGATTTCGGGTCCGGTGCCCCGCTCACCTTTGCAGCGCCGGTGACACTCCTCGAAGGCGCCGGGGTTGGGCAGGGGGGGCTCCGAGCCCGGCTCGGGGGGGCGGGGGGGGAGGGGCGCCCCTCCCCCACCCCCCAAAGCGCTGACGGGGGGAGGGGCCCCGAACCCGGGGGGGGGCACGGGCAGCAGGGGGGGGGGGAGGGGCGGAGGGGGGGGGGAGGGGGCGAGCCGGCGGCCCAGACGTTGCCCATGCTGGGGGAGGGGCGGGGCTGCCAAAAAACCACAAAAAAATTTCAACCGCGGAGCCCCAAAATCGCCGATTTTCACCCCAACCCGCCCCCCTCCAATTCCCGCCCCCGCCACGCCGGATTTTCCCGCCAAATCGCCCCCCCCACACAGACCCGCGCCCTTCCCTCCCCGCCCCCGCCGGGGTTGAGCCCAAAAAGCCCCAAAAAGCCCCGAAATCGCCCCAAAATCGCCGCCGCCCCCCCCCGCACCCACGCCGAACTCACGCGGTGGCGGCCGGAGAGCGCCGATCTCCGGCCACGCCCCCCAGCGCGCTGATTGGCTGGCGCTTCCCGCCCGCGCGCTGCCATTGGTCGGCCTCCTCCTTAGTCCCGCCCCCTCCCTCTTCCGATTGGCTGACGCCTCACTGTTGATTTCCTGTCCCGCCTTGCGGGGGTCAGGGGCGGCCTGAGCCCCGCCCCTTTTATGACGTCCCGGATCACGATTGGTTGTCCTGATGAATGCCACCGCCTACCGGGCGCTCCTATTGGCCGAGGCAGCGCGGGGCCCTCGCGACCATAGAGGCGCCAAGGGCGCGCGGGGCGGAGCGGCCCCGCCAGGGCGCCGCCATCTTGGGGCGGCCGGCGCTGGAGGACCGCCGCCATGGCAACGGCGAAGGCGGCGGGAGGTTAGGCCGATTCCCAAAATCGACCCCAAAAATTTGGGATTTTTCCCCCCAAAAAATCCCCATAAAAAAATCCCCATAAAAAAATCTCAATAAAATCGAGAAAAAAAAATCAACAAAAAAATTCCCAATTTTCGTTATTTTTAATTCGTTTTTTTTTTTTTTCACAGCCCCATCGAAGTCAACTCCACCCCTCCCCCCGCCCCCCCCGCCGCCCCTCCCCCGCCTTTCCGCGGCGGCAGCCCCGCCCCCCCGGCCCCGCCCCCCGGCCCCGCCCCCAGCTCGTGCAGCCGCAGCGTCACCAGGGCCGAGCCCAGCGCCGCCCGGGGGGGACCCCCGGGACCCCCCCCCGGCAGCTGCAGCAGCAGCGTCGCCACCGCCGCCACCCCGTCCTCGGTGGGCTCCAGGGTCACCGGGCCCGCTCCGGGAACCCGCCGGGGGGGTCCCGGGTGGGGTTTGGGGGGTCCTGGGTGGAATTTTTGGGGTCCTGGGTGGGGTTTGGGGGGTCCCAGGTGGGGTTCAGGGAGTTCAAGGTGGGGTCTGGGGGGTCCTGGAGGGGGATTGGGGAGCCCCGAGTGAGGTTCAACGGGTCCCAGGTGGGGTTCGAGGGGGCCTGGGTGGGGTTTGGGGGGTCCCCGGTGGGAGTTTTGGGGTCCCAGGTTGAGTTTGGGGGGTCCTGGCTGGGATTTTTGGGGTCCCAGGTGGGGTTCGAGGGGTCCCAGGTGGGATTTTTGGGGTCCTGGGTGGGAATTTTGGGGTCCCAGGTGAGGTTCGAGGGGTCCCGGGTGGGATTTTTGGGGTCCCGAGTAAGGTTCAAGGGGCCCTGGAGGGGATTTTTGGGGTCCCAGGTGAGGTTCGAGATGTCCCAGATTGAGTTTGGGGGGTCCTGGCTGGGATTTTTGGGGTCCTGGGTGAGGTTCGGGGAGTTCCAGGTGGGGTTCGAGGGGTCCCGGGTGGGATTTTTGGGGTCCCAGGTGAGATTTGGGGGGTCCCAGCTGAGGATTTGGCAGCTCCGAGGGGGAAATTTGGGGATTTCGGGGGGAGAAGTTGAAATTCGGGGGCTCCGAGGGCGAATTTGGGGTGCCCAGGTGGGAATTTTGGCAATTCGGCCTCCCCGGTTCGACGCTTTGGCCGCTCAGGTGCAAATCTTGGTAGCCCGACCCCGAACTTTGGTTGCCCAACCCCAAATTCTGCTGGCCAACCCCCAAATCTTGGTAGCCCGACCCAGAATCTTGGTAGCCCAGTGCCCTATTTTGGTTGCCTGACCCCAAATCTTGGTAGCCAGGCCCTGAATTTTGGTTGCCCAACCCCAAACTTTGGTTGCCCGACCCTAAATTCTGATAGCCTGACCCCAAATCTTGGTTGCCCGACCTCAGATTCTGGTAGCCCGACCCTGAATCTTGGTAGCCCAACCCCCTATTTTGGTAGCCCGACCCCAAACTTTGGTAGCCCGACCCCAAATTCTGGTAGCCCAACCCCAAACTTTGGTTGCCCAACCCCGAATCTTGGTAGCCCAGTGCCCTACTTTGGTAGCCCAACCCCAAACTTGGGTTACCCGACCCCAAATCTTGGTAGCCCACCCCCCTACTCTGGTAGCCCACCACGACGGGGGGAGGCTGGAAGCAGACGGTGACCCTGGCGAAGGGCCGGGCGGCCATCTTGGACATCTCCTGGCGCTGCCGCCGGCGCTGCCCGCGCGCCTCCAGGCCCTGCTTGGCCTTCCAGAGCAGCACGCAGAGCGCCAGGAACAGGAAGAAGCACGAGAAGAAGACCGAGAAGAAGACGAAGAGGTCGATGTGCGCCTGGTCCTGCCGGAAGAAGAGCAGCCCCTGCGAGGGCTCCGGCCCGCCCAGGACCAGCAGGTAGAACCGGGTGGACTTCAAGGGGTGGCCCGAGTGGGGGTAGGTCAGCACCAGGCGGTCCCGGACCCCCCGGACCACCAGGGCGGGCACGGGGTGGGCGATGGTCAGGTAGGTGACCAGGCCGTGGGCGCGTTCCTCCAGGAGGTGGGGGGGGCCGGGGGGAGGGGAGCTGGGGGAGGGGGCGGCCAGAGCGGTTTGGTGGCCACTGGGACCGGTTTGACCAGTGAAACCGGTTTGGTGGGCGAAGGAACCGGTTTGGTGGCCGGAGAAACCGGTTTGGTGGGCAAGGGAACCAGCTTGACCAGTGAAACCGGTTTGGTGGCCACTGGGACCAGTTTGGTGGCCAGTGAAACCAGTTTGACCAGTGAAACCAGTTTGGTGGGCGAAGGAACCGGTTTGACCAGTGAAACCGGTTTGGTGGGCAAAGGAACCGGTTTGGTGGGCGAAGGAACCAGTATGACCAGTTTGACCAGTTTGGCCACTGGAATGGGCTCCAAAAGTCCTGGGGTCATCAGCTTGACCAGTCTGACCAGTTTGACCAGTGAAACCAGTTTGGTGGCCACTGAGACCGGTTTGGCCAGAGAATCCAGTTTGGCCACTGGAACCGGTTTGGTGGCCTCCAGGACCTCCGTTGGGGTCATCGGCTTGACCAGTCTGACCAGTTTGGCCCCCAGAGCCTCGGGGGTCACCAGTAAAACCAGTGGGACCGGTGGGGTCAGGACTTCCGCGCCAGGAGGTCCCAAAGGTGCCACCACCACCACCACCTGCAGTTCCTGAAGTCCTCGAGGTGCCGCCACCACCACCCAAGGTCCCCAAGGTCTCAAAGCCACCGGTTGCGGTCCAGGAGGTCCCAAAGGTGCCACCAGCACCAGCAGCGGTTCCTGAAGTCCTTGAGGTGCCACCACCAGTGCCCAAGGTCCCCAAGGTCCCAAAGCCACCGGTTCCGGTCCAGGAGGTCCCAAAGGTGTCACCACCAGTGCCACCAGTCCCAAAGGTCCCAAAGCCACCGGTTCCGGTCCCAAAGGTGTCACCACCAGCTCCTGAAGTCCCAAAGGTGACACCATCGGTCCCAAAGCTGCCACCACCACCGGTTCCGGTCCCAAAGGTGCCACCACCAGCAGTCCCAAAGGTGTCACCACCACCGGTTCCTGTCCCACCTGTCCCCGAGGTGCCGCCACCGCCACCGCCACCCCCTTGCCCCCCGAAGGTGGCCAGGGCGGCCCCGCCCGGCGCCTGCACCCGCACCCGGTGCCACCCGGTGCCCGGCTCCACCTCCACGGCGAAGGTGTCGTAGGAGGTGGCCACGAAGAGGTCGACGGAGCCGAAGGTGACGTCCAGCGTCAGCCGGATGTCCACGTTGGTGAACTTGGGCTGGACGGCGAAGGGGACGGAGCGGCCGGGCGGCAGCGGCCGGCGCTGGGGCGGCGGGAAGCAGTGGCTCTGCGAGGCCGGGTCCAGGCAGTACTCCTGCTCCACCGCCAGCAGGCGGTAGCACTGCTGCCCGCCCACCGGGTGGCCCTGGAAGGAGTCGCGGCACTTGGAGCACTGCGGGGACACCGAGAAGGTCGTGGTCAGGGTCGTGGAGGTCATGGAGGTCATTTTGGATGGTCGGTGGTGGGTTCTGGCCACTCTGGTGGCAGCAGAACGTCGAGGAACCAGGGGGGTTCCATCCCCATGTACCCACCAGAGAAGGTTCTGGAATGGTTTTTGGATTTGGGGACACTAGAATGTCATGGTCAAGGTCATCGAGGTCGTTAGGGTGGGTGGTGTTGGGTTCTGAGCTCCCTGGTGGCAGCAGAACATCGAGGAACCAGGTGGGCTCCATCCTCACGTCCCCACCAGAGAAGGTTCTGGGACCATTTCAAGATTTGGGGCCACCAGAAGGTCATGGGTGAGGTCAGTGTGGTCATTGGGGTGACTGGCATTGGAAGGGAAGGGGTTCTGAGCTCCCTGGTGGCAGCAGAACATCGAGGAACCAGGTGGGCTCCATCCCCACGTCCTCACCAGAACACCCTGGAGAAGGTTCTGGAACTTTGCGCACACTGGAATGTCATGGTCAAGGTCACTGAGGTCATTGGGGTGGGTGGTGTTGGGTTCTGAGCTCCCTGGTGGCAGCAGAACATCGAGGAACCAGGTGGGCTCCATCCTCACGTACCCACCAGAGAAGGTTCTGGGACCATTTCTGGACTTGGGGCCACCCAAATGTCACCCCTGAGGTCACCGGCATTGGACGGAAAGAGGTTCCCAGGTGTCCCCAGGTGCCCCCAGCTGCCCCCCAGGTGTGCCCAGGTGTCCCCAGGTGTCCCCCAGGAGCCCCCAGGTGTCCCCAGGTGTCCCCAGGTGTCCCCCAGGTGCCCCCAGCTGCCCTCCAGGTGTCCCCAGGTGTCCCCAGGTGTGTCCCAGGTGTGTCCCAGGTGCCCCCAGGTGTGCCCAGGTGCCCCCAGGTGTGCCCAGGTGTCCCCCAGGTGTCCCCCAGGTGTCCCCAGGTGTGCCCAGGTGTCCCCCAGGTGTCCCCAGGTGTCCCCAGGTGTCCCCCAGGTGCCCCCAGCTGCCCTCCAGGTGTCCCCAGGTGTCCCCAGGTGTCCCCCAGGTGTCCCCAGGTGTCCCCAGGTGTCCCCCAGGTGTGTCCCAGGTGCCCCCAGGTGTGCCCAGGTGCCCCCAGGTGTGCCCAGGTGTGTCCCAGGTGTTCCCTCACCTGCCAGGGGCACGCAGGTGTCATTTTTTTCCCCGTTTTTCCCCATTTTCACCCCATTTTTCCCCGTTGTTTTTTTTTTCCCAGGTGCCCCCCAGGTGTGCTCAGGTGTGTCCCCAGGTGTGTCCCCAGGTGTGTCCCCACCTGTCCCCAGGTGTCCCACCTGGTGCCGGTAGCAGTCGCGCCGCTCGGGGCAGGCGCCGCTCTCGGTGTTGTTCTGGCAGGGGCAGCCGGTGCCGTCCAGCTCGTTGCAGGTGTCGGCGTGGCCGTTGCACTGGCACCTGTGGGCCAGGTGAGCTCACCTGAGACAGGTGAGACCCCGCCCTCCCCTTTTTTTCCTGAATTTTCCCGTTTTTTCCAAATTTTCCCGTTTTTTTCTGATTTTTTTTAATTTTTCTCCTTTTTCGTTGGACTTTTTTTCACATTTTTCCCCTTTTTTTTTGCATCCCCAGGTGTGCCCCCTTTACCTGGCCCAGGTGACACAGGTGACACCACACCTGTCCCAGGTGTCACACCTGTCCCAGGTGACCCTCACCTAGTACAGGTACCATCTAACATGAAGAACCCCGCCCGGCAGGTGTCACACCTGTCCCAGCCCCACCCAGGTGTCACACCTGTCTCCTCCAGCCCTGCCCAGGTGTCACACCTGTCCCAGGTATCTCAGGTGACCCTCACCTGGTGCAGACGCCGTCCAGCATGAAGAACCCGGCCCGGCAGGTGTCACACCTGTCCCCCACGCTGTTGTTCTGGCAGTTGACGCAGACGGCCTCGGCCTCGCTGGGGCCCTCCGACACCCAGGTGTGGATCTGCACAGGTGAGCCGGCGCACAGGTGAGCGTCCAGGTGCCCCCAGGTACCCCCAGATGTCCCCAGATGCCCCCCAGGTGTGTCCCAGGTGTCCCCCAGGTGTCCCCAACCCCCCCAGGTGCCCCCCCAGGTGTGTCCCGGGTGTCCCAGGTGCCCCCTCAAGTGTCCCAGGTGTGTCCCCAGGTGTTCCCCAGGTGCTCACCAGGTGTGTCCCCCAACCCCCCCAGGTGCCCCCCAGGTGTCCCAGGTGTTACCCAGGTGTGTCCTCAACCCCCCCAGGTGTGTCCCCAACCCCCCAGGTGTGTCCCCAACCCCCTCAGGTGTCTCAGGTGTCCCCCAGGTGTCCCCAGGTGTGTCCCCAACCCCCTCAGGTACCCTCAGGTACCCCCAGGTGTGTCCCAGGTGCCCCCAGGTGCCCCCCAGGTGTCCCCAGGTGCTCACCAGGTGCGGCTCCAAGGGGTACCTGGCCGGCTCCCGCCGGTGCCGCTCCAGGTGGGCGCGGCTGAGGCAGACGTCGGCGCGGTGGCGGCAGAAGGAGCGGCAGGTGAGGCAGGCCCCGCCCCCCTGGCCAGGTGAGCCCACGAAGAGCGGCCGGCAGCGCTGGCACTGCGGGCCCTGCGCAGGTGGGGGACAGGTGGGGACAGGTGAGCACAGGTGAGCACAGGTGAGCACAGGTGAGGGACAGGTGAGGGACAGGTGAGCACAGGTGAGGGACAGGTGAGCACAGGTGAGCACAGGTGAGGGACAGGTGAGGGACAGGTGAGCACAGGTGAGGGACAGGTGAGCACAGGTGAGCACAGGTGAGTTACAGGTGAGGGACAGGTTCCCACCCCCATAATCCCCTCCCACACCTGCCAGACCCTCCCAGGACCCCAGGTAACCCCACCTGGATCCCAGGTAACCCCACCTGAGCTCACCTGGGTGTTGTTGATGCACCTGAGGCAGGTGTGCCCAGCCCAACCATCCCCTCCCATCCCACCTGGAGCCCAGGTAACCCCACCCAGACACACCTGGACCCCAGATAATCACACCTGGATCCCAGGTAACCCCAGGTGAGCTCACCTGGGTGTTGTTCACGCACCTGGGGCAGGTGTGCCCAGCCCATAATCCCCTCCCACACCTGTCCCACCCCCCCAGGAGCCCAGGTAACCCCACCTGAGCTCACCTGGGTGTTGTTGATGCACCTGAGGCAGGTGTCGCGGGCGCGGGGCCCGGCGCACTCGCCGTGCCCGTTGCAGGCGCAGGGCGTGGCGCAGTCGGCGCCCACGAAGCCGAAGTGGCAGCGGCACCTGTCGGGCTCCAGGCAGGTGCCGTTGTGGCAGCCCTGGCGGCACACGGGCCGGCACTCACCTGTGCGGCTGGGAGACACACCTGGGTTACCTGGGGGGGGCTGGGGTACCTGGGGACACACCTGGGACACACCTGGGACACACCTGAGATACAGCTGGGACACACCTGGGTTACCTGGGACACACCTGAGTTACCTGGGACACACCTGAGATGGCCCAGACATACCTGGGACACACCTGAAATACACTTGAGTTACCTGGGGGCACCTGCAACACACCTGGGACACACCTGGGATACACCTGAGATATACCTGAGTTACCTGGGAGCACCTGGGGCACACCTGAGATAGCCCAGACACACCTGGGGCACACCTGGGGCACACCTGTCCTACGTGGGCTGTGTCCCTCACCCAGCCAGGTGTGTCCCTGTCCCATCTCTCACCTGTCAGGTGTGTCCCTCACCTGTCTCCCCTCACCTGTCAGGTGTGTCCCTCCCTCAGCTGCCCAGGTGTTTCTCTCACCTGTCAGGTGTGTACCCGGCCCGGCAGGTGCAGGTGAAGCCCTCGGGCAGGTCCCGGCACACCTGGCTGGGCCCGCAGGTGTGGTGCCCGTTCTCGCACTCGTCCTCGGGGGGGCAGCTCAGGAAGGCCCAGACCCCGCCCGCCCCGCAGGCCTGGGGCACACCTGGGACAGGTAAACCCGGAAGTGAGGGCGGAATTATCCCAAAATTCCCAAAATTCCCAGAAAAAAAAGTCCCAAAAAACCCCAAAATTGCCCCCAAAAACGGTTCCAAACCCCGCCCCCACCACACCTGGGGCACACCTGGGACAGGTAAACCCGGAAGTGAGACCAAAATTCCCGAAATTCCCGAAATTCCCCCCAAAAAAAGCCCCAAAATTGTCCCAAAATTGTCCCAAAATTGTCCCAAAATTGGCCCCAAAAACGGCTGCAAACCCAGCCCCGCCCCCACCACACCTGGGGCACACCTGGGACAGGTAAACCCGGAAGTGAGGCCGGAATTCCCAAAATTCAAAAACTTGAAAAAAACCACCCCCAAAATCCTCCCAAAATTCCCCAAAATTTCCCAAAAATTTCCCCAAAATTCCCAAAAAAATTCCCAAAAATTCCCCCCAAAAAATCCCCCCCAAATTCCCAAAATCCCTCCAAAAAAATCCCCCAAAATTCTCAAAGAATTCCCCGAAAATCCCAAAAATTCCCCCAAAAATCCCCAAAAAACTCCCAAAAATTCCCCCCAAAATCCCAAAAAGTCCAAAAAAAAATCCCCAAAATTCCCAAAAAAATTCCCCAATTCCCTCCAAAATCCCCCCAAAAATCCCCCTAAGTCCCCAAAAAAAATCCCCCAAAAAATCCCCAAAAAACTCCCCAAAAATCCCCAAAAATTCCCAAAAAATCCCCAAAATTTCCCTAAAAAGTCCAAAAAAAATCCCCAAAAAAATCCCCAAAAATTTCCCAAAAAATCCCCGAAAAATCTCAAAAAATCCCCCCAACACCCCCAAAATTCACCAAAAAAATCCCCAAAAATTCCCAAAAACGCCACTAAAAATCCACGAAAAAATTCCAAAAAAAATCCCGAAAAATTCCCCAAAAACTCCCCCGAATCCCCCAGTCCATTCTTACCGTGCCGGGGCCCGCCGATCCCGCCCTCGAGGCACCGTCCCCCTCCGTTGTGCCCGGCGCGGGCGCACCACCCGCAGCGGGGCCGCCTCAGGCACTCCGAGCACTGCGAGGCCCCCGCGCACGCCGGGGGGGGGCAGGGATCCGCGCCCGCCCCTCCCCCCGCGGCCGGAGGGACCCCCGGGACCCCTCCCCCAGCGTGGGGGGAGGGGTGGAGCCCCCCCGCCCCTCCCCCGCCACCGCCGCCCCCCCCCCGCAGGAGGCGGCCGCAGCTGCCGGCCAGGCAGCGCAGGGGGGGCGAAGCTGGGCTGAGGCACTGGGGAGGAAAGGGTTAAAAGGGGTTAAAAATCAGTCAAAACGACCCCAAAAATGGGAAAATCCCATCCCAAAAAATCCCCAAAAATTCCCCACCCCCCCCAAAAAAAATCCCGACCCCAAAACCCCCGAAATTCCCATTGAAATGCCCCAAAAAATCCCCAAAAATCCCCAAAACAGCCCCGGGGGGGCAAAGCTGGGGCCAGGCACTGGGGAGGAAAGGGTTAAAAGGGGTTAAAATCAGTGAAATTGATCCCAAAACTGTGAGAAATTCACCCAAAAAAACCCTGGAATAATCGACCCCAAAATTCCCGCTGAAATAGCCCAAAAAATCCCCCAAAAATCCCCCAAAAATCCCCAAAAAATCGCAAAAAATCCCCAAAAAATACCCCAAAAATCCCCCCCAAAATCCCAAAAAATCCCCAAAAATCCCCAAAAAATCCCCAAAATAAATTGAAAATAAATCAGAGAAAAATAAAAAAAAAAAAAAAATCGAAAAAAACCCGGAAAAAATCAGTAAAAAAATAAAAAAAAAAATCAGGAAAAAATCGGAAAAAACCAGAAAAAAAATCAAGAAAAATCGAAAGAAAAACCCCAAAAAATCAGAAAAAAATTGGAAAAAATCAGAAAAAATAAAAAAACCCTTAGAAAAATATCCCAAAAAAATCCCCAAAAAATCCCCCGAAAGATCCCCGAAAAGTCAAAAAAAAAAAAAAAATCCAAAAAACACCCCCCAAAAATCTCAAAAAAATCCCAAATTCCCCCAAAATTCCTTGAAATTTTTGGGCCTCACCTCTCCCAGGGCCAGGCTCCAGAGGCAGTGCTGCCACCCCCCGTCGGCGCCGGGCGAGGCCAGGCAGGTGTGACAGGTGAGGTGCAGGTGGCAGGGCCGGGGGCAGGGCAGGGGCGGGGACGACTCCACCGGCATCGGGGACACGTTGAGCAGCGAGTGGCTGAAGCACGTCCACTCGTAGGCCGGCTGGACGCTCAGGATGCGCCGCGTCTCACCTGGGGACAGGTGAGCTCAGGTGAGCACAGGTGAGCTCCAAAAACCCCGCCCAGTTTGGCTGTATTGGGTTGTATTGGCTGTACTGGTCTGTACTGGTCTGTACTGGGCTGCACGCTCAGGATGTGCTGGGTCTCACCTGGCGCAGGTGAGCTCAGGTGAGACCAGGTGAGACCAGGTGAGCTCCAAAAACCCCGCCCAGTCTGGCTGTATTGGTTTGTATTGGTGTGTATTGGCTGTACTGGTTTGTACTGGTTTGTACTGGGCTGCACGGTCAGGATGCGCCGCGTCTCACCTGGGGGCAGGTGAGCTCAGGTGAGCACAGGTGAGCTGGGAAAACCCTGCCACAGCTGGACCCCACTGGTTTTTAGGGCCCCAGGACCCCGAAACTGCCCCAAATCCTCCAAAAATTCCCTAAAAATTCCCAAAAAAATCCCCAAAAAATCCCAAAAAATTCCCCCAAAAATTCCTAACAAATCCCAAAAAATCCCCCAAATTTTCCCAAATTTTCCCGAATTTCTCTCACCTGTCCTCTTGAACTGCCGCGTCCACACGCACCTGCCGGCCCTGACACACCTGGGGCAGTCGGGGCCACCCAAATCCCCCTGAAACCTCCAAAAACTCTCCAAAAAATCCCCAAAAAATTAAAAAAAAAATCCCAAAAAATCCCAAAATTCCCCCAAAAATTCCAAAAAAAATCCCAAAAAATCCCCCCAAAAATCTGAAGAAAATAAAAAAAAAAAATTCAAAAAAATCCCAAAATAATCCCAAAAAACCCCCCCAAAATCCGAAAAAAATCAGAAAAAAGTCGCAAAAAAATCCCCCGAAATTCCCAAATTTTCCCGAATTTCTCTCACCTGTCCTCTTGAACTGCCGTGTCCACATGCACCTGCCGGCCCGGACACACCTGGGGCAGTCGGGGGCGCCGCACGAGGCCTCGGAGCAGTTCTGGGGGGCGAAGATCTCGCGCTGGTTGATGCGGCAGTCGTTCTCCCGCCGGCAGCTGCCAGAGGCACCAATGCAGGCGCCCTCGGGGCAGTTCGTGCACCACTTGCATGCTGGGGGGCCCTGAGGGAGAAAAATAATCAAAGTTTTGGGGGAAAAAACGGGGATTTGGGGAAAAAATCCGTCGATTTTTGGTGAAAAAACGAGGGGTTTTCACCAGGAAATGGGGATTTTGTGGAGGTTTGGGGTCTCAGGGGGTCCTGGATGTCAAAAATTGGGATTTTTAGGAGATTTTGGGTGAGAAAATTGGATTTTAGGGTTTTTTTGGAGCCATTTTGGCCATTTTGGGCCGTTTTGGGCCATTTCAGGTGGGATTTTTGGGCCATTTTTTGGCCGTTTTTTGGCTGTTTTGGGGCCATTTCAGGTGGGATTTTTGGGCCATTTTTGGGACCATTTTGGGGCCATTCCATGTGGGATTTTTTGGCCATTTCTGACCCATTTTTGGGCCGTTTTGGGCGGTTTTTGGGGCATTTTTGGGGTCTCACCGAGCCCCCCAGGGGGTGCTGGGCCAGGCACTCGCTGCAGCTCCGGAGGCGCCGGCACTCGAGGGGCTCCCGGGGGGGAGGGGCGCAGGGGGAGGGGGGGGGGGGCACCCCAGCCTGGGGGGGGGGGGGGAGGGGAAATCAGCATCTCATTAACATCTAATTAACATCTCATTAACACCTCATTAACACCCCCAAATGCTCATTTAGCCACCCCAACCCCTCCCCCAAAATCTCATCCCCAAATCCCCCAAAACCTCCCCAAAAATCTCATTTAAATCCCCCCCCACCCCAGGAGGCTCTAAAATCCCCAAATCCCCAAAATCTGGGATTTTTCCCCCAAATCCTCCCCAAATTTCCCCAAAATCACCCCAAATCCCCCCCAAACCACCAAAAATCCCCGATTTTCCCCCCAAATCCTCTTTGAAATCCTCCCCAAATCCTCCCCAAACAGCCCAAAAATGGCAAAAAAATCCCAAAATTACCCAAATTCTCCCCAAATTTTTCCCCGACAATCCCGATTTCTCACCTCTCAGCCTCGTGAGCCCCCCGGCAGCGCCCCCTCACACCAGGCGCAGGCGGCCCGGAGCCGTTGCAGCTCCGTGGGTCGGGCAGGGCCCAGCAGGGCTCGGGGGGCACCCGCAGGGCCCAGAGCCCCCCCAGGGCGGCGCCGTTGAAGCCCCCGGAGGCCACCAGGAGCCCCCCCAGGGGGGCCAGGGCGTGGCCCACGGAGCCGGGCATGGGGGGGGCCCACCAGGGAGGGCTCTGGGGAGGGAAGGGTTAAAGGGGAGTGGAAATCAGGGTGAAAAATCCTGAAATTCGCCCCGAAATTCAACCCAAAATTCCCAAAATGATCCCCAAAATTCCCCCCAAAATTCTCGCCCAAAAATTCACAAAATCACCCCAAAATTTCCCGCAAAATTCCCACCCCAAATTCCCAAAATTCCCCCCAAAATTCCCAAAATTTCACGCAAAATTCAACCCAATATTGCCCCTGAAATTCACAAAATTCTCCCCAAAATTCAACCTGAAATTATCCCCAAAATTCCCAAAATTCTCCCCAAAATCCCCCCAAAATTCACAAGATTCTCCCCAAAATTCTCCCCAAAATTCAACCCAAAATTCCCAAATTCACCCCAAATCCCCCAAAACTCCCAAAATTCCCAAAAATCCCGAATTTCCCCCCAAAGTTCCCCAAAATACCCAAAATTCCCCCCCAAAATCCCAAATTTTGACCCCAATTTGACCCCAAATTGACGTAAAAACTGGCGATAGGGGGCGCCATTTTCCCCCATTTTTCCATTTTTTGCCATTTTTCACCCAAATTTCGCCCCCTTTTCACCAAACTTTCAGGTTTTTTCCCATTTCCGGCCCCCCCCGACCCCTCAGACCCCTCCCCAAATTGGGAACCCCCAAATTTCCTCTTCTTTGAAGCCCCCAGACCCATTTTCCCCCCAATTTCCCATTTTTTCCCATTTTTTTGCCATTTTTCACCCAAATTTCACCCGATTTTCACCAAATTTTCGGGTTTTTTCCCCATTTCCGGGCCCCCCCGACCCCGCCGCCCCCTCCCCAATTTCGGGACCCCCCCGTACCGGTGTGTGGGGGGCAGCACCCAGGCGTTGCAGCGGATCTGGTAGAGCAGAATTTCGTTGCCGAAATCCCGGCCGGGGCTGCGGCCCCCCAGGACCACCAGGGTGTCCCCCGAAATCGCCGCCGCGTGGAAATAGTGGGGGAGGGGCTGGAAAAAACCTCAAAAATATTTTAGAGACCCCCCCAAAAAATCCCCAGAGCTCAGAACCCAAAAATCCCAAATATCCCAAAAAAAACCCACAAAAAAAATTTCATTTAAATGCCATTTTCCCCCAAAATTCCCATTTTTTACCCCCAAATTCCCACCTAAATCTCATTTTTCCCCCATTTTTTCTCCATTTTTTCCCCCCAAAAACCCCTTTAAACTCCCCAAAATCCCATTTTTTTGCCGCAAAAATCCCACTTTTTCCCATTTTTTTCCCCCAAACTCCATTTTTTGGCAATTTTTTCCCACTTTTTGCCCAAATTTCCGTATTTTTGCCCATTTTTGCCCCAAATCTCTGTTTTTCACCCCATTTTTCCCACCTTCTCCCCCGGGCGGGCGCCAGGACGCTCCAGGTGAGCCGGGCCAGGCTGAGGCTGTAGAGCTCGGCCGAGGGTCCCACGCGCTCCACGTGGAACCGAATCCCCCCGAACACCAGGAGGGACTGGGAGGGGGCGTGGAAGGAGGCAGAGTGGCCATAAATACCTGAAAGTAAAAATTTGGGTCATTTTGGGGTGAATTCTGGGGATTTCGGGTCATTTCGGGTCATTTCGGGTGATTTCATGGGGGTTTGGGGAGGGGGCTCCAGGTGGAGTCGCTGCCCCCCGAGGGTTCATGGAACGAGGCTGAGTGACCATAAATGCCTGAAAATGAAATTTTGGGGTGAATTCCAGGGATTTTGGGTCATTTTGGGTCATTTTGGGTCATCTTGGGGTTATTTTGGGTAATTTTGGGCAATTTTGAGTCATTTTGGGGTCAATTTGCAGCATTTTGGGTGGATTTGGGGTCACTCTGGGGTCATTCTGAGGTCACTCTGGGGTCACTTTGGGGTCACTCTGGGGTCACTTTGGGGTCACTCTGGGGTCACTTTGGGGTCCCTGCCTGAGGTCACTGCGGGGTCACTCAGGGGTCACCCCGGGGTCACTCCGGGGTCACTCTGGGGTCACTCTGGGGTCACTCTGGGGTCACTTTGGGGTCCCTGCCTGAGGTCACTGCGGGGTCACTCAGGGGTCACCCCGGGGTCACTCCGGGGTCACTCTGGGGTCACTTTGGGGTCACTCTGGGGTCACTTGGGGTCACTCTGGGGTCACTTTGGGGTCCCTGCCTGAGGTCACTGCGGGGTCACTCAGGGGTCACCCCGGGGTCACTCTGGGGCCACTATGGGGTCACTCTGGGGTCACTTTGGGGTCACTCTGGGGTCACTTTGGGGTCCCTGCCTGAGGTCACTGCGGGGTCACTGCGGGGTCACCCCGGGGTCACTCGGGGGTCACTCACCGGTGGGCGGGGGTCCCCCCCGTGGCCGTCACTGCCCAGCTCTCGCTCGGGGGTCAAAGGTCAGCAGGTCGGTGTTGAAGCCGTCCTGGGGCGAGAAACCCCCGAGGAGCAGAACGCGACCCCCGGCCGGGGTCAGCGAGTGACCGGAGACCGGGGAACCTCCGGGGCCTGGGGGCAAAGGGCAGGGTCAAAGGTGTGTCCCAGGTGGGCCCAGGTGAGCCCAGTGCCCCCAGGTGTGCCCAGGTGAGTTTTGGGCCCACCCCAGGTCCCCCCAGGTGAGTCCCAAGTGAGTTTTGGGCCCGCCCAGG
>JADMLD010000366.1:0-28835 GCA_017589585.1 Phylloscopus whistleri
CAGGCCGCCGCCCCCCCGCTGCACTTCGCCCTGGCCCCGCCCCCGAACGGGAAAGCCCCGCCCCGACGGCCGGGGGAGCAGGAGGCTCCGCCCCCAAAGGTACAAACGGGGGGCGGGGCTTCTGAGAAGGGGCGGGGTCTCTGGAATTGGGGGCGGGGCTTCTATAATGGGGCGGGTCTGTAAAATTGGGGGCGGGGCTTTAAGTGGATTGGGGGAGGGGTCTTTTGTGGTGGGGCGGGGCTTCTGGAATGGGGGCGTGGCCTCTCTGGGATTGGGGGTGGAGCCTGGATAATGGGGGAGGTGTTTGTGCAAAGGGGGAGTGGCTTCTGCAACTGGGGGCGGGGCCTTGACAGGATGGAGGCGGGGTCTGAGATTGGGGTGGTCTCTCCATGAGGGGGCGGGCTTTTGTTCTGGGGGCGGGGTTTCCATGAAGGGGGCGGGGTTCTGAGCTGGGGGGGGGTTTCTGTTCTGGGGGCGGAGTCTCCACCCCCCTAATCCCCCCTCCCCCTCCCCCTCCCCCAGCCCAGCCCTCCCCCCCGGCCCAGCCCCCTCCCCCCACCCCGCTGCTGCCAGGGAAGGTTCTGGTGCCCGTGGCCCCGCCCCCCGGCCCCGCCCTGACGCCCTTCGGGACCCCTGGGGCCGCCCCTCCCCCCGGCAAGGTACGTCCGCCGCCCCTCCCCCACCTCTCCTCTTTTAATCTCTCCCCCTTAATTAATTATTAATCAATTAATCAATTAATTAATTCCCCCCCAGATCATCCAGCTCAGCCCGGTGCCGCTGGCCCCGCCCCCTCCTGCCAGCCCCGCGGGGGGTGGGGGAGGGGCGGGGCTGGGGGGAGGGGGCGGCGCGCCCGCCCCTCCCCCGCCCCCCTCCAACGCCGCCGCCCCTCCCCCGCCCAAGGTGCTGCTGCCCTCGGCCCGGATCGCCTACGTGCACCCCGCCCCTCCCCCGCCCCCGCCCCCTCCCCCCCCCGCCGCCGGGGGGGGCCCCGCGCCCCCCGCCCCTCCCCCGCCCGGCTTCGTGCCCGCCCCTCCCCCGCCCGTGCTGGGCTTCACGGCGCTGCTGCCCGGTGAGTGGGGGAGGGGCAAAGGGGGGGGTGGGTGGGGGGAGGGGCTTGGGGGGAATTTGGGGGGTCCCAGGGGGTGGGGGAGGGGCCTGGGGGGTTTTTGGGGGTTGGGGGTCCCAGGGTGAATTTTGGGGGGTCCCCGTTGTTTTTGGGGACCCCCCACTGAGCGCCGCCCCTCCCCCCCCCCAGGCCAGGCCCCCCTGCTGGGCCCCGCCCCCGTGGGGGTCTCGGCCCTGCCCCCCCCCCAGCTGCCCCCCCCCAGCTCCGGGGGTCCCGTCCTGGCCGCCATTTACCCCGGGGGCCCGGCCCGCCCCCGGCCCCGCCCCCGCGCCCGGATTGGTCTACAGCGTGGCTGGCTCCGCCCCCCCGGCCCCGCCCATCCTGCCCAAGGCCGGCCCCGCCCCCACCCTGGGGGGTGCAGGTAACAGGGGGAGAAGGGGCGGGGCTTAAAGGAGGGGCGGGGCTTTGTGGGAGGAGCCTCGGGGTGGGCGTGGTCACTGTAAAGGAGTGGGAGGGGCTTAGAGGGGTGTGGCCGGGTTATGCTAATGAGCGTGGGGCAATGGTGGGTAGGGCTAATTAAGGTTGTAATGCATGCAAATGAGGGGGGCGTGGCCTGATTTTGGCCCCGCCCCACCTGGAGGTGCAGGTGTGGGGAGGGGCGGGGCTTAAATGGGGCGGGGCTGGTGGGCGGAGCCTCAGGGTGGGTGTGGTTACTTTGGAAGGGGAGGGGCTTAAAGCAGTGGGAGGGGCTTGAAGGAAGTGGGAGGGGCTTGGGAGTAGGAGGGGCTTAGAGGAGTGGGAGGGGCTTGGAGGGGGCGTGGCTTCGTTATGTAAATTAACCCAAGGGAAATTGCTTGTGGGCGGGGCCGATGGGCGGGGCCAATTGAGGTTTTGAGTGAGGGGGCGTGGCCTGACGCTGGCCCCGCCCCCCGGTCTCTCCCCGCAGCCCCCCTGCCCTTCCCCCCCGCGCCTGCCCCGCCCCCCCCCGAAGCCCCCCCAGAAGGTCAAGGCCGCCATCGCCACCATCCCGGTGGGGGGAGGGGAGGCCCCGCCCCGCCCCCCTCCGGAGCCGCCCCGCCCCCTCCCGCCCGACCCCGCCCCTCCCCCTCCTTCTTCCGCCTCCTCCCCTCCCCCGCCCGCCCCCTCCCCCCCCCGCCCCTCCCCCCTCCCCCCGCCGGCGACTGGGACGCCGCCGCCGCCGCCGCCCCTCCCCCCGGCCCGGCCCCGCCCCCTCCCTCCCCCTCCCCCCCCCAGCGCCGAGGCCTGGAGCCAGCGGGACCCGGTGGGGGAGGGGCCGCCAAGCCCCGCCCCCCCCGACGCGGTGAGTGCCGCCCCTCCCCCCCCTTAATCGCTAATTAATTAATTAACGAGGAAATTAACGTTGGCACCTCCCCCTCCCCCCCAGGCCGAGCGCTGGGCCCCGCCCCCCGAGGCCACGCCCCCCGCCGGCCCCTCCTCCTCCGCCGCCCCCTCCCCCCCGGCCGCCCCGCCCCCGCCGGCCCCGCCCCCCGCCGAGGGCGGGGCCAAGAAGGCGAAGCTCCGCCCACCGCCCCTGAAAAAAACCTTCGACTCGGTGGACAGGTCAGGGGGCGGGGCCTGAGGGGGCGGGGCTGGGGTGGGCGTGGCCAGAGGGGGCGGGGCCTGAGAGCCCCGGGAGGATTTTGGGAAAAATTTGGGAATTTTTTTTGGATTTTTTTTTGGATTTTTGGGGCATTTTTAGGGACGGTTTGGGGGCAGTTTTGGGGTGATTTGGGGCTGGTTTGGGGCTGGTTTGGGGGCAGTTTTTGGGTTATTTTTGGGGTGATTTTGGGTTATTTGGGGCAGTTTTTTGGGGTGATTTTGGGCTGTTTTTGGGTTTATTTTTGGGGTGATTTTGGGTTATTTGGGGCAGTTTTTTGGGGTGATTTTGGGCTGTTTTTGGGTTATTTGGGGCAGTTTTTTGGGGTGATTTTGGGCTGCTTTTTGCCCCCAGGGTGCTGTCGGGGGTGGATTTTGAGGAGCTCTGGGGGTGATTTTGGGGCTGTTCTGGGGGCAGTTTTTGGGGTTACTTTTGGGTTATTTTGGGGGATATTTTGGAGCTGTTTCAAGTTAATTTTTGGGGTGATTTGGGGTGATTTTGGGGTGTTTTCTCCCCTCCCCAGGGTTCTGTCTGAGATGGATTTCGAGGAGCTGTTTTAGGTTTATTTTCAGGGTTATTTTGGGGCAGTTTCAGGGTTATTTTTGGGGTGATTTGAGGTGATTTTGGGTTATTTTTTTTGTTCTCAGGGTGTTATCTGAGGTGGATTTCGAGGAGCTGTTTTAGGTTTATTTTTGGGCTTATTTTTGGGGTGGTTTTGGCTGATTTGGGGATGGTTTTTGCCCCCCAGAGTTCTGTCCGAGGTGGATTTCGAGGAGCTGTTTTAGGTTTATTTTTGGGGGTTATTTTTGGGCTGTTTTTGGCTGATTTTGGGTTATTTTTTTCCCTCTCAGGGTGTTATCAGAGGTTGATTTTGAGGAGCTGTTTTAGGTTTATTTTGGGGTGATTTTGGGTAATTTGGGGATGGTTTTTGCCCCCCAGAGTTCTGTCCGAGGTGGATTTCGAGGAGCTGTTTTAGGTTTATTTTGGGGTGATTTTGGCTGATTTTGGGTTATTTTTTTCCCCCTCAGGGTGTTATCAGAGGTTGATTTCGAGGAGCGCTTCGCCGAGCTCCCCGAGTTCCGGCCCGAGGAGGTTCTCCCCTCCCCCACCCTGCAGGCCTTGGCCACCTCCCCCCGCACCATCCTGGGCAGCTACCGCAAGAAACGCAAGAACTCCACAGGTGACCCCTGACCCCTGGGTGACCCCTGACCCCTGGGTGACCCCTGGGTGACCCCTGGGTGACCCCTGGGTGACCCCTGGGTGACCCCCGGCAGAGCTGGAGCCGGGCGGGGACGACCCCTCCTCCCCCAAGCGGAAGCTGCGGCGCCGCTCGAGCTGCGGCTCCGACCCCACCACGCCCAAGAGCGCCAAGTGCGAGGGCGACATCTTCACCTTCGAGAGGCCGGGTGAGACCGAAACACCCCAAATTCGGGGTCAGGGACCCCAAAAAACGGATTAGGGACCCCAAAATTGGGTTTGGGGCACCTGAATTGGGGTGGGGGAGCCAAAAATTGGGTTTGGGGTGCTGGAGTTGGGGTGGGGGCAGGGCGACATCTTCACCTTCGACCGCCCCGGGTGAGCCAAAAACACCAAAATTTGGGTTTGGGGACCCCGAGAACGGGTTTGGGGAACCCAAAAATGGAGTGGGGGGACCCAAAAAATGGGTTTGGGGCACCTAAAATGGGATTGGGGACCCCCAAAAACGGGTTTGGGGCACTTGAATTGGGGCTGGGGGCTGCTGAATTTTGGGGTCCCCCTAAACTGGGGATGGTTCGTCTCTGTTTTGGGGTCGGTTCTGCCACTTTTGGGGTCGGTTCTGCCATTTTTGGGGTTGGTTTTGCCATTTTTGGGTCAGTTTTTGCCTTTTTTGGGGCAATTTTTACCATTTTTGAGCCATTTTTTACCATTTTCGAGCCGTTTTTTGCCGTTTCCGGGTCCACTTCGTGTCCCCCCCCCTCGGGGAGGGCTCCGGGGGTCTCCCCCCGATTTTGGGGCCCCCCTGACCCCCAGGTTTCCCGCAGGGGGGGAGGGTGAGGACGTGCTGGGCGAGCTGGAGTACGACAAGGTGCCGTTCTCGTCCCTGCGCCGCACCCTGGACCAGCGCCGCGCCCTGGTGATGCAGCTCTTCCAGGAGCACGGCTTCTTCCCCTCGGGTGAGCCCCCCAATTATCCCAAATTAACCCCAAATTATCTCCAAATTATCTCCAAATTATTCTCAAATTATCTCTAAATTATTCTAAAATTATCCCCAAATTATCTCAAAATTATCCCAAAATTATTCTTAAATTATCCCCGAATTATCTCGCCATTATCACCAAATTATTCTCAAAATTATCCTTAAATTATCCTCAAATTATCTCAAAATTATCTCAAAATTATCCTGAAATTATCCTCAAATTATCCCCGAAGTCACCCAAAATTATCTCAAAATTGTCCTGAAGTTATCCCCAGATTATCTCAAAATTATCCTAAATTTTCCCAAATTATCCTCAGATTATCTCAAAGTTGTCCCCAAATTATCCTCAAATTATCCCCAAAGTCGCCTCAGTCACCCCGAATTATCCCCAAATTAAATTATCCCCAAATTACCCCAAATTATCCCCAAATTAAATTATCCCCAAATTAGCCTCAAATTACCCCGAATTATCCCCAAATTAAATTATCCCCAAATTACCCCAAATTATCCCCAAATTAAATTATCCCCAAATTAGCCTCAAATTAGCCCGAATTATCCCCAAATTAAATTATCCCCAAATTACCCCAAATTATCCCCAAATTAAATTATCCCCAAATTAAATTATGCCCAAATTAGCCTCAAATTACCCCAAGTTATCCGAAAATCACCTCAAAATTATCTGAAAATTATTCCTGAATTATCCCCAAAATTATCCCCGAGTTTTTCCCGAGATCATCTCGCGTGTCCCTGCCTGGCCCCTGTCCGCCTGTCCGTCTGTCCCTGTCCGTCCGTCCCTCACTGTCCGTCTGTCCGTCCGTCCGTCCAGCCCAGGCCACGGCCGCCTTCCAGTCGCGCTTCGCCGACATTTTCCCCACCAAGCTCTGCCTGCAGCTCAAGATCCGCGAGGTTCGCCAGAAGATCATGCAGGCGGCCACGCCCACCGACCCGGCCCCGCCCACCGAGCCCGACGGCTCCGCCCCCGCCGCCGAGGCCACGCCCCCTCCTCCTCCTCCCCCTCCCTCCGCCGCCTCCTCCTCCTCCGCGGCGGCCCCGCCCCCTTCGTCCTCGGGCTCCGCCCCCTCCTCCTCTTCGTGCGCAGACCCCGCCCCCTCCGCCGAGGCCACGCCCCCCTCGCCCCCCGCGGGCGGGGGCGGCGCGCGCTGATCCATTCCATGGCCACGCCCCCTTTTTTGGGGCTCCTCCCACTCGGGAAAGGGGGGGCGGGGTCACGTGACCGGGATAAATCTTTTAACAACGAGGAAAAAAACAAAAATCTTTGTGGAGCCCCGCCCCCTCGTTTGTGTCGCCGTTGGTGATTGGTCGGAGTCAAAGGGGAGGGGTTTGGTGCGGCCACGCCCCTTAAAGGAGACGCGGCAGAGGTTTGGGGGGGTGGGGACAGAGAGAGGTGGCACCTCCGGGAGAGGCGGGGACACCTCGGGGACACCCTGGGGACATCGGGGACACCCCAGGGACACCGGGGACACCTCGGGGACACCCCGGGGACACCCTGGGGACACTGAGACGCCCTGGGGACACCCCGGGGGGTCACTGGGACACTCTGGGGACACCCTGGGGACACCTCTGGGGGACACAGGGACCCTCAGGGGACACCCAGGGGTGTCACAAGGGCACTGGGAGACCCTGAGGACACCCTGGGGACACTGGGACACCCCGGAGGGGTCACTGGGTCACCCTAGGGACACCTTTGGGGGTTCACTGGGACCCTCAGGGGACACTGGGACACCCTGGGGACGCCCTGGGGACACCTTTGGGTGGCACAGGGACACCCTGGGGACACTGGGGACACCCTGGGGACATTTTTGGGTGGCACAGGGACACCGGGACACCTCCCAGGGGGGTCACTGGGACACTCTGGGGTCACTGAGACACTCTGGGGACACCCTGGGGACACCTTTGGGTGGCACAGGGACACCCCGGGCTGTCTCGGGGTCACTGGGACACTCTGGGGACACCCGGGAGGGGCGGGGCCACAACCACAGATCGACCAATGAGCAGCGGCCGTGGCGCGGTGGGCGTGGCCAGGCGGACCCAACCATTCCCTGCGGGGGTGGGGGGGGGGGAGAGCGCCGGACCCAACCAATGCCCGCGAGCACGCCCCGCCCTCCTCCTCGCTGATTGGGCCGGCGCGTAACCTCGCGGGCGCGGATTGGCTGGAGCGAGTCCCCGCGAGATCTCGGCCCCTGCTGCTTGGCGCGGGCGGCCCCGCGCTCGGCCTTTTCCGGCGCGGCAGCGGCAGCGGCGAGGTGAGGGGGGGAGCGGGAAAGGGGGAAAAACCGGAAAAAAACCGGGAAAAAAACGGAAAAAAACCGGGAAAAAACCGGGAATAAACCACCGGGCTGCCCCCGCAGATGCCCGGAGTGACGGTGAAGGACGTGAACCAGCAGGAGTTCGTGCGGGCGCTCGCCGCCTTCCTGAAGAAGTGAGGCCCGCGGGGAGCCGTGAGGGGGAACCGGGACGGGAACCGTGAGGGGGAACCGGGACGGGAACCGTGAGGGGAACCGGGACGGGAACCGTGAGGGGGAACCGGGAGGGGAACCGTGAGGGGGAACCGGGACGGGAACCGTGAGGGGAACCGGGGAGGGAGCCGGGCGGGGAACCGGGAGGGAACCGTGAGGGGGAACCGGGACGGGAACCGGGCGGGGGAACCGTGAGGGGGAACCGGGACGGGAACCGTGAGGGGGAACCGGGACGGGAACCGTGAGGGGAACCGGGACGGGAACCGTGAGGGGGAACCGGGAGGGGAACCGTGAGGGGGAACCGGGACGGGAACCGTGAGGGGAACCGGGGAGGGAGCCGGGCGGGGAACCGGGAGGGAACCGTGAGGGGGAACCGGGGAGGGAACCGGGCGGGGAACCGGGAGGGAACCGGGAGGGTGATGGGGGGGTGGCGGAGGGGCTGGGGCGGCGGTTCCCGAGGGTTCCGGTGCCGGTTCCTTACCCGTTGCCGGTTCCCGGTTCCCGGTACCGGCGCCGTTCCCGCGCAGGTCCGGGAAGCTGAAGGTGCCCGAATGGGCGGACACGGTGAAGTTGGCCAAGCACAAGGAGCTGGCGCCCTATGACGAGAACTGGTTCTACACGCGGGCAGGTGAGAGAAACCCACCCCGGTGAACCGGGGAACCGGAGCGTCCCGCTGCCCACCGTTCCCGGTTTTCTCTGTCCCAATCTCACCGGTACCTGTCCGTTTGCAGCCTCCACGGCGCGGCACCTGTACCTGCGCGGCGGGGCGGGCGTGGGCTCCATGGCCAAGGTCTACGGCGGCCGCCAGCGCCGCGGGGTCCGGCCCAGCCACTTCAGCCGCGGCTCCGGCGCCGTGGCCAGGAGGGTCCTGCAGGCGCTGGAGGCGCTCAAGGTGGTGGAGAAGGACCAGGACGGGTCAGTTTGGGGGCAAAAATGGGGATTTTGGGGATTTTTTTTTAAATTTTTTTGGGATTTTTTGGGGGTTTTTTTCAGGGTTTATTTGGGGTTTTTTGAGGGTTTTCTGGGTGGTTTTTGGTTCTTCGGGTGCTGGAGGCGCTCAAGGTGGTGGAGAAGGACCAGGACGGGTCGGTTTGGGGTTAAAAAGGAGAATTTTGGGATTTTTTGGGGTTTTTTTGTGGGTTTGGGGGGTTTTTTGGGGATATTTTTTGGGTTTTTTGGGGGTTTTTGGGGGGTTTTTGGTTCCCTGGGTCCTGGAGGCGCTCAAGGTGGTGGAGAAGGACCAGGACGGGTCCGTTTGGGGGCAAAAATGGGGATTTTGGGTTTTTTTTTTTAATTTTTTGGGATTTTTTGGGGTTTTTTTCAGGGTTTATTTGGGGTTTTTTGGGGGGGTTTTGGTTCCCTGGGTCCTGGAGGCGCTCAAGGTGGTGGAGAAGGACCAGGACGGGTCGGTTTGGGGGCAAAAATGGGGATTTTGGGGTTTTTTTTAAATTTTTTGGGATTTTTTGGGGTTTTTTTCAGGGTTTATTTGGGGTTTTTGGGTGTTTTCTGGGTGGTTTTTGGTTCTTCGGGTGCTGGAGGCGCTCAAGGTGGTGGAGAAGGACCAGGACGGGTCAGTTTGGGGGGGAAAATGGGGATTTTGGGGGTTTTTTTAAAATTTTTTGGGGTTTTTTGGGGGTTTTTTTCAGGGTTTGTTTGGGGTTTTTTGAGGGTTTTCTGGGTGGTTTTTGGTTCTTCGGGTGCTGGAGGTGCTCAAGGTGGTGGAGAAGGACCAGGACGGGTCGGTTTGGGGGCAAAAAGGAGAATTTTGGGGAATTTGGGTTTTTTGGGGGGTTTTTTTGGGGTCTTTTTTGGGTTTTTTTCAGGGTTTATTTGGGGTTTTTTCGGGGTTTTCTGGGTGGTTTTTGGTTCTTCGGGTGATGGAGGCGCTCAAGGTGGTGGAGAAGGACCAGGACGGGTCAGTTTGGGGGCAAAAATGGGGATTTTGGGTTTTTTTTTTTTGATTTTTTGGGGTTTTTTTCAGGGTTTATTTGGGGTTTTTTGGGTGTTTTCTGGGTGGTTTTTGGTTCTTCGGGTGCTGGAGGCGCTCAAGGTGGTGGAGAAGGACCAGGACGGGTCAGTTCTGGGGTGAAAAATCAGAGGTTTGGGGGGGTTTTTTTTGGTGGTTTTTAACCCATTTTTAACTTGTTTTTCCCATTTTAATTTTTTTTTAACCTTAAAATTTTCATCCCGCTTTTAACCCGTTCTTAACTCCTTTTTAATCCGTTTTTAATTTGTTTAACTGGATTTTAACCCATTTTTAATTCGTTTTAGCCCATTTTTAACTTGTTTTTCCAATTTTAATCCCTTTTTCCTCCTGTTTTTCTCCCATTTTAACTCACTTCAACCCATTTTTAACTCACTTTTACCATTTTTATCCTGTTTTATCTCATTTTTAACTCGCTTAACCCATTTTAATTAGTTTTTACAAATTTTAACCCATTTTAATCCAATTTTAATTCATTTTACCTCATTTTTAATTCGTTTTAACCCATTTTTATCCCATTTTTACCCCGTTTTAACCCGTTTTTACCATTTAAATTCCATTTTAATCCCCTTTTTACCCAATTTTCACCGTTTTCCCCCCTTTTTTCCCCTCCCAGGGGCCGCAAGTTGACACCCCAGGGCCAGCGGGACCTGGATCGCATCGCCGGGCAGGTAAATCCCAAAATTTCCCCAAAATTTCACCCCAAATTTGGGGAAATTTGGGCAATTTTAACCAATTTCCCTCTGTTTTCCCCTCTCCAGGTCGCTGCCGCCAGCAAGAAACACTGAGGGAGCCAATAAATCATCCCACCCTGAGCTTGAGTGTGGTTTTGAGGAAAAAACACCCAAATTTGGGGAAAAAACACCCAAAATTGGGAAATTTGGGGAAAAAAACCCCACCCCAAATAGGGTGAAAGGGTCGAAATTACCCCAAAACAGAGAAATCCTGAATTAATGGGAAAAAACTGCTAAAAAGTGGCAGAAAATGTTGTTCAGAAATCCCAAAATAAGGGAAAATTATCCCAAAATAGTGAGTGGGAGGGGGGGAGGGGGGGAAAGTTTCTTGACAGTGCCCTGAAAGTTGGGAAATAAAAAAAAAAAAGCCTCAGTACAACGGAATTTCCGAATAAATCCGGATTTTTGGTTATAAATGAGGGGGGTTTAGCCCAAATAAATAAAATAAAAAGTGTTAAAAACCCAAAACTTGGCCCAGTTTTGGGGTCGTTCTGGTTCCTGGTATCCCCAGGCTCCAACTGCAGCAACTTTTGCAGGAGGTAAGTGGGAAAAAAAAAGCCACTTTTGTCCCAAAAATTTCAATTTTTAGCAGCAGGTGCTGGGTTTTACGGGTGAGGGGGCCAAGTCTGGGCTGAAAAAATTTGGAAAAGGGAATGTGGGTTCTTTTATTCTGGGTTTCACGTGGGGTTTTGGGTTTAAACCACCTAAAATTTGTGTTTCTGGCACTTTAATTCCGTCCAGGCTCTGCTTCCATCCCTTTTTCACTTAATTTTACCTCATGAAATTGGCTCCTACCTCATAAAACATTCCTTTTTCCCTCAGAAAACCAGGGGATTTTTTTTTTCCCCTCAGAAATACGATTTTTTTTTTAGCTGCACTGAATTTAGCCTGAGAAAAATCAGGTTTTTCCTCGGAAAAAAAAGATAGGTTTGCCTCAGAAGACGATGGTTTTGCTCGGAAACCGGGTTCTGGCCCCAAACCCGGTGATTTTTACCTCAGGAAGTGAAGTTTTTACCTCAGGAAGCGAAATTTTACCTCAGAAAGTGAAGTTTTTACCTCAGAAAGTGAAGTTTTTACCTCAGAAAAAGCTTTTCCCGCCTCAGCGGCGACCGCTCGCCTCAGGGACTGCGGGGAGAGGGCGGGGCCGAGGAGGCAACGGCGGGTTCTGATTGGCCGAGGCGCTGCGGGAGGGCGTGGCCTGGGAAAAGGGCGGGAAGAGCGCTGCGGGCCGGGCCGCCATTTTGTCCGCGGCGCCTCAGGGGAAGGCGGCGGCGGCGGCGGCTCCGTGCTCGGCCGCCATGGGCGAATCTCCGCTGCCGCCGCCGCTTTCCAGCCTTCGCACGCCGCCGCGGGTCGCCGTTAAACGCTCCGCGTCTCCTCGCAGCGCTTTGAGCGCGCCCCGGGGTGGGTTCACCCTCAGGGCCGGAGGTGCTGGCGGGGCAGCGGGTCTCACCCCCCCCGCACACGTTCTGAGGTGTCTCACCGCACCCCAAGGTGCTTCACCGCACCCAAAGGTGCCTCACCACCTCCCAGGTGGTTCCTGCCAAGCCTCGGGCGGCGGCGGGGCCGGTTCTGCCGCTCCCTCAGCCGGGATCCCCTCAGGGCTGCGGGGGAGAAAGGCACCGACACCTCCCCGGCATCATCATCATCATCACCATCATCATCATCATCGTCCCGTGCCGTTCTTTTCGCTTAAAATCACTTTTTGATGGACCCAACTCGTCACCCAGAAGGGAATTTTGGGGGCGATCGAGATGCAGAGATTGGAGGTGGGTTTGTCCCCCACGCTTCAGTCCCCGTGACTCCCTTTTATTTTACATTTTAGCCCCATTTTGGCCCTTTTTAGCCCCATTTTTGACCGTTTAGGTTGTGTTTTACATCCCAATCCGAGCCTTTAGCCCGGATTTATTCCCACTTTGGCCGTTTCAAGCCCCTTTTTGCCCTCATGATCTCCTTGTTTAACCCGAATTTGGTTTTATTCCGTCCCATTCTGGCCATTTCCCCCCTTTTTGTCCTTTTAGCCCCACTCTGACCCCTTTTATTCCTGTTTTGGCCACTTTATTCCAATTTTATCCCACTTTGGACATAGCTTGACCCCCTTTATCCCCATTTTCCTCCCTTTTACCCCAGTTTGGACACAATTTAACCCCCTTTACCCCCTCTTCACCCCCTTTATCCCACTTTTCCCCCGTTTTAGCCACAATTTGACCCATTTTCCCCTCATTTTGACCACAATTTCCCCGTTATCCCCCTTTTTCCCTATTTTGGACACAATTTGACCCCATTTTAGCCACAATTTGACCCATTTTTCCCCGTTTTATCCCCAATTTCCCATTTCCCCCCATTTTTGCCACAATTTCCCCCATTTTAGCCACATTTTTCCCCATTTAACCACAATTTTCCCCATTTCCCCCCATTTCATCCCATTTTACCCCTTTTTAGCCACAATTTGACCCCATTTTGGGCACAATTTCACCCCATTTCCCCCCATTTTTCCCCATTTTAGCCACAATTTTCCCCATTTTTCCCCCATTTCATCCACAATTTGACCCCATTTTGGACACAATTTGACCCCATTTCCCCCATTTTATCCCCATTTTCTCCCATTTCATCCCATTTTACCCCATTTTGGACACAATTTTCCCCCATTTTACCACAATTTTTCCCCATTTCCCCCCATTTTATCCCCATTTCATCCCATTTTCCCCATTTCAACCACAATTTTCCCCCATTTTAGCCACAATTTGACCCCATTTCCCCCATTTAACCACAATTTTCCCCCATTTTATCCCCATTTCCCTCCATTTTCCCCCATTTTAGCCACGATTTTTCCCCATTTTCTCCATTTTAGCCACAGTTTGACCCCATTTTGGACACAGTTTGACCCCATTTTCCCCGTTTCCCCCCCATTTTATCCCCGTTTTGTCCCATTTTAACCACATTTTTCCCCCATTTTCCCCCTCCCGCCCCTCCCCCCCCTCCCCCTTGTCCCCAAGCCCTCCCGGGGGGTCCCCAAATGTCCCCAAACCCCCCCCCCGGCCCTGAATGGCCGCGCTGTTCCCGCTCTGAGCCGCCTTTGTCCGGCCCGGGGGGGGGAGGGGGGGGGGGGGGCGGTTGCCATGGAAACCGTCACCAACCCCCCCCCCTCCCCCATTCCCCTCCCCCCCCCGCGGTGTCACCGCGCCAGCGTTGAGGGGACACCGGGATTGGGGGGGGGGCGGGGTGGGGGGGACACCCCAGTTCCGCCCCTCTGGGGGGGGGGGGTCGCGATGTCACCCCAACCCCCCCCTCGCTGTCCCCTCCCCATCCCCCACCCCCCATTTTCATTTGGGGGGGGGGGGCGAAATTTGGGATTCTCCCCTGTAAACACCGCCCCTCCCCCCCCCGAGCTCCTCCCCCTTCCTCCCCCTCCCCTTCCCCGATTGGCCCGTCCCCGCGCATCTCATTAGCATCTCATTAGCATCTCATTAAGCCTCTCCTCTCCTCCTCCTCTCCTCTCTCTCGGGCCCGGCAGGTGGGGAGCAGCGGCGGCCGCCGCCATGCAGCCCCCCCCGCGCAGCGCCCCCCCCGCGCTGCTGCTGCTGCTCTGGGCGGCCGGACACGGTGAGAGACCCCCGCCCCAAATTCCCCAAAAAACCCCCCCAAAATCCCCCCCAAAATCCCGAAAAAATCCCCGAAAAAATCCCCCAAAAATTCGCAAAAAATCCCAAAAAAATTCGCAAAAAATCCCCCAAAAAATTCGCGACCCCCCTCCCCCACCCCAAATCACCCCACCCCCCCCGCCAAACCGCATCGCCCCCTCCCCAAAATCCTCGCGCTGCCGCAGCCCCACCCCCCCCCGCGATGTCCCCCCCCCCCGGGTGTCACCCTCCCCCTCCCCCCCCCCTCGCTGCGGATGTCGCCCCCCCCTCCCCCGCTCTGTCCCCTCCCCCTCCTCTCTCTCTCTCCGGGGGGTTTTATTTTTTTTTTTTGTCGCCGATGTCCCCAACCCCCCCTCCCCCTCCCCACCACCACGTGACCCTGCGGTCCCCGATGTCGCTGTCACCTCCCCCCCCCTCCCCGCGGTGTCCCCAACCCCCCCTCCCCCACCCGGTGCCAGGCGCGCTGTCCCCCCCCCGGCGTGGGTGACACAGAACGGCGCCATTGTCACCCCCATTGTCCCCTCCCCGGGTGACACAAAGTGTCGCTTGTCCCCCCCCCTCCCCCCGGCTCTGGGGACACCGGGGTGACCTTGGCGCGGGGGTGACCTTGGAGGAGGGGGTGGGGGAGGGGCGATGGGGGGATTGTGCTGACGCAGCAAAATTTGGTGTCACCATTGACCCCCCCCCCCCGGGGGTGGCACCGAGCCCTGCGGCTGTCACCGACCCCGGGGTGGCACCCCCGTCGTGTCACCCTCGTCATGTCACCCACCGTGTCACCCTCCTCATGTCACCCCCGTCGTGTCACCCACCGTGTCACCCTCCTCATGTCACCCTGTGTCACCCCCCGGGTGTCACCGTCCTTGTGTCACCCTCATGGTGTCCCCAACCCCATCATGTCACCCCCCTCATGTCACCCCCATCGTGTCACCTGTGGTGTCACCAACCCCATCGTGTCACCCTGTGTCACCCCCCTGGTGTCACCCGACCCCGGGGTGTCACCCCCATGGTGTCACCCCCTCTGTCACTGTCCTGGTGTCACCCCCACGGTGTCACCCCCCTCATGTCACCTGGTGTCACCCCCCTGGTGTCACCCCCCTCGTTGTCACAGCACCCAGAGGTGCCACCAGCAGTGACAGTCGAGGGGACACTGGGGCTGTCACCCTCGCTGTCCCCAGGGTGCCACCCCCGCTGTCCCCAGCTCCCCGGGGGGTGGCACCGGGTGTCCCCAGCCCTGTCCCTGTCCCCGCTGGTTGTGTCCCCAAGGCCCCCGGGGTGGCTGTCCCTGGTGTCCCCGCGCTGTCCCCAGATGTCCCCAGCGGCCCGGGGAGGGTTTCTCGGTGACCTCCCCACCCTGTCACCCTGTCCCTTGTGGTCACCCTGTCCCCCTGTCCCCCTGTCCCTGTGTCCCCTGTCCCCCAGTGACCTCTGGGTGTCCCCAGTGACCTGTCAGTGTCCCCTGTCCCCTCCCTGGTGGCCCGTGGGTGCCCCTGTGTCCCCTGTCCCTGTGGTGTCCCTGGTGACCTGTCCTGTGTCCTTGTGTCCCCTCCTGGTGACCTCTGGATGTCCCCATGGGTGTCCCTGTCCCCATGGTGGCGCATGGGTGACCCGTGGGTGTCCCTGTGGCTGTCCTTGTCCCTGTCCCCGTGTGTGACCCGTGGGTGTCCCTGTCCCTTGTCCCCGTGGGTGTCCCTGTCCCTGTGGGTGACCCGTGGGTGTCCCTGTCCCCGTGGTGACCCTCTGGCTGTCCCTGTCCCCATGACGGATGCAGGAGGTGTCACTGTCCCCGTGGGTGACCCATGGGTGTCCCCGGTGTCCCCAGGGCGGGCGCAGGAGGTGACCCTGACCCTGTCCCCTGGTGACCCTGTCCCTGTCCCCTGGTGTCCCTGTCCCCATGGTGACCCATGGGTGTCCCCGTCCCTGTCCCTGTCCCCAGGGTGGGCACAGGAGGTGTCCCTGTCCCTGTGTGTGACCCTGACCCTGTCCCTGTCCCCAGGGCGGGCGCAGGAGGTGTCCCTGTCCCTGTGTGTGTCCCTGTCCCCATGGTGACCCATGGGTGTCCCTGACCCTGTCCCTGTCCCCATGGTGACCCATGGTGACCCTGTCCCCGTCCCTGTCCCCAGGGCAGGCACAGGAGGTGTCCATGTCCCCGTGGTGACCCATGGGTGTCCCTGACCCTGTCCCTGTCCCCATGGTGACCCGTGGTGTCCGTGTCCCCAGGGCAGGCGCAGGAGGTGTCCCTGTCCCCATGGTGACCCTGTCCCTGTCCCTGTCCCTGGTGTCCCTGTCCCCATGGTGACCCATGGGTGTCCCTGTCCCCATGGTGTCCCTGTCCCCATGGTGACCCTGTCCCCATGGTGTCCCTGTCCCCATGGTGACCCTGTCCCTGTCCCCGTCCCTGTCCCCAGGGCGGGCGCAGGAGGTGACCCTGTCCCCGTGGTGACCTGTGGGTGACCCATGGGTGACCCTGTCCCTGTCCCCATGGTGACCCATGGGTGTCCCTGTCCCCATGGGTGACCCTGTCCCCGGTGTCCCCAGGGCGGGCGCAGGAGGTGTCCCTGTCCCCGTGGTGACCCGTGGGTGACCCGTGGGTGTCCCTGTCCCTGTCCCCGGTGTCCCCAGGGCGGGCGCAGGAGGTGCAGGCCGAGAACGTGACGGTGCTGGAGGGGGGCACGGCCGAGATCACCTGTCACCTGCACAGGTACGACGGCTCCATCGTCGTCATCCAGAACCCCGCCCGGCAGACGCTCTTCTTCAACGGCACCCGCGGTGAGGGGACACCTGGGGACACTGGGGACATTGAGGGGACAGGGGGGCATCAGGGACACTGTTCTTCAACGGCACCCGCGGTGAGGGGACACCTGGGGACAGTGGGGACATTGAGGGGACAGGGGGGCATCAGGGACATTGTTCTTCAACGGCACCCGCGGTGAGGGGACACTGAGGGGACATTGGGGACAGGGGGGACATCAGGGACATTGGGGACATGGGGGACGCTGTTCTTCAACGGCACCCGCGGTGAGGGGACACTGAGGGGACACCGGGGGGACAGTGGGGACATCAGGGACACCAGGGACAGTGGGGACATTGGGGACATGGGGGACATTGGGGGCATGGACAGGACATGGGGACATTGACAGGACATTGGGGACAGTGGGGACATCAGGGACATTGGGGACATGGGGGACACTCTTCTTCAACAGCACCCGCGGTGAGGGGACAGTGGGGACATTGAGGGGACCTGGGGACATCACGGGGACAGTGGGGACATTGAGGGGACAGTGGGGACACCAGGGACATTGGGGACATTGGGGACATTGGGGTCATGGACAGGACATGGGGACATTGACAGGACATTGGGGACAGTGGGGACACCAGGGACATTGTTCTTCAACAGCACCTGCGGTGAGGGGACACCTGGGGACATTGAGGGGACCTTGGGACATCACGGGGACAGTGGGGACATTGGGGACATTGAGGGGACAGTGGGGACATGGGGACATCGGGGTCATTGGGGGGATTGGGGACATTGGGGACATTGGGGACATTGAGGACATTGTTCTTCAACGGCACCCGCGGTGAGGGGACACTTGGGGACATGGGCACATCAGGGGGACAGTGGGGACATTGACAGGACATTGGGGACATGGGGGACATTGGGGACACTGAGGACATTGGGGTCATTGGGGACATCAGGGGGACATTGGGACAGTGACAGGATGTGGGGGTGGCCATGGGGGGGGGGGGTGTGTGTCAGTGTGACCCCTGTGACCCTGCAGGTGACACCCCTGTCCTCATTGTCCCCTGACCCTGGGGTGGCTGTGGGACCCTGTGACCCCACAGGTGACCCCCAGGTGACACACCTGTCCCCTGTCCCCCTGTCCCCAGCGCTGAAGGACGAGCGTTTCGAGCTGGGGGTGACTCTGTGGGTCAGTGTGACCCCCAGGTGACACACCTGTCCCCATTGTCCCCAGCGCTGAAGGACGAGCGTTTCGAGCTGGCCGAGTTCAGCCGGCGGCGGCTGCGGCTGCGCCTGGCCCGGGCCCGGCTGGAGGACGAGGGCGGCTACTTCTGCCAACTGTACGCCGATGACACGCACCACCAGATAGCCACGCTGACCGTGCTGGGTATGGCACACCTGGGGCACCTGGGACACCTGGGGACACCTGGGGACACCTGGGGACACCTGGGGCACCTGGGCACACCTGGGGACACCTGGGGACATGGGGGGACACAGGGACACAGCGCCAGCTGTACGCCGATGACACCCACCACCAGATAGCCACGCTGACCGTGCTGGGTGTGGCACACCTGGGGACACCTGGGGCACCTGGGGACACCTGAGGACACCTGGGGACACCTGGGGACACCTGGGGACACCTGGGGACACCTGAGGGACAAGGATGTGGTGACACTTCCCCCCCCCACCACCCACGTCACTCTGCGCACAGCCCAGACCAGAGCCCGGTGTCACCTCCCGCCCCTCGGGGGACACCCGAGGTCACCTGGGCTCACCTGAGGTCACCTGGGCTCACCTGAGGTCACCTGGGCACACCTGAGGTCACCTGGGCAGGCGGCGGCGACCGTCACTTCCTGTGCCTCGGCCACACGCCCGAAGCCACGTCCTTGTGTCCCTTGTCACCACCTGGGGACACCTGAGGACACCTGGGGACACCTGGGCACACCTGGGCACACCTGGGGCACACCGGGACACACCTGGGGCACACCTGGGCCCAGGTGCCACACAGGTGCTGACCGCCGTCCCTTTGTGTCCCCCCCCCGTGGCCCCTCTCTCTTGTCCCTCTGTCCTTGTGTCCCCCTGTCCTGTCTGTGCCCGTGTCCGTCCGTCTGTCTGTCCTCGTCCGTCTGTCTGTCCGTCCCTGTCCGTCTGTCCCTGTCTTGTCTCTCTGTCCGTCTGTCCTTGTCTGTTCCCTGTCCGTCTGTCCGTCCCTGTCTGTCGCTGTCTGTCCCTCCCTGTCCCTGTGTCCGTCCGTCCGTCCCTGTCGGTCTCTCTGTCTGTCCGTCCCTGCCCCTGTCTGTCCGTCCATCTGTCCCCGTGTCTGCCTGTCCGTCCCTATGTCCGTCCGTCTGTCCCTGTCTGTCCCTGTCTGTCCCTGTCCCTGTCCGTCTGTCTGTCCCTGTCTGTCCCTGTCTGTCCCTGTCTGTCCCTGTCCCTGTCCGTCTGTCTGTCCCTGTCTGTCCCTGTCTGTCCCTGTCCCTGTCCGTCTGTCTGTCCCTGTCTGTCTGTCCCTGTCTGTCTCTCTGTCTGTCCCTGTCCGCCTGTCCCTGTCCGTCTGTCTCTCCCCGTGTCCCCTGTCCGTCCGCCTGTCCGTCCCTGTCCGTCCCTTGCCTGTTGGTGTCCATCTGTCCCTGTCCCGGTGTCGGTCCGTCCCTGTCTGTCGGTGTCCATCTGTCCCCGTGTCCGTCTGTCCGTGTCCCCATGTCCGTCCGTCCCTCAGTGCCCCCCGAGCCCCCCCTGGTCGAGGCGGGCGCCCTGGCGGTGGAGGGGGGGGAGGTGGAGCTCAGCTGCCTCGTGCCCCGCGCGCGCCCCCTGGCGACGCTGCGCTGGTACCGCGACCGCCGCGAGCTGCCGGGTGAGCCGGGGGGCCGGGGGGACATGGGGGGGACATGGGGGGGTCTGGGGATACCTGGGGGGGTCTGGGGATACCTGGGGGGCACCTGGGACACCTGGGGGGACTTGAGGGGCACCTGGGGGGGTCTGGGGATACCTGGGGGGACTTGGGGGGCAGCTGGGAGGGACCTGGGGACATCTGAGGGGCACCTGGGGGCACCCTGGGGATACCTGGGACACCTGGGGGGCACCTGGGGGGGACCTGGGGGCACCTGGGGGGGTCTGGGGATACCTGGGGGGGCACCTGGGAACACCTGGGGATACCTGGGGGGACTTGGGGGGCACCTGGGGGGGTCTGGGGGGTAACTGGAGGGGGGTCTGGGGACACCTGGGGGATACCTGGGGACACCTGGAGGGCACCTGGGGATACCTGGGGATACCTGGGGGGCAGCTGGGGATACCTGGGGGGCAGCTGGGGACACCCTGGGGACACCTGGGGACACACCTGGGGGAGGGGCGGGCAGCTGGGGACACCTGGGGGGCAGCTGGGGCACCCGGGGGCACACCTGTGTCCCGTGTGTGTCCTCATGTCCCTGTCCCCCCCGTGTCCCTGTGTCTGTCCCTGTCCCCCCCGTGTCCCCCTGTCCGTCCCCGCCCGTCCGTCCGTCTGTCCGTCCCCGCAGGGCGCAGCAGCCACCGGCAGGAGGGGAAGGTGTTCTGGCAGCGCAGCGTGCTGCGCCTGCCCGTGGAGCGCCGCGACCACGGCGCCATCGTCACCTGCGAGGCCACGCACCCCGCCCTGGGCCGGGGGCAGCGCCGGCTGACACAGTACCAGCTGGACGTGCAGTGTGAGCCGCTGGGAGGGACTGGGATAAACTGGGAGGGAACTGGGAGGGACTGGGATAAACTGGGATAAACTGGGAGGGACCGGGAGGGGATTGGTATGGAGCTGCAGTTCCCAAAGCTGCCACCAGAGGGAGCTCGTGGAGACACTGGGAGTTCATTGAGGGGAACTGGGGGGGCTGGGATAAACTGGGAGGGACTGGGAGGGAACTGGGAGGGACTGGGATAAACTGAGAGGGAACTGGGAGGGACTGGGAGGGACTGGATAAACTGGGAGGGACTGGGAGAGGATTGGGAGGGCGCTGCAGTTCCCAAAGCCGCCACCAGAAGGAGCTCGTGGAGACACTGGTAGTTCATTGAGGGGAACTGGGGGGGCTGGGATGAACTGGGAGGGAACTGGGACGGGCTGGGATGAACTGGGAGGGACTGGGATGGACTGGGAGGGACTGGGATGAACTGGGAGGGACTGGGAGAGGATTGGGAGGGAACTGCAGTTCCCAAAGCCGCCACCAGAGGGAGCTCGTGGAGACACGGGGAGTTCATTGAGGGGAACTGGGAGGGACTGGGAGGGACTGGGAGGGGATTGGGAGGGACTGGGACGGACTGGGATGGACTGGGAGGGACTGGGATGAACTGGGATAAACTGGGATGGCGCTGCAGTTCCCAAAGCCGCCACCAGGCGGAGACTGAAGGCACTGGGAATTCACTGAGGGGAACTGGGAGCGACTGGGGGGGTCACTGGTTTGTACTGGTTTATACTGGTCTGGGCCTTTCCTTACTGGTTTGGGGGTTCGGCGTCGCTGGGAGGCACCAGGGACCTGGGAAACACCAGGGGGCTGGGCTGCCAGGTGTGCCCAGGTGTGCCTGCAGGTGTGCCCAGGTGTACCTGCAGGTGCCACCAGGTGTGCCCAGGTGTACCCAGGTGCCCCCAGGTGTGCCCAGGTGTGCCCAGGTGTGCCCAGGTGTACCTGCAGGTGCCACCAGGTGTGCCCAGGTGCATCCAGGTGCCTCCAGGTGCCACCAGGTGTGCCCAGGTGTGCCCAGGCGTACCTGTAAGTGCCACCAGGTGTGCCCAGGTGTGCCCAGGTGTACCTGCAGGTGCCACCAGGTGTACCTGCAGGTGTGCCCAGGTGTGCCCAGGTGCCCCCAGGTGTGCCCAGGTGCCCCCAGGTGCCTCACCCTCCCCTCCCTCCCCCCAGACCCCCCCTCGGCCCGCATCCAGCCCTCCCAGAGCGTGCTGCGCGAGGGCGACACCCTGGTGCTCACCTGCGCCTTCAACGGCAACCCCCGGTGAGAAGCCCCGCCCCCTTTTAGGGGCGTGTCCCTCCCCCCCGCCAGGTGTGCCCCGCCCCTCGGGTGACGCCCAGGTGTGCCCCCCCAGCCCCACGCAGGTGTGGTGGAGCCGGGGGGAACGAGTCGCTGCCGGCGCGGGCGCGGGCCGAGGGCGCCCGGCTGACGCTGCCGGCGCTGGCGCCGCAGGACAACGGCACCTACAGCTGCCAGGTGGGCAACGCCCACGGCCGCGCCGCCGACACCTACGTGCTGGTGGTCTACGGTACGGGGGGGGGGCCTGGGGGAGGGGGGGGGACACCTGGGGACACCTGGGACACACCTGGGACACACCTGGGACACACCTGGGGGAGGGGGGACACACCTGAGACACCTGGGGGTGGTGGGGGCAACTGGGACACACCTGGGGATAATTGGGGACACCTGGGGACACACCTGGGGGAGGTGGGACACACCTGGGGACACCTGGGACACACCTGGGACATACCTGGGACACACCTGGGGGAGGTGGGACACACCTGGGGACACACCTGGGGGAGGTGGGGGGAACTGGGAGACACCCGGGACACACCTGGGATACACCTGGGACAGGTGGGACGCACCTGGGGGGAGCTGGGGGAGATGGGAGACACCTGGGACACACCTGGGACACACCTGAGGGGAGGTGGACACACCTGGGGACACCTGGGGATAATTGGGGACACCTGGGGACACACCTGGGGGAGGGGGGACACACCTGGGGACACCTGGGAGCACCTGGGGGGAGGTGGGACAGGTGGGACACACCTGGGGGAGATGTGGGGAACTGGGACACACCTGGGGGAGGTGGGGACACACCTGGGGGACACCTGGGACACACCTGGGGACACCTGGGGGAGGTGGGGGCAACTGGGACACACCTGGGGATACCTGGGACAGGTGGGACACACCTGGGGACACACCTGGGGGAGGTGAGGACACACCTGGGGGAACTGGGGACACATCTGAGACACCTGGGGACACACCTGGGGACACCTGACCGCACCCGTGCCCCTCCCCCCCCCGCGCAGACCCCGGGGCGGTGGTGGCGGCGCAGGGGGCGGGGCCGTTCGCCGTGGTGGGCGGGGCCTTGGCGCTGCTGGTCTTCCTGCTGCTGCTCCTGCTGGGGGCGCTCGTCTGGTGCTCCGTGCGGCAGAAAGGTGGGCGGGGCTTCCCCAGGGGGGCGGGGCTTCCCCAGGGGGGCGGGGCTTCCCCAGGGGGCGGGGCTTCGTGTCTGGGGGTGGAGCCAGGCTTTGGGTGGGGTTTAAAGGATGGGGCGGGGCTTAAAGGGTTAAATGTGAAAAGGGGTGGGGTCTAAGGGGGCGTGGCTTGTGGGTGGGGCTCGGAGGGTTACAAGGCTGGAGGGGCGGGGCTTGAGGTGGGCGGGGCTTGGAGGCTTTAAAAGGGGCGGAGTTGTGGGGGGGCGTGGTTTGTGGTGGGTGGGGCCTAAAACGGGGCGGGGCTTTGGGTGCGGGCAAAAAAGGGGGCGGGGCTTAGCGAGGGGGAGGCGTGGCCAGCACCGGAAGTGGGCGTGTCCAAGGGGAGACATGGAAAATTGAGGGGGGGGGAGGGGAAAGGGAGGGGTGGGCGTGGCGTGGGCGTGTCCGGGCGGGGGTGGGCGTGTCCCAGGCGTGTCCCCGCCCCTCCCCCCGCAGGGTCGTACCTGACGCACGAGGCCAGCGGGCTGGAGGAGCACGGGGAGGCGCGCGAGGCCTTCCTGGGGGGGGAGGGGGGCAAGCGCAAGGAGGAGTTCTTCATCTGAGGGGGGGAGGGGAGGGGGAGGGGGGAGGGGGAGGGGGGAGGGGCCATCCTGGGGGGATTTGGGGAGATTTTGGGGCATTTTGGGGACGTTTGGCACAGGGGACGCCCCCCCCCCCACCCCGGGGGGGAAATGGGGGGAGGGGGGAAAAGGGAAAGAGCCACGCCCCCTCTCTAAACCCCGCCCCCTCTCTAAACCCCGCCCCCTTTCTAAACCCCGCCCCCTCTGGAAGCCCCGCCCCCCCAGCAATGAAAGCCATGGAGGAGGGGGGAGGGGAGGAAGGGGGAGGGTGGGGGAGGGGGCGTGTCCGTTGTCCCCACGCACAATTACGGGGGAGGGGGAGGGGGAGGGGAGGGGCCGAGGGGGAGGGGGCGATGATTGATGTGTGAGGGGGTGGGCGTGGCCTGGCCGGGCCACGCCCCCCTCTCTCCGCTCGGTGGGTGTGGCTGTAAATAACCTTTTAACCGCCTTTGATACGGAAATAAAAACAACCCCCGTTCGTAACTGGGATGGACTGGGGGGACTGGGAGGGACTGGGAGGGAACTGGGAGGGAACTGGGAGGAGCTGGGAGTGACTGGGGAGGACTGGGAGGGACTGGGAGGGAACTGGGAGGGACTGGGAGGGAACTGGGAGGGACGGGGGGGGAACTGGGAGGGACTGGGGGGGAACTGGGAGGGACTTGGAGGGAACTGGGAGGGACTGGGGGGGAACTGGGAGGGACTGGGGGGGGAACTGGGAAGGACTGGGAGGGAACTGGGAGGGACTGGGGGGGAACTGGGAGGGACTGGGGGGGGACTGGGATGCACTGGGGGGGACTGGGCGGGAACTGAGAGGGCACTGGTTTGTACTGGTTTGCACTGGGAAGGCTTTGGGCGGTAACCGGGGGTTCCCGGGGCCGTACTGGGAGCACTGGTTTGTACTGGTTTGTACTGGGGGGGATCCCCGGGGTTTCCCCGCGGCCGCGCTCCCACGCGGCGCCGCCAGGCGGCGCCAACACCCCGCCAAACCCCGCCCCCCGCTCGCCATTCGCCGGCGATGACGTCATCGCGCCGGACCACGCCCCTCGTTCTGCGGGTGAGCCGAGTGGGCGGGGCTTCACCCGCTCGACCGGAACCGGAAGTTCCTCCGGGTCGCGCCGGAAGTCGCCCGCCGGGGCGGGGGCGCGACGCGGCCGCGACAGCGAGTGAGGGGCTCGGGGTGGGGGAGGGGCGGCCTGGGGGGGATTTGGGGGGTCCGGGACCCCCGGAGGGGCTGGGGGGGCACCGGGGCGGGGTCTGGGGGGGTCCCGGGGTCTCTTTTCCCTTGGTGACCCCGCCCCTTTCCCCTCCCCCAGCCCCCCCGGGATGTCGCAGCCGCCGCCCCCGGAGCCGCCCCCGCCCCCCCCGGAGGAGGAAGAGGAGGAGGAGGAGGAAGGAGGAGGGGGAGGGGCCGCCGGGAGCCCCCGCGGGGAGAAAGGCGCCGTCTGTGAGTGGGGGGGGGGGGGGGGGGGGAGGGGGCGGGGGGAGGGGGGTGTCCCTGTGTCTGTCCCTGTCTGTCTGTCTGTCCGTCCGTCAGACCGGCCGGGTGCCCCTCTGGCCCTGGGTGCCCCTCTGGGTGTCACCGGGGTGTCCCCACCATGCCAAGCGCCGGCACCCCGGGGTGTCCCAGTGTCCCATGGGTGTCACTGACCGTGTCCGTCTGTCTGTCCCTGACCATCTGTCCGTCTGTCTGTCCCTGACCATCTGTCCGTCTGTCCGTCCCTCAGACCAGCCGGGTGTCCCCGCTGGCCCTGGGTGCCCCTCTGGGTGTCACCCGGGGTGTCCCCACCTGTCCCAAGCGCCGGCACCCCGGGGCCTCCTGTGTCCCTCTGTCTGTCCCTGACCGTCCGTCTGTCTGTCCGTCTGTCCGTCCCCTCAGACCTGGTGTCCCTGTCTGTCCCCCAGACCACCCGGCTGCCCCTCTGGGTGTCACCCGGGGTGTCCCCACCTGCCCAAGCGCCAACACCCCGGGGTGTCCCGTGTCCGTCTGTCTGTCACTAACAGTGTCCGTCTGTCTGTCTGTCCGTCCCACAGACCGCCCGGGCTCCCACACGTGCACTCACTGTCTGATCACCTTTCCCGACGCCGCCTTCGCCGCCCGCCACGCCAAGCGCCAGCACCCCGGGGTGTCCCAGTGTCTGTCTGTCTGTCACTGACTGTGTCTGTCTGTCTGTCTGTCCGTCCCACAGACCATCCCGGCTCCCGCAGGTGCAATCATTGTCTGATCACCTTCCCCGACGCCGCCTTCGCCGCCCGCCACGCCAAGCGCCAGCACCCCGGCGCCTTCGCCCGCGCCGCCCTGCGGGGGGCGCTCTTCGTCTGCTTCGTCTGCGCCCGCCCCTTCGGCTCCTCCCCCGCGCTGCTGCGGCACCAGCGAGGCCACGCCCACCCCGCCAAAACGGCCACGCCCCCTCCTCCCGCCGGCGCTCACAAGGCCCCGCCCCCTGCGGGCCGCAAGGCCACGCCCCCCCTGGCCTGCACCGAGTGCGGCCGCGCCTTCGCCCGCGAGGGGGCGCTGCACCGGCACTACATCCGGCACGCGCGGGGGGAGCTCTGAGGGGGCGGGGCCGCGGGAAGGGGGCGGGGCTGGCGGGGGTGGGGGGAGGGGGGGCGGGGAAAAGACGGAAATAAAGCGGCGGCGGCGGCGGCGGTGGATCGTGATTGGCTGCGCGGTGGTGATGTCATTGGTGGGAGGGGCCGCGTGGGCTCAAGGGGGGAGGGGCTGTGAGGTAAAAGGGGGCGGGGCTGTGAGATTAAAAAGGGGGAGGAGCTGTGAGGTGAAAGGGGGAGGGGCTTAGGTTGAAGGGGAGGGGCTTCAAGATAAAAAGGGAGGGGCTGCGAGGTGGAAGGGGAGGGGCTAAAAGGTAAAAGGGGCGGGGCTGTGAGATAAAAAGGGGGAGGGGCTGTGAGAATAAAGGGGGAGGGGCTGAAAGGTGAAAGTGGGAGGAGCTGAGGTTGAAGGGAGGGGCTTCAAGATAAAGGAGGAGGGGCTGTGAGGTGGAAGGGGTGGGGCTAAGATATTAAGGGGGCGGGGCTCTGAGATAGAAGGGGAGGGGCCGTGAACCAGAAAAGGGAGGGGCTCTGAGACAGAGGGGCGTGGCTTCCAAGCCCCTCCCTCCCCCCTCCCCGATGACGTCACCCCGGTGACATCACCCCCGCCAATGACGTCACACCGACGCCCCTTCCTCGTCAGCGACATCACTTCCTGTTGACCCCGCGCCGCCGCCCCGCCCCCACCCCCCACCCCCGCCCCGCCCCCACCCCTTGGCGCGCGCCGATTGGAGGAGAGCTCCGGGGGTGGGCGTGGCCTCCCCGGGGGCGGTGGGCGTGGCCTCAGAGCTCCCCCCGGGCGTGCAGCATGTAGTGCTGGTGCAGCTCGGCCACCAGGCCGAAGGCCCCCGCGCACTCCGTGCACCGGTAGGGGGCGGGGGCGGGGGCGGGGGGAGGGGGAGGGGCGTGTCTGCGCGGAGGGGGCGGGGCCGGGGCGGGGGAGGGGCTGCGGCGGCGCCGCCTCCGGCCGTGCTCGCAGCGGTGCGCCCCCAGCGCCGCCGGCGCGGCAAAGCCCAGCCCGCACTCGGCGCAGATGTAGTGGAACTTGAAGGGGGGGGAGGGGCCGGGGGGGGTGGGGGAGGGGCCGGGGGGCGTGGCCGGCGCTCTGGCCCCGCCCCCCGGCGCGCCCTGGGGGCGTTTCCGCCCCACGTGGTAGCTGCGGTGAACCTTGAGGGCGCGGGAGGTGCCGAAGCCCCGCCCGCACTCGGGGCAGCGGTGCCACGCCCCCCCCGCCTCGGCCACGCCCACCGCGCCGCGGGGGGGGGCGGCGGCCACGCCCACTCCGCCCGGGGGGGTGGCTCCGCCCACTCCGGGGTCGTTCTCCCCTCCCCCTCCGATGTGATCCGGGAAGGGGCGTGGCTCCTCCCCCGATGGGCGTGGCCGGGCACCTGTGGGGAGAGGGGGGAGGGGTTAGGGAGGGGTCAGCCCCAAAGGGGGCGGGGCCAAGGAGAGGGGGCGGGGGCCAATGATGCGATGGACACATCGGGGGAGGGGCGAGCGAGGGGTGACCCCGCATTGGGGGAGGGGTTCGGGGGGTGGGGGAGGGGCGGTACCTGCGCAGCCGTTGGCGGGGGGGGAGGGGGCGGGGCTCTCCTCCTCCTCCTCCTCCTCCTCCCCCGACGACACCGAGGTGGCCTCGGAGGCGGAGTCATCGTCCTCGGGGGGCGGAGCCACTGGGGGAGGGGCGGCCCGTGTGATGTCAACAGGCCGGCGCCCCTCCCCCCTCTGGCCACGCCCACGCCCCCCAGCGCCCCTCCCCCACTCACCGCCCGCCTCTTCTTCCTCCTCTTCCTCCTCCTCTTCCTCCTCCTCCTCCTCCTCCTCCTCCTCGAAGGCGCCGTCCTCGCTGCCGCCCGACTGCCCCGGGCCCCCCCCCCCCGCCATCATGGCCGCCCTGACACGCCCACATGGCAGCGGGCCACGCCCACCTCCCCCCGAGCCACGCCCATAACCTCCCGAGCCACGCCCACCTCCCCCCACGTGGGGTGTCGAGCCTCTCCAAGCCCCGCCCACAATGAGCTCAGGCTCCTCCCACATCCCCAGGACCCTCCCACTGTCCCGTAAGCCCCGCCCACAAATCCCTCAGCCCCTCCCATCTCCCCAGACCCGCTTTGGGTCCCGCAAGCCCCTCCCACCCTGTCCTACCCCTCCCCCACTCTCCCCAGCCTCCCCCAATCCTCTGGCCCCTCCCCCAACCTCCCAAGCCCCTCCCCCATTCGTTTCTCCCACCCCAAGCCCCTCCCACAAATCTCCAAGCCCCGCCCACCTCCCCAGACCCCTCCCCCTCCCCACAACCCTCAAGCCCCCCCCCCACCCTTAAAGCCCCGCCCCATTTTCCCCCCCCGCAGCCCCTCCCCCCCTTCTCTCCGCTGTCAATCCCACAATGCCCCCGCGCGCCCTAACGGGGGGGGGGGATGGGCGCGCTCCCCCTCTCTCCGCCCGCTGGGGGGCGCTGTCCCCGCGCTCCCACAATGCCCCCGCCGCCCCCTCCCCTCCCCCCCCGGGGCCGCTCTCACCGCTCGGAGCCGCTCCCGGAGCCGCCGCCGCCGCCGCCGCGCGGCGCATGCGCGGGGGGCGGGCCTCGGCAAGCCACGCCCACCCCTTCCACCCCCGCCCCCTCCCTTCCCTTTCTCTTTTTTTTTCCAGCCGCGGCACGCCCACCCGCAGCGCCCCCCAGCGGCGCGGGAAACCCAGAGCACGTGACGGGGGACACGTGACCCCCCCTGCGGGGGGGGAGGGGGGGTGGCCGCGCACGTGACTTTGTTTTCGGCCGGGACACGTGACCGGGAGCGAGCGGAGCCCCGCCCCCACCCCGGGAGCGAAACTGAGGCGTGGGAACGGAAACGGGGAGGGGGAGGGGCGAGCCCGGAGCGGTGGGGCCGGGGGGACCCCAAATCTGTGGGGCAGAGACCAGAGAGACCCCAAATCTGTGGGGCTGGGGGGCTGAAAACCCCAAATCTGTGGGGCAGAGATCCCAAATCAGTGGGGCTGAGACCCCCAAATCTCTGGGGCAGAGACGCGAAGGAGCCCCGGATCAGTGGGGCCAGGTTTGGGCAACCCCGAATCTGTGGGGCCCGCGCTGTGGACACCCC
>JADMLD010000131.1:0-163617 GCA_017589585.1 Phylloscopus whistleri
CTGCCTGCAGGCTGCTCTGGGTGACACAGATTCATGTGTAAGGATGGAAGGAGCTCTGCTGGGTCACACACGGTGTCTGCACAATCAGACACCCACATTTCTGCTGGGGATTTGTCAGCAAGAACTGCAGGAGCTGCAGGGACGTGGTTTTGGTCAGAGCCAGGGGTCCCACAGAGACCCAGGGAGCTGAGCTGAGGAATTCCCAGTGCAGGATCACCCCAGCATCACAGCCATGGGCAGCACAGGTGGCACTGCTCTCCCTGAGAGGGACAGCTGAGCCAGCAGCTCTCCCTGCCCTTCTGGCAGCTGTTTCAGGTGGGACATGAGCGACCAACCCTGAATTGCAAACACGTTTGCTCTGTTCTGGAAAAGCATTCTGCATTCCCAGTCAGGTTAACCTCCACAAGAACTGTACCAAAGGACAGATAATGTGGGTTTGCTATCTGGTGGGAAACACTGTGGTTCTCAGCAGTGAAATCAGAGCCCAGCTTCCTCCTCCTCCTCCTCCTCCTCCTCCTCCTCCTCCCCCTCGTTTCTGTTGCAGAGCTGTGCACTCAGCGTGTGGCACAGGCTGCACATGCACCCAGACACTGAACCCTAAGCTGCAGTAAAGAGTTTACCTGTACCTCCTTCTTCAAAGAAACCAAACTGGGGAAAACACGCCAATTACACCCTCATTAAATTTATTACTGACATTAACTCTAGTCCAGCACACACTGGGGATCCTTTTAAACCTTTTAAACTCCTTCTCTTCCCTCTGGGCAGACACTTTATTCTGCAGGCAATCTGTACATTGTTACCATTGCAGGACTTATCTATGGATTTTGGTGGGGTTTTTTTTTGTTTTGTTTTTGGTTTTTTGTTTGTTTGTTTTGTTTGGGTTTGGTTTGGTTTGGTTTTGGGTTTTTTTTTCGTTTTTTTTTGTTTGTTTGTTTTGTTTTGTTTTGTTTTGTTTGTTTGGGTTTTTTGTTTGTTTGCTTGGTTGGTTTTTTGGGTTTTTTGGTTTTTTTTACTTCTCTAGTGTTGTCCTCTCATCCAAGTGGGGGAAAAAGAGCACAGAGAAAACAGGAACTCCCTGCCCTCGTCCTCCGAGGCTGACTGCAGCAGTGAAATGATGTTAGGTCAGAGTTATGTAAGTGCTGCTCCTTGTGGCACTCATCTCCATCTGGGAGGCACCTCCTGCTGCCCCTGTCCCTGGGCACAGACACTCCCAGAGCTGAGCACAGGGCTGTGAACAGAACCTGCACCTGGCAGGGACCAGCACTGCCCTTCTTCCTCCATCCTGCAGGAGCAGCCCTTGCAGGGAGCTCTGCACTGCTCATGGGGTGTGGAATCCCCTCAATCCTCCTTCCTGGGCTCCATCCTGAGGAGCAGCCCTTGCAGGGAGCTCTGCATTGCCCAGGGTGTGGAATCCCCTCAATTCTCCCTGCTGGCTCCATCCTGAGGAGCAGCCCTTGCAGGGAGCTCTGCACTGCTCAGGGTGTGTGAAATCCCCTCAATTCTCCTTCCTGGGCTCCATCCTGCAGGAGCAGTCCCTGGCAGGGAGTTCTGCACTGCTCAGGGTGTGTGAAATGCCCTCAGTTCTCCCTCCTGGGCTCCATCCTGCAGGAGCAGCCCTGGCAGGGAGCTCTGCACTGCTCATGGGGTGTGGAATCCCCTCAATCCTCCTTCCTGGGCTCCATCCTGAGGAGCAGCCCTTGCAGGGAGCTCTGCACTACTCAGGGCAGGGAATGCCCTCAGTTCTCCTCCTGAGCTCCTCCATCCTGAGGAGCAGCCCCTGGCAGGGAGCTCTGCACTGCTCAGGGTGTGGAATCCCCTCAAATTCTCCTTCCTGGGCTCCATCCTGTAGGAGCAGCCCTGGCAGAGAGCTCTGCATTGCCCAGGGTGTGGAATCCCCTCAAATTCTCTCTCCTGTGCTCCATCCTGCAGGAGCAGCCCTTGCAGGGAGCTCTGCACTGCTCAGGATGTGTGGAATCCCCTCAATTCTCCTTCCTGGGCTCCATCCTGCAGAAGAAGCCCCTGGCAGGGAGCTCTGCACTGCTCAGGGTGTGGAATCCCCTCAATTCTCCCTCCTGGGCTCCATCCTGCAGGAGCAGCCCTTGCAGGGAGCTCTGCACTGCTCAGGGTGTGTGAAATGCCCTCAATTCTCCCTCCTGGGTTCCATCCTGCAGGAGCAGCCCCTGGCAGGGAGCTCTGCACTGCTCAGGGTGTGGAACCCCCTCTGCTTTGGGCTGGGAGGGACCCAGGGCTCATCTCCCTCCATCCCACCTCCCCTGCCCAGGAATTCCCTGTGCAGGGCAATGCCAGCCTGGAGAGCCTCTTTTCACTGCTTAAATCATAAAGCATGATTTTTTAATGATTTTTTTTTTATCTTTTAAATCATAAAAGCTGCCATTTCAATAAATTATTTTATTGGCAACAGGAGAAATAACTCTGTTTCAAATGATGGCTTCAGTACTGGCTATGCACTAAGCTTTGTGCAGCTCTGCTCCTCTCATTATTTAACTCTATTGCTTTATTCTTGTCTAATTATAATTGCCTACATTTTTAGTAATAATAATAATAATAATAAAATTTTGTCCTGCTTTTTCCCTGTAGTCCACCAGATAGCAATTTTCTGCTGGATTAAACATCTCAATATCCTTCAGGAATACGTACACATCAACTAATTATTAGAAAAAAAAAAAGATTTGTTGTTTGGGCTTTAAACATAGCAGGAGGCTTTTGAATTACAGACTAAGATTTTAGGCAATTAAATAATTTTTTTTATGGATCTCCTTCTCTTCCCAAAGCCCTGATCTAGTACATAACAGCAGCATGCTGAAAAGCTTATGCATTTGAGCAGAAAAACTTTAAATGGAACTAATTAACTAGGCATAATTTTAGATATATATTTAAGTTCTTGGATGAATCAGGCACAACATTTTTGGTTTCTAAATCTAAATAAGTGGGGAAGAAGCCAGCAGAAAGTAAACACATATACCAGTTTAGCCCAGATAACAAATTTTGATGCTTAAATGGCTCAGTACTTAAATATCATTGTGAGGAGCTGTCAAACATCAGATTCAGAAACATATTTTCACTTGAAATTCGTAATGCTGCTGCTGCAGTGTACCCAGTGGAACCAGATTCCCTCTTCCATGGGTAATGAGCTGGGCTGTGTCAACAGGAACACGCTTGGATGTGTAACACAAACAAGAACAGATAAAACAAAACTTCCACATGGAGCTCCCCAACTTTCAGCAGCACTGGAGCTCTGGCAGTGCCCTGCTGGCTGTGCCTGGCTGAGCTGCAGTGAATAAACTCAATAAACACCCCTTGGTCTGCCAGGGCCTCAGCAGGGCTGTGCTGGCAGGGGCAGGGCACAGAACCCAGCAGCTGCCTCCTCCTCCTGGGCCCTGCACTGCCCCTCTCCTGCACAACCATCACTGGGAAAGGGAATTTCACCTGACTCCTGAAGTGGGCTCAGATGTTCAGATGGGCTAGAGAAGCAGAATTACTACTATTACTACTATTACTATTATTATTATTACTATTATTATTATCACTATTACTAGTATTATTACTATCACTATTACTATTATTATTACAATTATTATTACTATTATTACCACTATTATTATTACTATTATTACTATTATTATTACTATTATTACTGTTATTACTGTTATTGCTGTTATTGCTGTTACTGCTGTTATTACTGTTATTGCTATTGTTATTATTACCATTATTATTATTAAAAGTTTGGTTTCTTGACCCCTGGCTGAGTTTCCTCAGCCCCCCTGGCCTTTCAGCACTGCAGGTGAATGATTTCCCAGGGGAAGGCAGCAGGGTAGCTCAGGGAGATGCTCAGGGCTGTGTCCCTGTGGGACTCCTGGAGCAGAATTCCTTAGGGAAGGTGGGCACTGTGTTTTGGGATGAGCTTTGAGCTTCCCCAGACTGGGCCTCAGACTCAGGCCTGTGTGGAGGTTGCCAAGCCTGTGGGGCAGTGAGAAATGAGGTGAAGGTGTGGGGCAGGGAACTGGGGTGTGTTTAGGGATTAGGTAGTGTAGTTGCAGTGCAGCCCTGGTTGGTGCCTGAGATGTTTTGGTTTCTCTGAAACTCTTTCCCAGAGAGTTTTCTGCCAACCAAAGACACGTTTTCCTGACTGTAACCTTTGTTTGCATTCCTTTCCCTGGGAGGGACTTCTCCTTGCTGTCCCTCTGCTCTGACCAATGTGATTGAAGAAGTTTGTCTTTGTTCCACCCATTGGGTTGTTCTCTGTAGAACGGGATAAAAGGGAAGAAATTCCCAGAAATAAAGGGAGTCACTGTCAGATTCTGAGTCAGAGTCTGTGTCGTTGTGGTATTTAACAGCATCATTATAGTGTGAACACGGCAGCCACCTTAAGGTTCAGATAAACAATGATTGTTTGCATTTTCTTCACGCTGAATACCAATGAGAGAAGTTTGTAACTGTAAACGATGTGGAACTGTCTATAACCTGCCATTTTCAGGACAATAAACAGAGAACTTTTGATTGACCACACTGGTTCTGTTCTGCCTTGCTGTGTCCAGCTTTCCCACGTTGTAGGGGTTTCTCTGGTTTCTCTCCCACCTCTGGCAGCATCTCCCACCTGGGTGTGACAGTGTCAGAGCCAGGCTGAACTCTGCTCAGACACAGCTGCTGTTTGCAGCCCTGCCTCTGCTCTGACAGGGGCCTTGGACAAACCATCCCTCTGTGTGCTGCAGCCTTCCCAGGGATGAGATAAGGACAATAATTCTGATTTATATCACACGTGGATTCTCAACAGCAGGGTTCAAAACACCTCACTGTTCTACAGCAAGCACTGAAATGGTGCTGTGGGCTCCAAAGCAGCCTCTCCTTCCTTCCTTTCTCCTGCTTTCTTCTCCACACAAAAATCCAAACAAGTAGGTCCTCAGCTGGTCAGTTTTACAGGTTTTGGTATTTCATAAAATGTAACTTAGAGAATAGGAAAATGTTAATGTTTCTTTTATGGGGAGGGCAAACAACAGCATGAAACAGTTGGGAGGTGATGGTCTGCAAAGTAAAACAGAGTGAAAAAGGAGGGAGAAAGAGTTCCAGGAAGGATCACGAGTTAAATCTAATTGTTCCTCTTGGGGATACATTTCTGCAAAATTAATCAAATGCAGTAGTGCAAGATAAACTCTGTTACAGGCTTGGCAGGCCAAGTGAAAGGATATCAGGAGCAAACAAAACCTGCTTTAGTGCCTGAGACAAGGCTCTGAGCTCTCTTTGGACACTTGTGAAATGAATTCTCATGGTTTCCTGTTTAAATTTCCATTAAATTAAAAATCAGAAGCCATTTATGAACTTTGAACAAATGCTCCTGCATTTTCACCAGTGACCAGGATCCAAAGCACATGCAAATAAATGCCACAGCTGCAGGCAGTCAAGGCACTGGGATGCCAGCAGCAAACTTGTCTCCTTGCACATGTAAATCCATGGAAGGACACTGAGTCACCAAGTGTACCCACGGATTTACACAGTCATGATAATCAGGACGTGCTGATAAAAACAACAACAACAACCAAAACCAAAACAAAAAAAAAAAACCAAAAAACCCAAACCAAACCCAAACCGAAATAAACAAAAAACCCCAAACCAAACCAACAAACAAACCCCAAAAAACAAACAAAAAAAAACCAAAAAAAAACCACAAAAAAGCCCCATAAAACCCAAAATAAAACAAACAAAAAAAACCCCAAAACCAACCAAAACAACCCCACAAAACAAAACAAAAACCCACCCCAAACCCCCAAAAGAACAGACTAAAACTTTATTCAGGAGAATCTGTGTATGAGCAGCTGTAGAGCTGCAGACTCCAGGCTCTGAGGGAGGGCACTCTGCTCCTCCTGCTGGAGCCACAAGTCTGAAGCTGCTCTGGGGGATGCAGCTCCCCATCAATCCATCCCTGGAAAGCAAGAACAGCTTTCTGCATGGGCCTTGCTGGCTAGGCAGTGTAACCCTGGGATTCCTGAAGTTTGCAATTAACTCGTGCAGTGGTGGAATCTGGAACCCCAGAATGGTTTGGGCTGTGTGAAAAACACGATTCACTTTTTGTGTAAAATTTATAAGTTTAATAAAAATAAAATAGACAATTAGGAGACAGAAAAACAAAGCTTTTTCGGCCGAGGTGCTGATACCACCAGCAACGAGATCAGCACACTTTCCCTCTTCAGATCCTTTGTTTTAAGGACCTCTGTGTTACATATTTAAAATAAGCTAATGCATGATTCAAATATTCATTTTGGTTTCAAGACCCCCCTAAATATACAATTTATCTGTAGGATTCCACGCAGTGTGGATGGATGTTGTAAACCTGTCTTCTGAAGATTTAAACTCTTAAAGGATCGATTGTCTTTCTGATCTCAGGAATGCCAGACGTCCCTTCTGTCCTCTATCTAGCTGAAAGGTTAAAAAAATACAACCTCTCCCCCCATCTCTACTTAGTTACAACTTAAGAATATTCATTTATCATATTTTTCAAATTCTATTAATAAAAGAACATACAGTACAACCTTCTCATATTTATACCTAAAGCAATCATCTTACTATATGCAAAAAGCCAACTCTAAAACAGCTGGAAGAGACCTCAAAGCTCATCCTGCTCCCTGGGCAGACACCTTCCCCTGGCCAGGGTGCTCCAGCCTGGCTGTGGACAGCAGCAATGAGCAGAAAAAGAGCTTTTCTGAGAGTACAGACACCAAACCAATGGAAAGTCTGATCAGTTAGGAGCCTGACCAGCAGGCCAATCAAAGTGATAATCAAGTTCATACAAACAGATCATTTAGCCACTCACAAGAGGTACAAGCACACCAATACATCTGTGGATCTGCAGTGCCCAAAGAAGAGTGACTTGGCAATCAGCTGTTCTCACAGACAGCATTCCTGAGGCTCACTGGCACTGAAAGTATTTTAAGTTAGTAGTCTTTATTGCTTGAACTCAGCTGCATAACGTGCTGGGGTTTTGAGCAGCTGCAGGTGCTGGGAAAAATATTCACTTTAAATATTTTATTTATCTGGAATGAAACAACCTAAAAAATTAATAACAGGCTTAGCAGAGCCCTATCTGTTCAGGCAGATGGAATGAGAGACATTTATAATGATAAGAGAGCTCCTGAAGCACAACTGAACACACAGTACTGGAGACCTGGTGCCTGAGAACTTTATGGTCAGATTCCAGCAGCAAAACAAACTGACTCACACAAAGATTCACCATTTAACCTGAAAGGTGATGCAGAATTTAAGACAACTCCCAATTTTTAAGTTAGATTACTCACAGGAAACCTTCCTCTCCCTCCTTGCTGCCCTCTCCCAGAGCTTTATTCCACACATCCAGGCTCCCATAAAACTGGGAAATGAAGACATCATTTCCTTTGCCAGCCTCACTGTGTTATGCAAACCTACTGATGCAGGGAAAGTTGTGTTCCACTTCTCTGTGTCTCATTTTCATGCATTGCCCAACACCTTCAGTGCTGTGTTTCTGGGGCTTCTTCTCAGAAACTGTGAATTTAGTTTAGTGTCAGAGATTTTTATGTATGTAAAAACCCTCCTTATGTACTTTTACCTAAATGAGAATTCTTTAGGAACTCGCTTTAGGAGGCTCTTTCTTTCCTCTCTCATCAAAGGTTAGCTCCAACTATTTCCAAATTTTGGCTTGTTAGTCTTCACTGGAACTATTCCAATCCTCCACAGGCCTAAAGTCTTCATCTGGTGAGCCTGAGAGGCAAAAAGCTTTGCTTTCTCCTGCAGAATTTAATTTGGAAAAATGTGAGCTGTACAACTGGATATTAGTGTTTTATAAAATCACAGAACCAGAGAAGAATTTGGGTTGGAAAGAACCTTTAAAGGTCATCCAATCCAAATCCCTGCCATATAGCATTTAATATATAATAATAGAATATAATGGCTTGTATCATCTTAATGGCTTACAAAATCATAAGAAGAAACATTTTTGTGGGTGCTCTACCAACTCCAAAACCTCAGAGCTGACACTGATAATTCTAAAAGCAGCAAGACTGAAAACTCTGTGGAAACACAGCAGGTGGAGTCAAGGCATTTCCTGTGGGGGCACCAATTACCTGGGACAGGGGCTGATGCTGGGAGCAGCACAAAGCTCATCCCAGTAAAACACAATTTTCTGATTCCAGGCTCACAGGACTCCAAGGATGTTTCACTCAGACAAGCAGCATTAACAGCTTGCTCTCTGCTGCTGACTGCCCTTTCTAAAGCCACGGCTGCCTCCAGACCTGGCTTTACTGCTGACATTGTTTCATTAGAAGAAAGGCTTCACCTTGAAGATTATTTGGCAAGATGAATGGGAAAATAAATATTTAAGGTCCTATTCAACAGAGGGTTCTATATATAAAGTGGTTTATTTTGTTGCTGAAACCAAAGAGATTTTATTCACGATAGCAATCACTAATCATAACAGCAGGATGCTATTTGAAGATAAGCCCACATGCAAAAGCCAGAATGAGCTGTGACACATCCACAATAGCCTTCACAAAAGGCATTCTGCTCTGTAATTCTGCCTGCTTTGTTGCAGAGCACATTCAATGACTTTTAAATTGACATTTGACAGATTTCATGACAATACGTCTTCATCCCAGTACACAGCCCAAAACAGCTCACCTACAGCTCCTGGGCACATCAACCACAGCACAGAGAAGGCTTCCTTTGGCAAAATGTCCAGCTCCTTTTTGGGGTCTGAATGCCAAGGTGCAGTTGAATGAGGTTGCAGAGATACTTGAGTAAAGTCTGAAGGACATGAAGCTCTCCTTGCTGGGCTGTGTTATCCCCTAAATGAAGTGCTAATTGCCAGAAAGCCCTGAATTTCCAGGGCTGGGAAACAGGTTATCATCAGATAACTCACCTGCTGAGGCAGAGGGAGCAGTGCTGCTGCCTGAGGAGCAGTGCCCAGAGGATGTGTGTGAGTCCAGGCAGGAGGCCAGGCACAGGTATAACAAACTCCTGCATGTCTGGAAGGGAAACAGCTCACTCTGAGGGCTTCCAGAAATGAGACTGGGACAGGCACTGACCTCTGCTCTCTGACAGGGACAGCACCTGAGGCAGCAGCTGGAGCTGGGGCAGAGCAGGCTCAGCCTGGAGATCAGGAAGGTCCTGCCCTTCCTCCCCAGAGGGTGCTGGCACTGCCCAGGCTCCCCAGGGAATGTCCCAGCCCTGAGGCTGCCAGAGAACAGCACTCCCAGGGGTGCCCAGGGTGGGGCTCTTGGGGTGGCTCTGCAGGGCCAGGGCTTGGGCTTGAGCATCCCTGGGGGTCCCATCCCACTCAGGATATTCTGGGAATATATATATATATTTTAATCTAAAGTTCACCAGCATCAAATATTCCACAGTTAAACTCCAAACTGTGGCTTAGGGTAATTTCCAAATGCACAAATCTGCTGCCTGGCCCTGCCCTCCTCCATTCAGGAGGGAAACTTCACTGTCCAGGCTTTCTCCCACCACCTACTTCAATGATTCACTGCTGGAACAGGATTCCCCTTGGGAAATGCCACTTGGAAAACACCTGATGTATTCCCAGCCTACTTCTGCTGTGTTTCAGGGAACAAAAGTTTCTCCTATGTCAATCTTACTGCCTTGAAGGTGTATTTACACTTGCACCCAGCTCCCCCAGCCCTGCAGGCTGGGCAGTCACTGGGTCAAGGACACCAAGCACTTCAGACCTTCCCTAAACAGCAACTGAGTGAGTCAGGGGAAAAGGAGAGGATATTCTGAAGCTGAGGGAGGGATTTATGCCATCCCTGCTGAGGATATGAAGCTGTGATTTGCTAAGTCAGATCATGGAGTGAGCACTGACAGGGGTCTGTGGCCTTGCAACTCTTTTTAACTTACTCCTAATTCTGGCATTTTGCACTGTCACTGGAACCCTGAATCTAAAAATCAGGTGTGATCTGCACCTGTCTGCTTTTGGAAGCACTTTCAGTAAAGCTGGAACTAAAATGAAATTGCTCTATCTCATGTTTTATGCCCAAACTACATTCTGCTCTCCCAGCACCCCCACCACAGCTCTGAGCAATTTGTTAATAATTCAATGAAACAATTTGAGAGTGGTAGCAACCACCATCTACTTCTTCAATTATCTCAATCCATCCATCTCCTCCTGCTGAAGGAGGTGGAATCCTGTACCAGAGACACAAAAAAATCTCACAAAGGTCACATTTTTTGTAGTAGGGAAGAATATGGAAACTACAGCCAGGGTGATGCTGATCTAACACAGATCCTTGGAGCCCCAGTGTGTCAGTGATGCCTTATGAAAGCAGCATGCCCAGAACTAGGGACTCAAGGCACCAAAAAACCCCAGTAACACCAAAAAAACCCCACCAAACACTCCAGCTGACCTTTAAACATCTCCTGTAGAGCAACATTTCTACAACACTGTAATAATAACAACAACAAAATAATCCTTCAGTTCAGCTGCTTATTTGGAATCCCCTTCTGGCACTGCAAGGAGGATGCTTGGCCTTCCATGTTTGCACACTTGCTGAAAATACTTCTTTGTGTGGCAATTTTATTAATTTTCCTCCCACGCAAGAACCAGCTGGCAGAGAGAATGCAGCAGCTGGGGTCAGATGCTCAGGACAAGGGAGTTCTTTTTTCTTCACAAGATCTCCTTCATTGTGCTAGAACCAAAGGCCATTTGTTTCTATTGGCCACTCTTCACCCAGCAGGAAATGAAATATTAATCTAGCAAATTAATAACCCCCAAATATCCACCAGGACATGGCCACAGCTTCAGATCCAAAGATGAACTAGTGAGGCATGAGGAAAGAAAGTTTGAAAAGATAAACATGAACAGCAGCAATGGCAAAGTAGAGGCCAAATCAGTTTTATTGGTGGTAAAGTCTGGATGGTAACACTGAAACTCCAGGATTGATCATATTCTTCTAAAAGGAGATTTGACCCAGCTTCCATTAAAGACAAGTTAATTAGCTTTTATAGAAAAAAAGATAATTGAAAGCAGCTTTTTCCTTTATTTTTACAAAAACAACAAACAAAACAAAAAAACCCCAAAAACCAACAAACCCACAACCCCCCCCAAAACAAACAAACAAAAAACCCAAAAAAAAAAAGCAAAAAACACCAAAAACAAACACAACAAAAACAAACAAACCAAACCAAAAAACCACAGCACAAAAAAACCCAAAAAACCACAACACACCGCCAAAAAAAACCACCCCAAACCCACAAAAAACCACAAAAGCACTTTTAGTGAGTTAGCATTTCAAATAAGCTGAGCCTGTTTGATGGCCTGGTGTCTTCTCAGCAACATTTTGGGAGACGTAGGTTCTTTGTTATCTTTATACATTTTGAAAAATAACTCTTTTGGTGACTCTTCTATTTATGATTCACTCATAATAACACAAGTGACTCATGCTGTCAAATTACAAGCTATTACTTTGGAAAATTATTTTTTCCCCTTCCTTTTGGATAAAATCTGACAACTTTCACTATTTTGTTACTCAGGGCAGCTTCCTACTACTTAAAGAGTACCACTCAGAACTTTATTTCCACAAAAGACAAAAGCACCTCCCACCTCTTGTCTCTCTCACTGATGAATACATGTGAAACAGAGCAATTATTTCAAACCAGTTCCAGAACTTCTGAGCTTGTTGATCAGTAAACTCAATTTCAATCACCAGATTTCATCTAGACAAGGCTGCTTTGGTTTGATTTAAAGGTGGTCCCGGTAAGGCATGAGCACATGCTGGCCTGAAATGATTTACTGGGGCTGCCCTGGGCACAGGCAGCCTGGAGTTGTCCATGGCAGGGATTTCTGCTCTGAGCCTCCAGTGAGGCTCTGTGGTGCTTCCACACCCAAAATGTGAGAGGATGTCCCCAGGTGGGCATTGGCTTGCAGGGAAATGGAATTTAAAAATGAACACAAGGTCACAAAAGAGACCCTGGCATCTCCATAAGCACAAGAGCCTGAAATCCATTTATTTATTCTAAATGCAAAAGTGAGGCCCGAGATGGAGCTGTGAGCTGAGCAGAATGGGAACAGCACTTGAAAACACAGCAAGCACAAAGTGAGAGGGGCAAATGAATGACTGGGTGAATTACAAAATGAATGATTGGGTGAATTACACAATGAATGATTGGGTGAATTACACAATGAATGACTGGGTGAATTACAAACAGGAGCACAACCCCTGCTCCCTGGAAAACTGCAGCTCCCAGGCTGCTTGGGGATCAGGGCTCAGCACTGAGAGGGAGGCAGCACCCCCAGCACAGCAGCACTGTGGGGCTCAGGAGGGCAGGAATGGCAGGAAAGAGAAATAGTTTATTAATACACAAAGCTCTGGAGCAGGCACCTGCAGAGGTGAATGCAGCACCTGGGATAAAAACACATCTGGTGCATCAACAGCTCAGTGCAATGGTGATAAATTGTCAGTCGAGGAGAAAAATTGGTTTCTCATTCTTGTTTTAATTTTGCAAGATTCAAGAGAAGGTCCTAGGAAACTGCATGCCTGATTTACACAGAGAGGTTGTGCCACTGAAGTTAACAGATGAAAAGTGAGCCCAGCTTTACTCAAACTGAAAATAAAGCAGAGGTGTTTGAATTTTGCCACTGAAACAAATAAAAATATGGAGTATTTAATGTCACCCAAAGACCTTATGTCAGAGAGTCATCACTTGCTAAATGCCTTTTGTTCCAGCTTAGAAACTGATGCATTTCCTGCATCACAGGGGCTGTGTTGTGGGGAAGGCAGGCTGGAGTTTAGGGCCAGCCACAACCTTAAACTTGAAACAGACACAAGGAAGAAACAGCTGGCAAGAAATGATTTTCATCAAACCAACACTACCCAGACTAACACAGAACCATGAAGCTAAATACACAAACAATACCTCTAGCTGCCTCACCACAAAAAACCCCCAAAAAACCAAACCAAAACAAAACCACCAAAAAACCCCAAAACAACAAAAACCAAAAAAAAAACCCAAAAAAACCCCAAAACAAAACAAAAAAAAACCAACAAAAAAAACAAAAACAAAAAAAAAACCAAACCCAAACAAACAAAAACACAACACAACAAAAAAAACCCAAACAAAAAAACCCACAACAAACCAAACCAACCCAACAAACAACAAAACAACAAAAAAACCCCAACAAAACCATTTGAAAAAAGAGGAATTCACTGGAGAGCACCCCAAACTCTCTGTATCTCCAGGGCTCCTGCCAGCAGAGCTCCTGCACAGGGAGGATTGCTGCAATGCCAAACACAACAGACACAGCCCAGCACAGGTGCAGGCAATGCACCACAGCTCTGGCTGACTGGCTGTGATGGTTTCATCACTTACTATATTTTATGTGACTGGGAGAAGATAAAGAGTAAAACAGGCTTATATTTAAATTATACAGATAGTTTATTTACACACACTGAAAGGATAAAAATGGCGGGGGGGGAAGGAAAGAAAGAAAAACAAATGAAACTTTTAAAACATGTTTTCTTCTCTTTATAAGTTTTCACTTTTCTACACTTAACATAAAAAGATAAAAGTTGCAATTTTAGTTAGTTTTACTGTTTAAAAATCTAAACTATGTTAACCTGTGACACTGGGGAAGCTGGGATGGGGAAACCCCCCAAGCTTCCTCAGGAGCCCTGCACTAAGAAATGCTCAGAGGATGCTCATGAGTGACTGACAAGTCCCCATGAATGCCCAAATCAACACCCAGACAGGGAAGGTAAGAATGCCTCTACCTGCAAGGGAATGCAGGGGCTGGACTGCCACCTGTAGAACTTTAATCCTTCAGAGAGTACAGCAGACAGGAAAACCTTCCCCTGAAACACCACACCACAATCCTGGCTGCTGATCAGAAAGAGCTCTTTGCTGAAAAGGTGTGTGCAATCTTTCATTCATTTGTCAAAGGTGTGTGCAGTGTTTCACCCATCATCTGCCTTGCTTTTTAAAGGGGGAAATGGGGAAACAAAGCTGAGGCTGTGGTTGGGATGTTGTATTAGGGAGCAGATTGGCCTGAAGACCAATATTAACCCAGCCTGGCTAATAATGGCTGTGAGGAGAGCCCAGGGCACTGGCTCAGTGATTTCACTACTCACTGCTTGGGATTGTTTTAGTTTTTAAAACAAAAAACCTCTGGTCCCTGTACCAGCACGAGGTGAGGAACCCACACCAGATCTCCTGCTGGATGGGAAGGGCTCCTATTTCCCCTTGGGCACTGCCTGGTTACCTGACAAACTCAGACATTTCCCCTGAGCTGGCACTGACAAACTCAGCATTTCAAGGCACATAAGACCTGGACCTTGGGACAGACAAATTCCCAGCAGCCCTTCTCCCTCTCAGGGGAGCAAACAGTCAGGAACAAAAGCAGTAAGTGAACAAAGTAGAAATTCAGCATTAAATGCAAAACTCCCAAATCTCACTTTATTCAATTTATAGAAAAAAAAAAAAAAATCTTTACATTGGCAGCAACCTGCTCAGAACAATTTATATCCCCAAACCCCCCAGGGATGACCACACAGGTCAGATGAGCTCCTCAAGGCATAACCTGGTTGTTGCTTGCAGGAGTTTTGGCTCCTCAGCTCCCTACTTCACACTTTCTATTTTTTTTCTCTTGCCAGGAGACTGCAACTACTTGCCTGAAGAAATGAAATAAACAGGGAGCATTTGCCAAAGTACTCCCACCACTTGGAGCAGTTTGTGTTTCAGAACGTTCACTGCCAGACTTCTGAGTGGGAAAGAGAAGCAACAGGAGAGCAAAATCTCTCCTTTAATCATTTCTGAAGAGCTTATCACAGTAGCACTGAGATATTCACAGCCCTTTGGTTTCTTGCTGAATCGAAGTGGAAAAAAGATCACATCTTTCCTTTAAAACCCAAATGAACAAAATAGGAAGTTTGGGCAAACCTAGAAAATGAAGAGCTGCTTCCAGTCATCACTGATTACAGCAGGAATTGAAGATGCTTAGTGAAAATTGGAGAAGTCCCTGAAAATAAATACTAGTTGCAAATTTGTCAAAATATTTAAAAACATTACATTGTCAACAAAAGTGAAAATTAAGATTGGAAAATCATGATTGCAAACACTGAGGGACTGTGGGAAGTGAAGTTCAAACAACAGCCCAGTGCTAAATTCCAAACAGCCAAACCACAGAAAACTCACAAACGGCAAAATGAAGGAATTTTTTAAAAGCTTTATTAAATAATATAGTCCCGTGCTAGATTCTGAACAGCCAAACCACAAGAAAATTCAAAATAAAGGAGTCTTAAAAAGCTTTAATACAGATTCAAATGATTATCTACATCCAAACTGACCTTTTTAAGTAGCACTAGCACTTAAGGCACAATTTCTCCAGAAGTAGCCAGCAGGTTAAACAAGGACTCAATAAACTTACATGTAACAATCCTTTTGTTTTTTAACACTGTGAAACCAAAACCATGCACTGGGTCTGCATTCCATTCACCTATGTGCCTGCATGGTTCTGCATACAAAGTACTCTGCACGGAGCATTTTGTTATTTCACTTTCCTCATGGTCCTTAGGAAAGCTCAGCCAGCCAGAATATTCTTCACAGTTCAAACTGGGGTGCTGCTTCTATGTAAACAAAACCCTCACCTGACAGCTGCAAAGCTCTGCTGACAAAGGGAAGCCACTGGGATGTGATTACATCCTCAAAATAAAGGATTCCTACCAGAAGAAAGGTCCACTTAGAAGGCACATGCTTTCACATTCCCAGATCAAAAAGTGCTTACAGTACCAAGGAATACTGCAGTTGTACCCAAAGGAAGCCACACTAAGTTCTGGGTTTTTTTTTTCTTTTTTTAGTCATTGTTGTAAAAAAAACTTCCAAATTATTCACAGTTGTTCCAGCATTCCTCATGCTAAAGCAGCATATTGTGCTGATGAATCCCAGTGTAAGGCTAAAGATAAAAACATTTATCAGTGCAATACATTCCTGAGTTTTTGGAACTCAAAATAAAAACTAATTCTTCAAAATATACAATCCTTCACATTTTTTTTTGGCTCATATTTCATCTGTTTTTCTAATTTCCCTTTTTTAAAAAAAAAAGTCCATTAAAAAGAAATCTAATTCTTACAAAAAGTAAATAAAAAAACTGTTACCACTCTAACTTAGATATAACTTCTAGCTGCTTGAAGAGTGCAAGAAAGCCAGATGAATATAAACACTGCTTGTTGTGAAGGCAGCAAAAAACCAACAGCTAAAACAAGCTTTTGAGAACTGAAGCACTGACAGAAAAACTTGAAGAGCCCTAAATATTTTTTAAAAAATAAATAAATAAAGGACCTAGTTGTATTCCAGAGCAAACCTGAATCAGATGCTGAAGCTGCTGAGCTGGCTAAGGCACTGAGCTGTGTGGTTTTATTCCCAGCAGCAGCAGGAGGAGCAGAGCAGAGCTGCCCCTACCGAGAGGCATAACCTGTGCTCCAGAGAGTGCCCGAGGGGCTGGGCTGCCTGCTGGAGGCCTGGGAGCTGAAGGAATGTGCAGGGGACACCAGGGAACCTGAAAGGAGCCAAGGAGAAGACAACAGTCAGGCCCAGGAGAGGTGGGAGAAGGAACAAACAGCTCTTGGTCATCTGCTGGGCACTGGCAGTCAATCTGATGGGCCAAGTGAAATCATCCTTCAGCTTAGTGCCCCTTCAAAAGGTCTCCTGCAAGTATCAAATGTTTGTGGGCCTTCCTGTTCAGGAGGTTTTAAGTCTGAGGGGGGCACAGTATGCTTCCCCTCAGCAAGTGATGTTCACCTGAATTTGCTTTATTTTCCCTGAAACATCAGGCACTTGTGTCTACATCACTGTAACAAACATCTGTAAGAATGGGAATTATTCTTCATTGCCACTCTTGGCTACAGACCCTCCTACATCCAATCCCAGTGCAATGGCCAGACTAATCAATTAATTCCCTCCTAAGTGGGTGACAGCTGCTTACTGTTAGAGGTGTTCTGAAGGCTTGTCCTTGGCTGGAACACCAGCTGATTGTGCTGTTCATTGGGCGAGAAAAACGCATGGTAGGCTGCAAGAGAGGTGAAACACAAACCAAAATCATTTCAGATGGCAATCATTCCTTTGCATCTTAAAGCTAACACATTGTAAGAAGCTATGGGGAAAAAAATAAACCAAACTTGTGCAATCTTTCCTTCTCTTACCTATGATCATAACAGCTGTCCCTGCTAAGAGTGCAAACAGCGTGAAGATCATCACCTGGTAAGACTCAACAAACTGCTGGAAGAGACTGGCTTCATCTGCAGAATTGATTAAGAGGAGAAAACATGGAGTTAAAAAGAGCATCTTCTCCAATCTGCTCCAAGAGTTAACCTCATAAACATCAGAGAAGCTAGAGGTTTCTTCTGGCTAAACTTACATCTTATGGGTGTGGTGGTTCTGTCAGTCAGGTAGATCACTGTCACTGGGATGGTGAGGGACTGGTCTGTCATGGGACTGGAGACAGTCAGAGTGGTGGACAGGGAGCCCTGGCTGGGAACTCTGGGATCAGCCAGGCTCACTGAGTACACCACGTAGCTGGGCAGCCCGTAGGACTTCTCCTTCTCCAGCACCTTCACTGCTGGGGACTCACATTTCACCTGCACAGGGAACATCCAACCTGGAACAGACTGCTTGGGACAGCACAGCACAGCTCCAGCTGCCAGCAGTGGGGGATCCCACAGACACACAGAGCACTCCACCCCTCCAGAGGAGTCAGGTGTACCTGTACAGTGACACCTGCAGCATTTCCCCCTGCTTGTTGCCAAGGGTACCCTTCCCACAGGTCTGGGCCAACCCCACACAGCCCAAACCCACAGACCCTTACTGGGCTGTGTGAGCTTTGGGCAGTCAGTCACACACACACACTTGGGCAGGATCCCCCTGCCACAGGGGTCAGGCAGGTTTCTGCTTCCTGACCTGAGCTGGCTCAGGCTGCAGGCCCAGGTGAGCCTGGCACACCTGTACTACCCCAAAACCCCAGGCCAGGCTGGATGGGCCCCTGAGCAACCTGCTGAGTGACTGGCATCCCATGACAATGGGATGAGCTTTAGGGTCCCTGCCAACCCAAACCATGCTGGGATCCTGTGAACAGTGAAAACTGAGGAAGAAAACCATCCAAATCCTCTCAGGAACAAATCTGCACACGGTAAAGACGGCAGGGAGTTTGTGCCAGTTCAAAATGCTTTCAGCTGTGCTGATGAACTTCCTGGGACTTCCACTCACCTCCAGGCTATCCAGGATTTCACTGGCACCAAAGACCTTGAGCACAGAGCTGACGTCCTGGTTGCTGAGCAGCATCTCGGCCTGGTCAGCGTAGAACCAGCGGTTGAAGGGCACCTCAGTGGCCAGCTGCTGCCCGGCCTGGGGGCTGCCCTGCACCACCGCCGACACCCGCAGCGTGCCCTTGCTCCTGCTCAGCTGCTTCAGCTGCTTGTCACTGAGGCTGTGCATCCTGATGGAGCACGTGTAGTGGCCTGCAGGGACGAGAGGGCCTGGGCTGTTAGCTGCTGGCCTGGGAGGGTTTTTCTCCAGGCACAGCGAGGCTGCTGGGACACCCTCAGAGAAAAGCTGATGATGGTGGTAAGGCTCAACCAGAGGCATGATGAGGCAGAGATTGACTGAACACTGTCCCAATCCAATACCACAGCCCCAGCACTGCAACTACAGAGTGATTCCTTGGCCCAAACTGAATATCATGAATAAAGCACTGTGCTGGGAACTTCCGTCACATTTTATTTTAAGACTCAGTTCCACTTTGAACATAACATTTATGCTAATGCTGAAAGGCTTTACTGAAAAAAAAGACTGAACATTCTATTTCATATTCTTTTCAACCTGTGTTAAAATTTCAGCCAGCTACCATCCTCATCATCAAGTCTGTGCAGATGTAGTTTATTTATAAAAGCTCCTTTCAAAGTTATATACTCACCGTGCTTCTTGTCTCATGTGGGACCAATTAATCTGTTATTAGCAGCAAAGGTAGTAAAAACTTCCCAGAGAATGGGAGATAAAAAGCATCAGTAACAAGGAGAACTTGCCAGGTGCATGTTTTCCCCTTATTTTCTTCTCCCAGCTAAGTAACAGAGGGTAGCATGCAGGGTAGAATGGGGGTTTACACAATGGGTGCAGGGATGAATCCAACAGATAATTAATGTTCTGTATGTGCAGTCCATGATAAATAAATCACATTATACCTTCAAAGAATTAACACGTTTTGTGGACTTGTACAATTATAATTCCACCTCCACAGTGTCTGCCCATTTCCCCCACTTTTAAGACCCAGCTCATGATGTTTTGGGGGTACATCCACCTTTTGGAATACTCGTCACCTGAGTGCTCCTTTGTTTCTTTGACTTACTACAAACACCCTGAAAAACACGAAGTGGGCTGCCACTGGTTTCTGGCTTTCTCTGAAAACCAACACAAGATTTTGTCATGGGCAGAAAACCCACTGAAACAAGAAGTGTCCATGTGAACAACTCACTGAGGCCTGAGGTCCTGCACAGCAGAGCCCAGAGGCTTCAGAAGGCAAGAGAGGAGGCTCATATTGGATGTGCAGAAGAAATCCTTCCCTGTGAGGGTGCACAGGGTGCCCAGAGCAGCTGTGGCTGCCCCTGGATCCCTGGCAGTGCCCAAGGACACTGGGGCTGGGAGCAGCCTGGGGCAGTGGAGGTGTCCCTGCCATGGCAGGGGTGGGGCTGGATGGGCTTTAAGGTCCCTCCAACCCAAGCCATGATGCTGGGATTCTGTGGAATCTGCTGGACCAAAGAGCTTGTGCTTGTCTGCATCTTGTCACACCTTACCTGAAACTGCATCAAATCCAGGTTCTGCCACAAAAATATCCTGTGCTGGGAAGTCAAAGGCATCACTGCTGAAATCAAGGTGGCAGCTGATGATGGACTGGGGTTGTAACCCAGCAATGGCTTCAGTCTGAGCAGGTGAGCACTCCCCTAGGGGGAAGAAAAAAATGATCTCTAATTAATTACAAAATAAAATTGTAACTAATTAATTGGAATTAATTAAAAGCAAAATCATGGCTTGTAGTATTGGGTTATTCCACCACCTTCTGAAATAGTTTTACAAGGTTATGAAGACCTTAAAACAGTTGGAAATCACAGACAGCTGTCCTTGCTCAGGTCTAATCCCAGAGAGACAGCAATGAAAATTTTATATGTTGTGGGGTTTTCTTGACAGGAATAATTTATTTACAGGAAAGAATAAGCTGGAGAGAATTTTCTGCTCAGATGTCTCCTGAATAACTTACACAATCCTGGGAGCCTCGAGTTAGAATTTAGTATCTGGCTAGATGATTTTTTGGTAGGCTGATAACTTACATATGGCACAATAAAATACTACTGCAAGAAGTGTTAATTGTTAAGCTAGAAGCTAAAAGGATCTAGAAGCTAAAAGGATTGTGGAGGACACAATATGATGCTTAATCTTTGTATTGATTCTAACTGGTGATAAGTTCTGTAAGAGATTTAAGGATGGTAACTAATAAGAAAATATAAATCCAAGGAAGCAACTGCAATTAAACATAGAAGCAATTAGCTGACAGCCCATTCACTGTTGTTTGTATGATCAAAAATGGTACTTTTGTTGAAATCTACTGATTTTATTAGCTGTGAAATATTAATAGTGCCCCAGAACACCTTCCAAATTCTGTCCCATGGCTCCTAAAGCTCCTGGGACTCTAGAAAGGCATTGGGGTTCCTGGGGATCTCGTTACCCTTGAACAACAAAAACCCCACAACACAAACCAAAGCACCATGAATCCATAAACACACAATAAAGCATCAGTATAAATATTTGCTAACCATACCTTTCAAATTTTTGTTTGTTTCCCCAATTGAAACGATGACTTTTGAGGCTGCCACTCCCTGCAGGCTTGTCTGCATGCCACTGACATGCATTGCTGTGGTCTTCTGAGGTGCATTAATCAGGATCTGAAAAAAGGATGAAGCACACTGTCACCAAGAACTGTTTCAACAAATAAAAATTAAGGCAAAGCCAGACTGGATTGGTTGTGCAAGACTCCATGAGGTGATGTTTTTCTTTGAAATCCCACATTTCTCTAATATTAGAAGCTGCCTTTCCAAGCAATTTAAGCTAGCAAAAACATTTTGCCTTCCTACCCAACCCCCAGAAGTTAATATGCATAAAGCTGGAAGTCTAAATTTAATTTAAAAAGAATGTCTAGTGCTTATGCTGGCTGATGCAGTGAATTGTGTCAACAGTACGATTGCATTGCAGATAAACAAAATAATTTAATGGAACACTTCTGATCAGTGATGCATGGCACAGCACTTGAGCAAGTTCCTGCTGCCATCTCATCCTGCAGTGAAGCTTCATTCAGAACAGCAGCCATACTCTAAAACTGGTTAGCACCTGGAAGCAACTTAGCCAACAAAGGAGTCAAAATGTGCACTGTAAGAACAGCAGAGGTGAAAAAATCTAAATTGTTATGCTACATTTTCCTCCTTAGCACAGATGTTTAAAAAAATCATGATGTTTTTGGACACATACCAAGTACTTCCCAACCATCTGCATTTCTAAAAGAACATTTCTAAATATTTATAACAAAACAAAATCCCAAAGAATACAGTTTGGTGAGGGTCCAGGCCAAACCAACCAACCTGAGCAGGAAGGGAACAGTGCCTCACCTCTCTGTAGGTTTTCAGTAACCCAGGGATCTCATAGTAGACAGTGACCACCCCAGAGTCCCTTGCCAGGGCCACACCAGTCTTGGAGTCCACGAGAAGAAGAGCACTTGAGGAGGAGCTCCACACACCTGGCAGGCCTGGAAAACACCACAGGGGCACAGCTCAACACCCTGCTGCCAGCTGCAGCATTTCCTGCACTCTGGTGTCTGTGAGTGGCACTGCCAGGCAGGGCACAGACCCCTCAGCACCCAGGAACCATTCTGGTGTCTGTGAGTGCCCAGGAACCACTCTGGTGTCTGTGAGTGCCTCTGCCAGGCAGGGCACACACCTCTCAGTGCCCAGGAAACAATCTGGTGTCTGTGAGTGCCCAGGAACCAGTCTGGTGTCTGTGACTTATCCTGACACAAGCCCATTAATACCAACAATCAAACCCAGTGAGTCAAGGCAGTCCTGCCTCTGCAGGAGTCCCACAGAAATAAGCCTTTCCAACTAATGGGATAGAAATGTCTCAAGTGTGACACTCAGGAATTCAATACAAGAGACACTGCACAGTGCAATTCAAATTATTATTAAAATCTGCTTTTACCATTCACAAGAACAGTGTTTGTGTGATCAAAAACGGCACTTCTATTGAAATCTACTGATTTTATTAGTTGTGAAAGATTAATAATTTGCTTCTGAACAAAGTTGATGAATGATGCACTCAGTTTTGCTGAGAGTGAGCCAGAGCCAGGCTGGTGTCCCATAGAACAGCTGCCAACCCACTCACCTCCCTGGGCTGTCAGCGAGGTCCTCAGGCACAGGACATCCCCCACCAGCACGTCTGGCAGCTCTGGGAAGATGGCATGTTGGACAGGCAGGGGGATGTAGTCTGCAGTGCCACTGTGCTCTGCATCCCACACCCTGAGCAGGGTCAGCCCCACGTTCACAGTCCTGACCACGAAGGTGTTGTTGGCGGCGCCCTTGGCGATCTGCACGAAGTCGTCTCTGCACACAAACAGGAGTGCTGTGCATCAAGGCAGGCTTGGGAATGGCATTGTTATCTCTAAAACAGGGGGGTTTCCAACTCTTCAGATGGCTGATTGCTTGCTTTCAGCAACAGTCATCTGGTGGAGTCCAGCAAAGTAAGGAAGTGATAACAATGATTTAGGTGCTACGGAGGCAAACTGCAGTTCTCAGTTCACCAGAATGCTGAGGATATACCCAGATTGTAATTATATATGAAACCTATTTCTTAATTGTGAGAATTGTACAGCTTTAGAATGACATCACCTGTCTCTTCTCCCTTTTCTCAAGACAGTTGGGAAGCCAAGAAATTTGAACACCACTAGGCAACTTCCCAGACATAACAATGCCACTGGATTGCCAGCTCTGGTATCCACACACACTCAGCTCTGCAGGAAACAAGCCACCTTTCACTAACAGCATCACTGGTATTTCACTGAAGGCCACAGGAGGCTGCTTCACAACGTTTATTCTGTGAAGCAGAGACCAAAAGGCCTTTGGAGGCTTGTCCCTGCTGTGGGAAGGTTGTACAAGCCTATCTGAGGAGACAGCCCCTGCTCCAGAACCTTCCCCGCCTTACATAAGCCCTCAGTGAGTCAGTGGAACACAGCACTGGGAGAGGCAGATGCTGATGGATCAGTTGTTTCTCTGGGCCACTGCTGCGTGCAGGGGGATGATTCAGAGTCATTCAGAGCAGAGCACAGCTCCTGCAGGCCCCACTGGGACCATGCTTATCTGGGCAGCTTTCCATGGCCAGGGAATATCGATTGCTAACTGCAACTCTGCTTCCTGCCACTGCAGCCCACAGAGACAAAACCCTTGCCTTGCTAATCCCAGCCCAGGCTGTACCTTCAGCTGGGATCTTTGGAACAATCTTTGTTCTGTTTTTACTCTCTGTGATTAGCACCCGTGACAGACACCCACCTGTTGGTGGCAAAGTGGAGCACAGCGTTGTGTGAATGGAAAGTGTCCCCGGAGTTGTCGTGGAAATGGACTGTGAATGTCAGGGTGACACCCAGGGGCAGGGCCAGCAGTGCCTCCTTGTTCTGGGTGAGCAGAACCGGCCTCATGGAGATCCTGAGGTAGGAGATGGGACAGACCTGCAAAAATACCAGCAGTGAGAAGGAAAGTTAAACTGCTTTCTACAATGCCCCCATAAAAAAATAATCTGAAAGAGTTCTTATTATGTAAATATCCAGAGCTGCCTGTATGAGCCATCTGCATTTAGCCACATGCCAGGACTAACAGTGAGGCTGTTATCATCAGTATCTCCATCTCCCAGGCTGAAAGGGGCCTCTGACACTGTCTAGTCCAGCCCCAGCTGGGTTACCCAGGGCCAGCTGGCCAGGACCATGTGCAGGCAGCCCTTGGGCATCTCCACAGCCTCCTGCAGTCTGCTCAACAGCCACCCCAGTGAAAAGTGCTGTCCTGTGCTCAGACAGCATTGCCTGTGTGCTCCCCTTGCCCCTGCCATGGCTGAGAAAAGCCTGGCTCTGTCTGCTTTGAATCCTCACAGCTGATATTTCTTGGCCTTTTTTTTTTTTTCTAGTACCACTGGGAGCTGAAACAAGCAATAATCATGCAGAAACACACATCACACACACAGACTACAGAGAACACATGACTATCATGTTATAGTTAGGATTCCCTGCACATGCAAGAGAACAAGTGGCCCCCAGACCTCTCTCCTAATAATTCCTGAAGGGAAAGGTGCAATTCACTGCCCAGGGATTGGAAGAGGAACTCACAATGGATGTGTGGGTAGGGGATGGAATGGTCAGTGCTGTCCAAGCCCCCTGCACCAGGTGAGAAAGCTGAGCTGCTCCAGGCAGAGCTGGCAGCTGACAAAGCCTGAGGGGTCAGCAGGCTGAGCTTTGTTCCCTCAGTGCCTCTCCCCAGCCAAGACAGAAGTTGGGAACTGCTCCAAACTCCTCAGGAGAGTCTGCTCCTCCATATTAACCAGATGTGCACACCCCACATTCCTGCAGTAACACTCCAGTCAGGAAGGGTTTTCTGAAGACAGAGACTTGACATCCTCTTCTTTTGGCTTTTAAATAGCACATCACTATTCTTGATTAACTTATGAGCAAAATTACCCAACAAAAATAACTATACCTGCTCTTTTTGTTACAGCTGTTGGAAAATAAATAATGGACGGACAGAGGAAGAAAAAACCCTCAAACAGATTGAGGAAACTATTTTAAAAGAAGGCCTCAAGCTTATATTGTAGAAAAATCCCTTTATTTTCCTGACCTAAGAGCTCAGCTAAAACGTAAAAAACTCTGCAAACTGAAAATGTACATGTCAGAAGTTTAAAAGGAAAGGACAAATTTGGCCTCAAGCAAAATACATCTTTGGTGAATCCAAAAAAAGGAAAAAAAAAAAGTGGCTATAGTATCAGTATATCCCACTCACTGCCTGCTCCACGGGCTGGTTTCATCAGTTAAAATCCCTGTGCATACAGATCTCTGTGGCTACAAACCAACAAAAACCCCATTTCCCTGACAGATTATCAAGCTTGCTTTACTTTAAAATCTCAGCAACTGTCCCACGAGGGACAGCTGCTAAATTTAATGTTGATGAAAACAGCCTTTTACTGTTAAAGCATCTCAGGTTTTGAAGCTTTTTTTTTTTTTAATTCAAGAAAAAAAATAAAAAATTAAAAATAATATTAAATAATATTAAATTAAAATAAAATTAAAATAAAATTAAAATAAAATAAAAATAAAAATAATAAAATATAAAATTAAATAAAATTTTAAAAATTAAAAATTTTTTAAAAATAAAATTAAAAATGAAATAAAATTGAAAATTAAATTAAATAAAATAAAAATAAAATAAAAATAGAAATAAAAAATAAAAAATAAAAAATAAAAATCAAATTAATAAAAAATAAAAATAAAATAAAGATAAAGATAATAAAATAATAAAAATAAAAATAAAATAAAATAATAATAAAAATAAAATAAAAAATAAAATAAAAATAAAATAAAAATAAAAATAAAAAATAAAAAATAAAATAAAAATAAAATAAAAATAAAATAAAAATAAAATAAAAATAAAAATAAAATAAAAATAAAAATAAAATAAAAATAAAATAAAAATAAAATAAAAATAAAATAAAAATAAAATAAAAATAAAATAAAAATAAAATAAAAATAAAATAAAAATCTGAGTGCAGCATGCCCAGGCAAGTGCTGAGCTTGGCCCCACTCTAAGCTCACTGTCACTCCTCCTTCCCCCACCCTTCCTGGCTTATGTAAGAGCCCTTCTTTGAGCCAAGTTCAAGGTCTAAGTGTTAAGTGATGCTGCTGCAGCAGTTTGGTTGTTAATTGTGTACACTTGTAAACAGACAACACAAGACCTTATGGAAAAAGGACAGAGTGAAGGAGAGAGCTTTGCCTGGGAATGACACAATAGATTCCAGCTCATCTCCAGCTCTGTCACAAGCTTGCTGACATGACCTAAGGCAAAACCTCTCAAGCTCTCTCAGCTCTTCAGCCACAAAAGGAACTGTGTTACCTCACGGGGTTAAAAATATCATTTTACAGAAAGGCACTACAGTTGTAATGGGTACAGGAAAACAAATGAGCAGTGTGAGGTGCTGAACTGGGATGGGTCCTGCTACAGAGAGCTCTGTACCAGCACCCTGCCATACCCTGAGCACAGGACACTCACACAGGGGGATGTGACTTCAGTCCCACTGGGGGCTGACTAAATGGCATTTGAGCCTCCCCCAAAGCCATCAGATGTCCTTCCCTTGCCAAAGGGAAGAAACAAGGTCACAGAGCTGGAGAATTCACTGCCACCACCTCGCAAGCAGGGGTGGCTTTAGGGACACTGGGCCCCCATTGCTTGTCTCACTCTCCACCCAGGAGGACAGATCCACACCCTGCCCTACAGGCAGAGCTGAACATCGTGGGAAATAGCACAATTCAATTTAAAGAAATCCACCCAGCCACTGCACAGTGACTACAGGAGTTAAACTTAGAAATAACTTAAAGCACTCAACTGTAAATTTTCTCCTTCAGCTGGGACAGAGGAAGATGCTGACAGTAAAAAGGGACAGGAGGGAGGGGAGCACTGGGTATCTCAAGGCTCATGCTGCCAGATGCAGGAAGTTCTTGGCTCAAGGACTTTTTGAACAGAGATGATGGGCATGCATTCCCTGGTGCCCCAAGGTTCAGAGCTCAGAACAGTTAATTCCTACACTGCTCATGTTTCAGAAGTGGAGCTCAAGAAGTGCAGCCAACAATCCCTGCTGCAGCAGTGAGGGTGTACTTGAGGAAACTGCCAAGGAAGGGAGCTGACAGTACCTTAACAGCAGCTATGATGGTCTGGTTGATGCCAAACAGCTCCTGGGAAATCACCTCGATGGTTGATGACCCGATCACAGGCCCAGAGACAAGGAACCCTCTCTCATCAATTCTCACAACAGGGATTTTGTCTGGCCCATCCAGGACACGGTAACTCAGGGAGGCCACTCGGTCCCTGGAGAAAAACAAGAAGTAGGGAGCCCCTTCAATGTGTAAAACCACATTTAGGGTCTCCCCCAACACAAACCATTCTGTGATTCTATGAAACTAAGGTTTTTCCCTCCCCTTAAAATGTAAATGCCTCCAAAGCTTTGCCCTCAGTGTGTGTCCTGCTGTCTCTATCTGCCCATTATTACACTGGGAAAACTACATTTCAAGCCTGATATGAGTCTAAAATGTCAGCCTTTGAAAACAGATTATGTAAAAAGAATTTCTCGTTTGGAAATGACATTTTAATCTGAAAATCCAGCCATAACCTCTGCGTGAGAAATAGACAGAATTATGTTCCACAAAGCCTCAATCACCCATCAAAACCTCTACAGGAAGCAGGCAGCAGGATACTGCTTTAACTGGCTCAGCAGCTTTTAAAAAAAGGATCTGAAAGTTCCCACTGCTGAATGAATTTTCCAGCTACAATCTAATACAAGCTTTGACAAAGCCCCAGGGAACTGGTAAGATACCAAGAACCAGCAGATAAGTTGTGTATTAAATGGATGTACAGTGATCCTGGGGGACTGAACAGCTCCCTTAAACACAACTGCCCTACAATTTAGACAAAGGGGTGACACAAGCCCCAGTGTGGAAACTGAGCACTGACCTGTTGGTCCGAAGTTTAATGAAGGAATTTGGTGACATTAAGATCTGCTCTGCTTCTGCCTCTGGAGTGACTAGCTGAAGCTTTTCAAACACCTGGAAAGTAAGAGGCATTTTGGCCTACTGTTGTGTGCAGGCAGTAATTTATTTTATTTATTTAATCTTTGAAACAAGCAAACAAAAGCAAACAGAACTGTAACTTTCTCTTGTATAATATATATGGTAAAACAAGACAACTGAACATGAATATTTGAGAATGGGAGAGCCAGTATCTTCTACAAGTTATTCTGAAGAGCATTTATTTCCATGGCTATGGCTCAACCAGGAAGCAGCATGAGAACAGAAGACTTCTCAAGGGAAAAGGTGTTGGGAACCCCATATTCACCTGAGTTACTTTAGACTCCCCCTGCCCCCACAAACTGACTGAGCCCAAATGAGGAACATTATACAAACAAGAGTAAGGGCTCAAAGATAAACCAAAGCTGGAGCTACTCCTGCACTTCAAATTCCTGACTTCAAATACAGACTTCCAGCCAGTTCTGAAACAGATATTTAAACACGTGAAGAAAATCATCCTACCTGAATTTGGATTTCATCAGACAGCTCTCTTGCCATGTTGTAGAACTGGTTGGCTGCAGCATCAAGCACCTTCACTACAACTTTCAGGCCTGTCCTTCCCTTTACTCTGCCATGAACGTCCACTGCAAAGTTGTAGTTTGCAGGAAGCTGAAAAGCAGCCTTGGACAGGAGAAAGGGATTAAAGTTTGACTCATGGAAGGCCCAGGCATTGGCACAGAGGAAACACTACAGTGCTGCTGACAACTGATCCTGGATTTTGAGGCAGTGGAGGCAGCAATGCTCCCTGCAGTGCCCTGATGTGGCTGTTCCCTTTTCCCAAGCTGCACACACACACACTTTACCTCACTGTGCCTTGTCCTGACATCCAGAGTGTCCCTCTTGGTGACAGACCAGTGGAATGTTAACCCTGGCACAGCATTGCCAAAGGAGAAAGGAGTCTGAGTGCTGGTGATGCCCATGACATAAACTGGCATCTGGAAAGAGAGAAACCAGCCAGCTCAGGCAATGGCAGCATGCAAACCAAACCCCTGCCCACAGCAACCAGAATGGAACTTAAAATGCACTGATCAAGAGATGGGGTCTCTTGGGAAGGAAATGATTCCTCCCAGAGCTGCAGAGCTGTCACCAGGTGATGTGACAGGAGTGGGCACAACCTGCAGTTCCAACAGGTGAAGGTGCCAGAAGCCCATCCCACAGAACTCACCTGAGTGCCAACTTTCATCCGTGTAATGGGGGCCCGAATTCTCACTGCTGTCAGCTGCACCACCTCAACTTCCACCTTGTCCTGGGAAGGAGGGAGGGAAGACACTGCAAGCACTTGTCAAACAGAAACCACTCTTCTGGTTCTGTACAGCCTGGAATCACTTTCAGGCTCTGAAACCACTATTTTGCCATTATCTAATCACTGTTGCCACAAGATTTGCATGACTTGTCAGAGAAAATACAGATGGACAAATTCAGCAGGACTGTAAAAAACTAAAAAGGATTAACCTTTGATGGACAGGCATTGAAAATGCCCCCTAAATTGAAAAAAACAGATCTGCTCCAAATTACTGATGACTTGAAGGATGGAGCTGAGAGGGGAGAGACAGCAGTGGACAAGATCACAGGGGGCCCCAGCAGAAGAGGGATGAAGAAACCCAGGAGGTAAAGGAAGACATGGAGAGGAGTTAGAAAGAAATGAGGATTGTAGAGCACCAAATGAGACACCTGAGAATAAAAGGATGATGTGAGACTCTGATATCTCCTCCTCATATATCCAGACATTCCTGATAGATTTTATTCCTGCTATATACTGGGGAGGGAAGGTCAGACCTGGACCTCACTGGGCAGCACATTGACCTTTCAAGTTCACTTTGCCTCCTGGCACACCATTAGGGCAGTCTGCTACCCATGCATTAAAAGAGCAGAGATTTCTTGATATTTTATTTTTTTAAAACATTACTTTGTGTCCTCTTGGGCTGTGCTGACACCTTTCAAGCAGCAGAGCTTTGTGGTTCACAGCAGCTGTGCTGCCCTGAGCTCAAAGGAAGAAGTCATAAGATCTGGCCCAAGTTCTGCTGCTCTGAGTCTCATGCAAGTCTCAGGGACTTGTGCTCCCTTGCAGGCCTGCTCATCTCCCTCCCACTCAGCTGCAGGAAAATCTAAGGACACAGATTCTGATGGAGTGTCAGGGATTCACTGCTTGCACCTCACAGATGTGTTCACACCACAACAAGGGATTGCACTGCTCTATACAGACTGCTGCAGCCTAGGGACAATGTGGGTTTCTTGAGCAGCAGCTGCCTTCTGGGCCCTCCTGACCTAGGAGGGAATGCAGACAAGGACAACCTTCTGCTGTGCTGGAAAGGCTTCTTTAGATGGGCTTTTCTAGATGCACTGACCCATCCTGAAGGTACCAGACTGGCCATAAAGCCTCCCTGGTGATCTGTGAGACTCTGGTTTAAGGCACAGCAGGATTTACCTACCTGCTCAAAGTACCACTGTGCCAATACCTGTGTAAGTTCACAGGCCAGGGAGGAAGGAGCTCTGAGTTTTCATCTTCAGGAAAGCAGAGAAGTGCACGAGGTAACACTGCTCATGCAGAAAGACTCTGTGCCCCCTTTCAGAGCCAAAGCCATGAGCCAGAGAGCCCCTGCCAGCCCCCAACAGCACCATCAACATTACCTGGGACACTGCCACGAGCTTCTCTGTCTCTGCATCAACAGCCTGCAGCACTCCTGTCACCACCCCGCTGCCAATGGCCACTCCCCTGACCAGCCCAGAGCTGTTCACTGATGCAATGTGCTCGTTGTCCATGGTGAAAATGATGTTGGAGAGAGGCTGGGGGCCTCCCTCAGCAGTGATCTGTCAGAACAGCACACAGGACAGTCCATGAACCCTTCAGATGGTTCCTCTGGTCACCATTGACAGGCACACCCTCCCTGCTCAGCACACACCCACATCAGTGCTGCCTGCACCTTCCCAGGGCAGCTCAAGGATCATTCCCCCTGCACACTGCTCCTTGCAGGATGTCAGCCTGGGAAATGCAGGAGCTGAGCACAGGAGTGGACCCTGTGCCTCACAGAGTGTCACAGGCTGATGTTACCTCCACTCCAGAAAGTTTCAGAGAACTTCACCTCCCTTTCTCCTCAACACCCTGGTGTAAAGCTCTGCTCTGTTTCAGTCTGTACAAGCCCACTATGCCTAATTTCATGGAGCTGACAGATCTACTCATGCTGTGCTGGTATTTAACACCAGAGAAGCTGACACTCCATTGACAAAAGCAAATACAAATCCTCTGAGGCAAATACAAATCCTTGGACCCAGCAATAGAGCAAAAAGGCAGCTGGCCCAAGAATGACTGTTCTTGTTCAGAGCAGCATTCATCACAGAAACACAATGGGTTGGGCTGGAAGGGACCTCAAAGCTCACCATGTGCCATGGCAGGGACATCTCCCACTGTCCCAGGCTGCTCCAAGCCCCATCCAGCCTGGCCTGGGACACTTTCAGGGGCAGCCAGGACCTGCCCACCCTCCCAGGCAACAATTCCCTCCCAATATCCCACCTGACCCTGCCCTGTGTCAGGTTTGGAGCCATTCCCTGTGTCCTGTCACTCCAGGCCCTTGCCCAAAGTCCCTCCCCAGCAATCCTGTCCATTCAGTGTGAGTGCAGATAAATGTCAAGTTGAATACCTACTGCTGAAAATCCAGTTATGAATATTCATTTCACAGCAGAAATTACAAAATAAAGAAAATATGCAAGCAGATGCCTCACCTGAATCATGGCCCCAATAATTAGGGTCACTTTCCTTGGCAGTAGTCTAAATGGGGGAAAGACCTAAAACCAGAAATATGAATACCTGTGTTCAGGATCCTTCAATCAGATGAATCATGTCACAAAACAGTACAAGTGTAAAACTAAGTCTGTAGTTGCTTAATCAAAGTAAATTGGGCATGCAGAAATTTAACTCATCATCAGAAATTTAACTCATCATCTGCAGTTAAACAACACTGAAATCTGCCTGGCATTAGGTCAGCTTCCAGACAGAACAAATATTCTGGCAAATTGATTACTAAATTGTAACCATAACATATATATTCCTATTCCATTGTAGCACAGACTTTATTTATGTGTATATATATCTTATCTGAAATTATTTACCTCAATCTGCTGGGGAGCAGAGTTGATTCTCTGTCCTCTCCTGTCAGCCACAGTTGCCATCAGACTGGTCTGCCCAATGGTCACCCCACGCACCAGGAAGGCAGCAGTGTGCTCATCCAGAGCCTCCCTCAGGGGCCTGCAAAGAAACCATTCAAGAGAGACATCCTCTGAGTAAATCAAAAACAAAGCAAAGGACTCATCCAGTGCCCAGCAGTTTTGCCACAAGGCTGTGACTATGGCTGAAGCAAAGTTAAGGCAATTATCACATTTTTACACACCAAGGCTCTTTGCAACCTGTGTTTTACTGTAACATTAAGTACCTGAAATGAAAAGGAACCAAGGGACAGACACAAGGAGTTTGACAGCATCAGATGTGCCCTCACACAGGCACTCTCCACCTGACACTATCTGCCAAGTCACTGCTTCCAAGGTGCACAAAGCTTCATCAGACATCACACTGGAGGAATGCACTCTCATTCATCAGCCAGCAACATTCAAGCTGTTAGTTCAGGCAAATTCCCTCACAAATAATAATTTTTTACCTTTTACCAGGTAATTAACACTTCACAAAAATAAAATAAATAAAATCTCAGCCATTGTTTATTACTGTGCCTCCAACCTAATACCTTTACTAATTTTTTGCTAATTCTTATTTGCAGATTAATTTCAAACATCCACTGACTTACACAAGTGAGACAAGCTGAGATGCTGCTCTGAGACTGAGGTCCATGACAGGGAAGTATTTTGCCAAAAAAGGTTTCTTTGAATCATCCAGAACTCTGACGTAAGCCTTAACTGTTTTTCCAATCTCCACCTGAAACAGACACATCCAAATTGTTTTGCATTCAAAGCACTCTCATTCATTAGCATAAACATTTTCATTTTATTTTGTATTACACTTGTAGTAGGGTGGTGGAGATAGAGCCCCAAGGTTAGATTAGCACTGATTTTAAAGACTAATCCCTGCCACTCTGCCAGCTAGAGTTAGTGTCAGATGAAATGAATGAATCCAGGTCCTTCAGCTGGCAAGGACATAATTAAAACATCCAGAAGTATCAACACTTCTTGTGTTTAAGGCACACCCAAGCTGGCAAGTGGAATGAGCTGGACTTTTTTCTGTCCAGTTTTAAAACCCGACATATGGAAAATGACCTTGGGGCAAAACCTACTCCTAAAAGAATTGCTCACATGCACTTTGAACAGGAGGAAATGTAAATGAGCATGTCCATATAAATTATGGATTAACACTGCTGTGTAAATGCACAAGTTGAGATTGCTGCCACACAGAATCTGAACAGATACCTGACACTCTTTATAACCTAAAGAAATACATTTGGGAGGGAAAGACAGAGACACAGGGAGGTCATAGTTGTTTCTCTGCTGTAACATCTTGTCCATGCCTGCTCTGTGTGCTCAGGGCCAGCACAGGGAGCCAGGGCAGGCTGGATCAGCTCCTCACGCTGCTTCCAAGGCACTGACCTTGTCCACAACTCGCACATACAGTTCCTGGATATCAGAGACATGGATTTCAGCTTCAGCTGGGGCAGGGAAAGCCAGGCACAGGTCATGAATCATTACAGTCACTGATCCTGGGAGCAGAGGCTGCACCTGCAATGCCAAAAGGAAACTGCATTATAGCACTTATTTTGTCTGCTGTTCACAGGATAAAATTCCTATCACTGTCAGGGCAGAGGCAGTTGGATGCAGAAATCTCCAAGCTCACACACAGAGAATTCTTCCACCAAAATAAAAATCAAGCTGTAAAATGTATGTAAAAAGTACCATGCTACTGAGCTAGTGCCAACAGCCCCCAGGCACCAAGTGAATTAACAGCTCTTCATCTGGAACAGTCTGGCATCTTGTTATTCTCCTGCCATCAGGAGAAAAAACACACAAATCATTTAGAGCAACAAAACTTTTCTTAGCAGAGTGAAAACCAAAGTGATAAAAAAAATCGAGGACAAAGATTATGCCTTGGTATTGCTTCCTGTGAGATTTGTACTCTGCTGTTACTGCTTTTCATCTCAGCAGCCAAAACCTGGTGGTAGACCCTGGCAAGTGAGAGGACAATTGACAGATGAGGTATTTCTTTAATACAACTGTTATTCCACTCATTTTAAAGAAAAAGAATGTTATCATTCTTAAGAGATAAAGAGAATAAACCAATGAAGAAAGAGACCTCTGGTCACAAACATAAGCCCTCAGAACTAAGCACCCATCCCAAAGTCCCCTCTCCCACACCTCGCTCACATCAGCTCTGTTCTCCTGCAACTCCCTGACCTTGCCACAGAGCTCAGGACAACCCCAGCTGCCCTCCTCCCCTTGGCCAGGGACAGCAGTGAAGCTGGGTGTCCTGTTCTGTGCTCTGAGCTCTGAACAAGGGGAGATGGCCAGGCCCCCCAGTGCACAGAGTTCAGTGAACTCTCAGCACTGCCTGGCAGCACCACGGGAGTCAGCAGCAGAGCACTGGGGAGAGCTGACATTTTGTTCTTTGAGGGCATCACTCCTACTTCTGCCTCAAAATAGAAAGGGATGTGAAGTTTTAATAAAGGTCAGCTTGCAGAACAGCAGCAGTTCCCAGAGAGGGTGGCTAACACAGGGCTGGGCAGCAGGGCAGGGGATGGGGCACGGGGAGGGAGCTGGAATGGAGCTCAGCTGGGCTGGCACACCAGAGAAAGCAAACAGGGAAAAGGACAAGCAGGGCTACTGTGACTTTTAAAACTCCTCCTGTCTCAGCCACTTCTGCTGTTCTCCTCTCCCATCAGGTGTCCAGTGGCTCCCAGCATCCAGGGACCACTCTTCATCCTCCCCTGCTACCACCCACCCATGCCCAGAGAAGCTGCTGTGTCAAAACCAGAGGGAGAGAATTCCTCCTTGGCAGCCCCACTGAAAAGCCTGGGAATCAGTGCTCCAGATAACCTGAATTTAGTTTCTCAGGAGAGTTTAGTGCCAACTCATCCTCTGTCAGCTTGGCTGCACTGGCAGCTGCCCTGGCTGCAGCCTGACAGAGCCTGCTCATTTCCCAGGCCATTCTGCTGCTTCCATGGAAAAACCCAGGGCTGCTCCTGGGATTTAACCCAAACACAGCACACACAGGGCTAACGAACCTGCCAAATGTGTGTGTGGGGTTGCATTTTTTAAAAAGATGCTAAAAGTGGAGGTTTTTTTCTCCTTTAATCTGACAGGCAGTTAAATCTCTTCCTACACTTCACAAAGCCTATCTTGCTGTCACCGCTCCACTCCTGAATTCCTGATGAGAGCACTGAACTTATCTCATGTACATCAGTTAAACCCATCAGGGAGGCCTGACTAAAAAACTATTAAGGGTTTAAACAATGTACTATGTACCAAAAAAATCCTCCTCTCCTCTACTTTTTTCTCATCTCTGTGCCTAGTTGGAAAAAATATTCCCACCTCACACTTACAACAGGTAGAGACAATCAAAATGTTTCACAAATTCTTTTGATATTCTAATTTCCACCTTAGTTATCATTATTTCACAACTTTATCAGCATTACCTCTTAAAAGACAAATCTGTAAATTATGAATTCATAAAACCCACTCTTTAGAACAACTTGTTTTGTTTCCAGCTCTTGCCCAATGAAAGCAGCAATGCAAGGACACAGTTTTATTCTGTCCACTGCAGAATGCATTTCATATCCTGGGCCTGATGAAGTCAAGCACTCCCTCACTTTAGTGGCATCTTCAGAGGAAAAGTGCATCAGAAACTTCATATGGAGTTCAGAATAAACTCTGTAATAGATACTCATTCACAAAATCAGGATGCAATACTGTGATTAAAAAACTCCCTGAAACTGCACCATAGGACAGAAGAATGTGAAGCTTTCAGAAGTACTGGCCCATGGCAAATACTCCAATATTATTACTCTGGAAACCAGTTAATCTTATGTGTAGCTTCTGAGTCATTCTGTCACATTATTCTTGGTGCTGTGTTTGTGAAATCAGGAACATTTTACTGCAAAGTTGTAATGGGTGAAGTACTTGGAACTGGTTTTTATCTTATACAGAGAACACAAATGCATCACAGCTGTAGTGAAACAGTTTCTTGTACCTGAGAAGATACCTTGAAGTGGCAGTGCAAAGATCCCCTGCCTGAAGCACAACTGTGACAGGCAAACACATCCAAAATGCAGCTGCTGCCTCTCTATCCACACCTGCTGCAGGATGCCCAGGAGTACTGAAGCTGCAGAATGATAACCTGGTGGCCAAAAAGGTGTAAAACCACAAAATACTGCACTCACCAAAGCAATGCCTTGAGTCTCCTCATGTGTCACTCTTACAATGTTTGGCACACTGGTATTAATGAAAAAATATCCAGAACCTTGTTGGATGAGAAGTTCTGCCTGCAAAACCAGAAAAGCATCCAGAATTAAGATTGTAAAGCTGTCTCCTCACACATCTTCTGTAATGTGTGATGCTTTCCTCCCTGCAGCTGGAAAGCAGCACTGTGACTCCTCACCTGGACATCAGGGTGGTTGTAGATGGAGGCCTCAGTAGGGCTCACTTTGACATCCCCCACGAGCATCAGTTCAATGGTGGCAGGCCCTGGGAGCACAGCTTCATGCTGCAAGGAACAGTGTCAGCAGTTACAGCAAGAGGCACAACACTGCCAGAGCCCTGGGTGTGCAGGGAGGATGCTCAAAGCAGGTCACCCAAAGCAGGTAAGCAAGGGTCAGAGCACAGGCTGAGGGTGTGAGATGCCCACAAGATGCAGATGGCTCAGTCAATCCTCCTGCACTGGGAAGGGCATCCCCAGGGCTGGTCTGTCCTGCAGGCCTGGCCAGGTCAGAGGACAAGGCCCTGCAGGATCAGTCAGTGGTGTCTGACAAGCACAGGCAGGGTATTAACTCTGAGCCATGGCCTAAGTTCAGACAGAATGATAAGGCAAACACACCAAGTTCTCTACCTCTAACTCATCTTTTCATGATTCTTCCTAGCAGGCCACCAAGAGAAAGTCTTCCTTAAATGTAAGGACATAAACACTAGACTAGATGCAGGTTTAATCACTCACTCATAACAACATTAGCTCAGAAAAGGAGAAAGGTTTTCAGAGGAAGTCACTACTCTGTACCCATTTCACCTCATTAGCAGAATTATTTCCTCCATGTAGAAAGGATGTCATCTTTCCCTAATGACATAACAGGGTGTTCCACATAAACATGGAGCAACAATCAAGGCATCTTGAATATCCCATCTACTAGATTTTTGTTTGTGTTTTTGGCTGCAAGAAAGGAGAATGGGTAGGTTTGAAAGCAGAACAGAGCAGCCTATTGCTGACGTACTTGAAAAAAGCAGCCAAGTCACCTCATTTGAAAAAAAACAACACATGAGCCTACAAAGTGCAGCAGAACTGGCATCTACAGCTACCAAACTGTCCTCCCAAATTTAAACACAGAGAACAGAACTTAAGAGAACTCCAGTATTCTCTGAATTCAAGGCAAAGTTTAGAGCATTCAAATTTCTAATTATTTCTAAAAGAAAGAATACTGAATATTAGTCTAACAAAGCAGAGCACAGTGAATTACAGAATGATTGCAGAACATCAAATGTCCATATTACAACTCAATCTTTTAAGAGAAAAAAAAAACCCACGCAACCAAGTATCTCAAATAGCTTTGTGGCAAAGTACTGTGTCTCTGCAGCAATTCTGACCAAGCTTCAGTCAAATTCTTCAGGGGAAATGCATCCACACCACACTTGCCAACAGGAGGAGAGTGGAAACCTGCTGCAAAGTCAAGAGCCAAGTGGCAAAACAGATCACCTCTCCAAGAACTTACTAAGCAGATGCCACACCTGGGCCATGCTGAGAGAACCTGGCCCACAGGGTATTTCACATTCCTGCAGCCCATCTGGTACCTGCTTGGAGCTCAATCCTGTAACCTCTCACTGTGTGTTTCACTTTTTGCCTCAACTCTGTTCTCACAGTACTGCATATAGTCCAAACCCACTTAAATCTTGCTTAAGGTTAAACAGAAATCCCAGTTTAATCTGGAATTAGGAAGCAGAATATTTTAAGAGTCAGTTTCCACAGGCTGAAACCTATTCAGTTTAAAAAAGTGACATAAGCAGCAAACTGCCATCTGTTTACACCTGCCCTCTTTGTTCACCATCACTACCTTTTGCTGTTTTTCTTCCCTAAGTTGAGTATCTACAAACTAAATATTTCAGGGAGTGGCTAATGACTTGTAAAATGAAAGCCTGGGCTTACGGCTGGCACTGTACAACAGAGGAGTCTCTCAGGAAAAAAAAAAAAAAGAGAGCATTAGTCAGAGCCCAGACTAACATATGGTCCATATGAGGAATCAGTCAGCTTTTGCTTTGCTCATGCAGAACTTTCCCACCCAGCTTTGCAGGGGCAAAATTCCATTTGCTTTCCCCAGTGACAGCTGCACGAAGCACATGGCTGCTTCAGTGAAGGACAAGCAGCAGAGATTCACCAATTCATTAAAAAACCAACTGAGACACTTCCCTGTAATGCCCTTGGCCCAGCTGGTTAAAAAACTCCCAAGGACTTGACCAGATTTGAGAGGGATAGCAGCACCTAGTGCAGAAGCAAGCAGGAAAAGCCATGAACCAGTATAAAACCAGTGCTGTATGAACCAGACTCCACCACAGAGCTGCCTGGTTTGTACAGAGCTGTGTGGGGGGGAAATAAATCCACGCCAGGAGCCCTGGGCACCGCCCTCAGGGGAATGGCAAAGCCCCCAGGTGCTGTTACCGGGATTTTGGCTCTGGCTGCCTTCAGGTGGGGCTGCTGGAATCCAGTGGCAGTGGCAGAGATGGCAGCAGTTCCAAACTCATGGTCAACTACCACAGTCTGCAAGCCTAGAATGCAACAGAGATGAAAAATACACTTAGCTCCTCCAGGATCATTCTCACCAGACAAGAACTTTCTCTCTCAAGACAGGTTCTAGGCATTGGACTTGGTTCCTTTTTTCTCCTCTCTTTAACAGCACACACTAAAAAATGCACAGTGATGTTAAGATGAAGTATGACTGCAGGTTACAGTAATTTCTTGATCAAGCTCAGATTTCATCCTGACCTTCAACCAACAAAATGCTCATTTCAACCCACTCATACCATGCATCTTCTTCTGACCATTCCCCTCTTCCTTCAGGGTCGGCTCCATTGGCAGCTCGGGCTCAACACGAGCAATGGCCTGATTTGTGGATTCCCACACAACACTCAGAGAGCTGAAGTTGTCAAATTTCCTGCCTTGCTGGTCATAGGCAGCCAAATCCAGTATGGGATTGCGGTAATTGGAAACAGGGACCTGAAAAGGAAGGAATATTTTGAACTGAACAGATACAGGAGGGGTTTTTAATCATTAAAGAAAAGGCATGCTGAATTCCATGAGGTTTGTTACACCAATACAGAAGGAATGTTGATTAAAGTGAGCCATCAGTGCAAGGCATTAAGCTGTGCTCCAACAGCCCTGAGATTATCTCAGCTGCTCAGAGCATGGTGCTGGTCACACCAGGGGGGGTTCAAGCCCTCTATGGGCCATTTAGAGTTGGACTCCATGCTCCCTGTGGGTCCCTTCCAACTCAGAGCATTCTGTGAATCTCTGAACTCTAAGGAGGCTTTCCTGGAGCAGGGGTTTGAGATATTTTAGCCATTGAATTACCTTAAAACAAACACACAAAAAACCCCCAAACCAACAACAACAAAATTGAACCATAGCTCAAGGAAATTGCTTTTAGAATTCAAACAAATTTATGACAAACACCGCTGTTTTGTTAAAGCTCAAAATTCTGGTGGTGTTCTGGTGAAGTGCATTAGCAACAGCAGTGCACCAAGGCAGGCTGACACATAATGGAGCCAGAAAAGCAGGTGAGCTCTGAGGTGGCTAATAATACACAAAAATCTCCTTCTCTTGTTATTACATTGAAGCTCTTTAAGATGATTCATCGCCAGCATTTTTAGGGAAGGAGGATGACTTTTACATTTGCCTGGGAATATTAACACGACAAAACACGGTTTACTCAGCAGCCAGCACGTGACAACACTCATTAGGAATAAAAACAGAATAGCAAAGTTCTTTATGCCTGCTAATCTACACATGTCCATTGTCCATTTACTGCAGGAGCCCCCAGGCCTGCTCTGTGCAGGAGCTCCCAAGGGCACCAGTGTGGCCTCAGCTGCAGTTACTGCTCCTCTTGCAGCAGCCCAGATGCTCAATTTCACACATGGAGCTCCAAACACTGATTTTTCAGCTGTAAGAACACCACCACCTCCTGCCACTTCCCAGGCTTACCACTTGCTTGTTCTGCTGGAGCAAAGGGCAGGAGAGATCAAGCTGAGGGCTGCCATAAACAGGAACCAAAGTCAGCCGGGAAGGGACAGCACAGACAAACTTCACCACTGCAGGTTCCACCACTGGGAAAGGGTTGGTGACTGTGGGGCTGTTCCCAACTGTCAAGGTAATCACCTGGAAACAGCAAACGAGGAAGGAGCTGAGTTCAGGCATGCTGCATTTCCACAGGTCTCAGTTACACTGTGATATCAGAATGAAAAGCAAAAATACAATTCTTCTTGGGGATTTAGAGCACTATTAAGACACAGGAAGATGTAAAAGGGGGAGAATATTTCAAGCACAGTTCTTTATTATTATGAAAGTACTGCTCCTGGGAATCCTTCCTAGGTGTTCATGTTCATTACTATCAAACTTGATTCAAACAACAAATCTCTTGTAACTGAACAAGGAAACAGCAGGTGTTCTTCCAGAGAGAGGATAGAACAGCCCAAAGGCAACATTTACAGTCACTCCAGTGTGTTTAAAAACATCTCATCTTTTATTTTTACATTCCTTTTTTAGCCTTCAGCAAAATGAAGTGGATATAAAACCAGAGATGGCTGAGGCATCTCTGGTCACCTGCCTCACCCCCCCCTCATGCACTGGGCAGAGCCAGGCAGGTGTGATGTGCTGGGGACAGCCAGCCCTGCACAGACCTGCACATCAACACCAAGGCCTGTTCCTTTTGAACCTGCACTTACAGAAACAGCTCCACTTTGCAAAGTGTCCACTGAGAAAATCAGGGCAACTTGGCAGCCCAACCAAAATGCTTAGGCCTTGCAGAATTGCAGGAGGAAGATACTATATCAAAGCCAAAAGCTTCATGGGCTGGGGAGGGTGAATAAAGCAGGAGAAATCACTTCTGTGTGTTGGAGAGGACAAAACCAGGTGGAGAATGAGCACAGCCACGCTCACCAAGGCTGCACAGAGAGCAGAGCAGTCAATTCCTGTGGCTGCCATTTGTTAGAATAAACAGAATTACACTGAAGGTAACACAGTTAAGAGAAGCAGGTCAGACACGAGTCAGCCTGCTCAGTAACCTTCTGCTCTGATCCTGTCCATGCAAACTGAACCTGCACTCATCAGGATGTTCAATGCATCCCACAACATAAGGCTTCCACGACTTGGGTTTATGCTGCAATAAACCCACCATAAACCACTTTTTAACATAATGCTGTGAAATGCTCACTCTAAAACCTGCATCACAATGCATAAACAATGTACTTACCCAAGTTCTTTACTGGCTCATTACAAAAACACCTTGCTCCATAACAGGCATATGGCACCATAAATCTGCCTGGAGGCAGCCCTCAGTGCCTGATGGAGGGCAACAGCGAGCCCTTCTAGCACTTACCTGCTCTCCCAGGCTCCTGCACAGCACCCTGACCCAGTGCTGGTGGTTGTTTCGAGGCGTGGGAGGTTCAAGTAAAGACAGGGCAATGCTCTCTGCATCCTCAGCAGCAATGTTCCTGAAGAACTTGGAAGGTTCCTGCACCCATGGCCTGGGTCCTCCCTCAAACAACATATCCTTAGAGGAGCCCAAAGTCACTAAAGCCACAGATGGTGGGTCGATAGCCTGTAATCAATTCATTAATTCATTAAAAATTAATCATCTATTTACACTGTTTGGTTGTGCTCTGCAAAATAAACTTCCTTCTGAATGGAACAGCTGCATTGGTTACTTGGAGAAGGCTGTGATTTCTCCCCTGCAGTGGTTTGTCAGCACACTTAGTGAAAAACAGAGCTGCATCAAAATCCACAAGGATTCTGTCCAGCTGGATTACATTCAAAGGAAGCCATGGATCCAAAGAAAAGTTTTAGCTGCATTCTAATCACATCTCTCTCATGAAGAATTACAGCAAAAGGGAAATCCTTAATATATTCCTCTGAGCACAGAGAGATAGTATTCTGCTACACTTCTAAAGAAGTATTTGAAATGAACGAAGTAATGTCAAATTGTACTTTCACTTGACAGTGCTCTCTCCAGAACAGTTCTGTGTATGTAATTATTCTCCTACACAAGTTTTACTGCAAACCTCTCTAGCAAATTCTGCACTGCCGTGCATCCCTGGGACAGCCTGTGCTCTTCACCACCACAGCAATTAATCTGACATTTAGTACACAAAAACCATTACCAGTTTGTGTTTCACAACACTGTATTACATCATTATAACCACAAATTTGTAGGATTTGCACTAACATTTTCTCCATATTGGGGGAAAGCTATGGTCAAATACTCAGCCTTCAGCCTGCAGTCAGTGCTAGGCCTCTGCAGGTGAGGTAACAAAGCAGCCTCCTCTGTATTTCCATCTACTGACCCTGGACTCAGCTTCGTTCTTGTTTTCTTCACTAAGCCAGCCAGTGGTGGAATGCAAACCCACCCAGCTGGGTTTTCCAAACCCACTCCTTACTGCTCCCTGCCCTGTGCAGTGTGCCAGTGATGGATGGCTGCAGGGGCAGAGGAAGCAGACTCACCCTCAGTGGGAGATAAGCGGCGATGGCGATGCTGGCGCTGAGGCGCACGTGCCCGTGGCTGTACACAACCACCAGCCTGGTGTACCCCTGAAATTCAGCCCTCACTCTCACTCCACTGCAAAAATCAGCTGTTGGCTTAAGTCTTCCTGTCAGATAAATGAGAAATACACAAGAGTTTATTTGGAAAGAAACGCCCAGGCATGTTCATCAAATTCAACGTGGCTGTTGGAAGGGAGCCTTCCAGAAATATGGAGAGAACTTTTTACAAGGACATGTAGGGACAGAACAAGGGGAGATGGCTTCAAACCGAAAGAGGGAAGGTTTAGATGGGATACTGGGAAAGAATTCTTGGCTGGGAGGGTGGGCAGGCCCTGGCACAGGGTGCCCAGAGCAGCTGGGGCTGCCCTGGATCCCTGGCAGTGTCCAAGGCCAGGTTGGACACTGGGGCTGGGAGCAGCCTGGGACAGTGGGAGATGTCCCTGCCATGGCAGGGGGTGGGACTGGATGGAATTTAAGGTCTCTCCAACCCAAACCATTCTGTGTAAAAAAGCAACTATACCCTCAAAATCAAACCACCTGGATCCCCTCCCCGCTGAGGTTTGGCACTTCTGTGGGGATACTGTACAGAGCCATGGACCAGTGATTTAAGGGAGAGGAGTAACTTGTTTAACTTCACCAGTTTAACTTCCAGAGCAGGGAGGGAGTTAAAGCACCTTCGAGTGGGCTGAACACGGCAGGGTTCTCCAGCTCCACGGCCAGCTCCAGCTGTGAGCAGTCGCTGAGGGGCACCAGCTCAGCCCCGTCCCCACTGCGGCCACTGATCCTCAGGGGCAGCTCCAGCACCTGCCCCACGTGTGCTTCCACCTGGCAGGGGGTGAACTCCATGGCGCTGGGCTCGCGGACGTACACCTGCCCCAGGGAAGGAAGGAAGGAGGAGGACAGCTCTGCCACTGCTCTGCTCCCACACCAGCACAAGCCCACAGCAGCTTGGGGAGCCCTCCTCCTACTGCTGCCCCTGGAATTCTCTCTTCTGCTTTATGGACTTGCAAGTGTGGACTAAGTTGTGTGCTATCTCCAGGAGGTACCATCGCCAGCTGGGAGAGGTTTAGCATCCATTAAGGAATCCACCTCAGACTGACCACAGATTTCATAACAATCACTGTGATCAAAGCTTTTATTTGCAGTATCTTAACTGCTTAATCCTCTGCAACTGGCTTCAAGATACCAAACCATATGGTAGAGAGTTAAAGCTGTCATCTGTGTGGATTAACTACTCCTAAAACTACTACTACTAAAAACTTGTTCACTGAGGTCAGTAAACAGGACTCTGAAGAGCTGTTCCACAAAGAAAGCAGCTCCTAACACAGCAACAAAGGCATTCAAAAATAACCTATTCAGATTGTGCAACACAGTGCTCTGAAAGCTCACATGGACAGAAGGTTTCTTTCTGTCTTCAGGCTTTGACTTATGTTTGAGGATAAGAAGTTTTAGCTGAAAAAATCTCCATTCCTGTGTGTCTGGCTGGTAACTGTTGCACTGCTAAAAAGCAGCATCCTGGGTTGCTCAGAGAATTATTTCAGAGCAAGCGTGTAAGCTAAATTCTGAATAGATTTTAATTCATGTCACATCCCTCCCTTTAGGGCCACCAGATGTACTGCTCCTGTATCCTCCTCACTCCACACCACACACTGACCACCAGGAGCTAAGAACAGGGGATGCTCTGCAGAGACACCACAAAATCCCTCTTTGGGAGCTGTGTTTTTCATTGCCATTTTCTCCTAATTTTCCTAAAATATTGGTTTTTCTTGGCCAGCTTAGGTATCTGGAGTTAGTCTGCAGCACTGTGCTCACTTCAGTTACTTCTCCAGACAGAAATTTCCTTGCACACCCTGATAACAACTGCCACCCTTTGATATCAAGGGAGAACACCCACCTACCAATGGATTTTAGTTTGACTTGTCTGCTTAGATGGCCAGGCCAGGAGTCAATTACCATTTCCTTCTTGCACTGAAAACTTCCAACAAGGAAAAAGACTTGCCAAGGAAACCAGGCAGGGGCAAAAATGGGAGTAAAGTTAATGCACTGGACAGTGTTGGATTCCCTAAAGCACAAACTCAAACTGCTCAGGGCAGGAAGGGGAATGCCATGGGCATTCTCAGCTCCTTTGCTGTTTCCAGAAGCCACATTCAAGAACAATCAGTGAAAAACAAACCTCTCACCTTCATTTCTCCAAAATGCAACGGATTCCGAACGTCATATGCCTGAATAATGCTGGCCCCAGCATCACTCCCAGTGCTCATCACTCCTTTCACTGTCACTGTGGCCACTGCCTGGTTAGAAGAGGACCAGCTGAAGTTGCCACTTCCACCCTGAGCCTGGAATACAGAGGGAAAAAGCTTTCAAACATTTAATCAAGTACATGGCTCTCACATTTCCCAGCTTTGGATGTCTTGCCTTTGGATATCTTGCATGAAAACCAGGAATGCACTGAGAATGGGAGATACAAATAAAATAACACCTCAGAACTTAACAAGCAAGATAAAATAAGAGACAGACCCTTCATTCATTTTAATTTTAGTTTCTTTCACACTCCAAAATAAATGTCAAAAGTTCCATCAGAGTAAAACACAGATGAACACTGGAGCAATTTTTAATGTATATTGTTTTCATTTCTTTAACTTCCTCAGCATTTCCTTTAACCTATTTCATAATTAAAAATGAACAAGGTGATAAATCTTGTCTAGAGAGACAGTGTGGAAAACAAACCAATCTAAATTATGCAGGAGCTTAGCTAGTAATTTTTACCAGGAAAAGGGAATAAAAAGGAAATGAAGAGGAGGGTCATTTCCCTTCTTCCTTCCTCTGAGCACGTGCACAACCGGATTACAGAAGGACACACGAATAAATAGGTGGTGGTGTGTTACAGGAGATGCATGGATGTGGTGAGAAAGGCTAAAAAATGCAAGAGTTCAGCATATTTGTAGAGGTACTTTAGCTGAAATAGGGAGATGAGCAGAAAACTTAAAACAGAAATACTCAATTCTTAATAACTGTATGGCATCTCACGCCCTTGCCATAAACCCCAGACACCTCACTACATTTTCCCTCTCTGGCAGTCAGTCTGCACTGAGGAGAGGAAGGGTCAAGCAGCTTCCCCTGCAGCCTGATCATCCCCCACAGCCTGGCAGGGAGCTCCAGACTGCTACCTGAGAGTGATGCCCTACCCAGGAAGCTCCACGTGCTCAGGCTCACAGAGCTGGCATTGCACCTCCCGTGCCTGGACTGAAGGGAGGCAACAGAAACCATCTCATTAGCAAAAGTATGAACAAAGCAACCCCCAACAAACCAGACAGCTGGCAAAGGAAAACCTGCCAGGCATTCTGATACCATCTGGAGGGAGTTACTCCAGCTATTAACAGGATTTGGCTAGATCCAAAAATCCCTTTCAATTTCTTTTCAGAAAAACTTCATTCACCCATTTGAAACAGCCTGACTGAAGCTGCAGAGTGGGAGGCAAACTCTGATGGAGAGGCAGGAACAGCTGAGCTCTGTGTGTGCTGTTGACAACCACTGCCATTGTGGGATGGAGAGACCAGAAGAAAGGTCTCAGTTTCAGCAAAATTTAAATCTTGGGAGAAAAAAGTTTCTGTTTTTATTGAAAAAAAAATCAGAGTAAAGTAAGAATAGCCACGCAATTATTGCAGTCCATGAAGGAATGTTCTCTAGTGAGATACTTCATTATATATGCAAGATAAGGTGAGGTAAGAATAAAACTGTGAGAGAGGCAGGAAAGAAAACTGCATTTCCTTCCCCTTACTGGGAAAACTCCAGCAGAATTATGATGAAGTACTGAAAATGCAGATTTGTACTAAGCATTTTTACCACACTCTGCTGGTGTGGTCAGGAATAGCAAGAAGTAAACCAACACACAAAGAGATGCAGGGCTTAACTCAAGGGAGTTACCTTCAGATTTACACTGGAGAATGCACTTTAATCCCTACGAGACTGATTGTCTCCATGGAGTCACTGAATCAGTAAGGCTGGAAAAGACCTCTGAGGTTATCAAGTCCACCACTGAACCACATCCTCAGGTACCACACCCCCATGGTTTCTGAGCACTTCCAGGGATGGTGACTCCACCACTGCCCTGGGCAGGCTGTGCCAGTGCTTGACAACTCCTTCTGTGAAGAAATTTTGTCTCATAACCAATCTAAATGTGAGGTTGTTTCCTCTCATCCTGTCCCTTGTTACCTGGGAGAACAGATCCTGCTGCCTATTTGGATATGGTTTACTTAAGCCAAATCCAAAACTGAGCACTACTTTATGCTAAAAAGGAGAGGTCATCTAACACTTAGTGAAGGGTCTGAGTATCACTGGCCCAGGATAAGAGTCTGGGCTGAGAAAGCACAAAGTTCTTTTCCTTACTTAGACTGGAAATTGGATACTGGAACACAAACCATTTGCTTCGTGAAGCACAAGGAAAAACTGTCAGCTTGGGAGCAAAGTCACACCCAAAAACATGGAAATCATCCCTTTTGTAAATGTGCTGTGGCCTTTCCCTCCCTGGAACTCTGTATTAGGAGCACGAGGTGTGTGGCCAGTGAAGAATACTGATGCCCAAGGCAGGCAGAAAGCTGCTAATTAATCTTGTCATGCCCTTTTTGCAGTCACTTCACACTCCCATTTCTATTTCTGATCCTTGCCAGCAAAGGGCAGCCTCTAATGATCACTGTGGAGCTTTGGATACAGGATGCCTCCTGGAATTCCAAACCACTCCAGGCATAGGTGAGTGGTGCATGCATGAGGGAGAGAGGAAGGGAAGACAAGAGGTACAAGTCAGTGGGGTTTTTATGTTTGTTGGTTTCTTGGTGCTTTTTTTAACCTGTGTATTAATTCCTGTAACTACCCTCCCATGAAGTTCCTCCAAATTACATTTTGGATGCCACCATGGCTGAAGTACCCAAAATCAACCCCACCTCAGGTGTCAGGCCTCAGTGTGCCTGCCTGAGCAACACTCCCTGCAGCTGGGTACTTCTTGGGCATACCTGGATGGTGTGCTGGTAGACTCCTGCTTTTGGCTGCCAAGGAAACATCAGAATGCTGGGTACAAGGAATATTGGAACATAGATCTCCACATCCTGCTGGTTCTGCACTGGAACTGGTAAGGTATGAACACCTCCATCCTGCAAAGTGCAAAAGCACAGTGTTAGAAATGGCACCAGAGAGCTCCCCAGAGTTAATGTTTAGTCCTTATGTACAGACAAGTCCTTGGAAACACCTCAGAGAGGAAGGAAAACTATTTAGGATCACTTATGAGCAGAGTTCCTTGTGAGCAAACAGCTCCTGGCAGCAAGGTGTGCCACTGTATTAAACGAGCACTATTGCTATGGAGATCCAGGTGCCTACATTAATTAAAAAGGCAAACAGCAAGAAGAAAAACACTTTCACTGCTCCTATTTTGAGACCTCATTTGGAGAGGCAATCTGGAGGCTCGACACCTGTATTTCCTCTTTGCTGATCCCACTGTGCACAAAATTCAGCCTGAGTGAGCCACTGCTCAGCCCCCCAAAATGCTGACCTCCGCAGCTCTGCTGTCACTGCAGTGCCACAGCCCTCTGGCACAACACACTGCTGCTGCAGCTCTGAGGGAAAACAGCTCTCAGGGGATGCCTTTCCATTGAGGAGAACATCTCTGACACAGAGAGTGGCCATGGCTTAACACATTCAAGGAGCTACTCAATCCTGCCCAAGGAATCACTGAAATGATTTCACAGCAAATGGGGTGAAGTGTTGAATTTTCAAGCAAAAGCAACTCACTTCCACACCACGTGCCCTAGTTAGCCACACATCCAGCAGCCTGCCCAACCAGCAGAAAGTTAATGAATATTAATTTGGAGAAATGTGCAGGCTGATACATTTGGCAGATTGTCATTGCAGAGTTTAAGGTCACTTACCAACTGATAGCAAACTTCCCCAATGTAACTGACTGCAGAACAAGGCCAGGGTATGAGAGTGATGATCCTACCACAATAAAGTGTAAAATTCCCTCAGCCTGTGAGAGGCCCCTTGCCCAGCACAAGGATCTGCCACGAGAAAAGAAATCAGTGCTGTGCACCACTGCCTTCACAGGAGTTTGCCACATGCTTGGGAGCAAAATCCCACAGTCTTTATTTCAGCAAATCCTCTGTTGACTCAATTGACAGTTTTCATGAAGAAAGGATTTTAGAATTTGGTTCTTAATCTGTTCAAACAAAGACAGCTCAGCCCCATGTAATTCTGAGGTTTCCTTTTGCTAGGAAGTCACTCCTGCACAGCTCAATTATTTCCAGCCTAGCAGTGAAGCAGAGGGGTTTTCACCAAGACACACCTGATCAACCACTGATGTCAGGGCAGCATCAATCGTGGTCTGACCTGCCTTTACTGCCATCACATAATGGTAGGATCCATTCAGAGAGGACTGCAGCACCTCAAAGTATTCTTTGGACAGCTCTGTAGTAATTCTGATGTTCTAAAAGCAAAACATGAAACAGAAATTGCCACAGGTAACTGACATCGACAGAGGGCAGAAAGCTGTGACCATACAACAGGTCAGTGAGCAAAGCACTGTTTAATAACACGGTTCAGACACATTGTTGGAACTGATCACAACTTCCCCTACTGAAGTTTCAGTCTTTCAGTAAGATTTTACCTTTAGACTCAACATTAACTCCACTCCAGAAAGCTTTTTTTTAATTATCAGCAACATGTAATTTAACATGGAAGTACCCGTATCTATACCACTAAATAATTCACATTTTACAGTACTTTTCTAATTGTTTCCTTCTTCAACATCAAAGAACACATGAATATAATGCCTCAACAGCACATTACTGAGCTCTAGCCCAAACACAGACCTGTATCCCAAAAAGCAATTACAGGCAAATAAAACTACATTCCCATAGTTCCAATACTCTGAGTGCAATAATTTAATAAATTTTTTCTTGTTGCAACTGAACTATTCAAATTTAGTTTCCTTTGTAGTTTTTTACATGTTTATTTGGTACCTAGCATATAGAATTTAGGAAGAAGGTCTTCCCTGGGAGGGTGGGCAGGCCCTGGCACAGGGTGCCCAGAGCAGCTGTGGCTGCCCCTGGATCCCTGGCAGTGCCCAAAGCCAGGCTGGACACTGGGGACAGCCTGGGACAGGGGAAGGTGTCCCTGCCATGGCAGGGGTGCCACTGGATGATTTAAGGCTGCTCCACATCCTATCCAACCTGAAGGACATTGTCCGACTTCCATTTTTTTTCTATAGCACTTAAGACTCCAATAATTTCACATGAATCACCCAGAGTGCTTTATTTTTAAAGAGCAACAACAACAAAGCAAATGGAAAAAAATGAAAAGGCAAGTACCAAAATGCTTTGCAGTGTCCTGTCTCAATGTAAATAGGAAACCACTCAAATAATTCCAAAGCAAGTCAGAATTTAGGAGACAGTCACTGGAAAGTATCTAAACATTTCAACTTACATCAGATAAATACACCTTATTGCTTGATTTATCATACACATCAATTGTAATTTCATAAAGCCTGCCCGTCTCCAGGACCCATCTGTCACCTGGATGAACTGTAAATCCTGCAAAACAGGAAACATTCAACAGCACAAACCAACAGCCTCTTTATCTAATGGAGAAAAGCATTTTGCTTCTGGTGCCCACACTCTGCAGATGAACATTCATTATTTTAAACTGCTGACTACAGAGATAAAAGAAAACACATAAAACCCACTTCACGTCGAGCTACTTTTATGAACAAAATTACTTTTCTGTGAAAACTAACACTAAAGGGAAGCGTGGAGAGATAGCATGAAAATCACAACAAGGGCAGAAATTGCATTAAGCAATCAGGAAGATTGCAGCAATACCAACCCAAATATGCAGGAGGTACCACGTAGACAGTGCTGTTGGGCAGCCTGGACACCCCCTGCATGCGGAGACCTGGGGGCTCAGTCAAGGAACACACAGGCTCAGCACAGGGCAAGTCAAGATCAGCATTTTCCTGGCACTCCTCATGCCTCTTTGGCTGTTTTAAAGCTAATTGTACACTTCAGATAAACATTAGCCCCACTTCACTGCAAGACAGTGAGGACTCTGGAGGGATCTCACTAGAGAACACGATGATTGAAATATAAAAATTAAATAAAGCCCCATCACATTTCTACAGTGACTGAGGGGAACAGACATGATTTAAGTGATCTTTTGCCAGCCTAATTAGTTAAAACATTCCAAGTCATCAGACAGCTCTGCTGAGACTGAATCCACAGCAGTGCTGCTTTCCATGGCTCCACCACTGCTCCTGATCTCCAGGCTCTCAGTACAAATGAGGACAACCTGATCTTTCTGTCTTGCAAAGGGTGGAAATCTCATCTCCTGCCACAGCCTGCTGGCTGGAGAAGCACTCCCCAGGAAGGATACTCTTGTGCACCAGGACCAGGTTGGTCTGGCCCTGCTGCAATGCAGTCACAATGGATGTTGCCTGGTCCAGCCTGGCCACTGGCCGGGAGGGATCTCCCTTGGGGTGCAGGATGTTGTTCTGGAGCTGCAGCTCATACTGCTCAGATGGCATGGTGATTTCTGCAGGTGAAACAAAACATATGAAACCATAAAAGCAGGTGTGGAAGTGTTTGGCTGCTGCTAATTACTGCTGATTGGTTTTTATTGATGCCCAGTGCATGGATTAAATCAGTATTTTTAGTGTCTTGTAAAGATAGCACTTCTGTCATCACATCAACACACAATAAATGAGCTTCTTGGCCAATTTAATGCCTGTGAAACTGCAATTCCCAACTAATATCATCTCACTGCTTAGACCTAACATTCAACTGATTTCCAGCTTCAAAAGAAAAAAAAAAGACAAAAGGGAAAAAGGAAAAAAGGAGAGGAGAGGAAACTCAAGGCAGTGCATTTTGAAATGGGCATAAAGCCAGCTAACCCACATTTATAAAGGCTTCACTTTGTGGAGCAAATCCATTTGCCAATAAAACATTTTCTGTTAGAAAAGTTACTAATCTGAACTTGATTTAAGCAAGAAAGTCAGTCAGTTCCTTAGTGACTGTCACCATCTAAAATGACAGTGTTAGCTCCTATTTTAAGTTACCCTTGTCTTTACATCTCTGACAAATCTGCAAGAGTATATTCTTAACAGTCACAATTTTTTTTACTGAAAGAACTAAACAGCTGTATCACTGTGTGCTTTAGGAAAACAGTATTAAACATTAACAAAGTAGTTTAAACACATTAATATTTCTCAGCAGTTAAAAATTCACACAAAGCATTAAAAAATAAAAATAAACGAGAAGAGAACAAACCTGTGATCTTCCCTTGCCTCACTTTCTGAACTCTGTACTGAATTGATGTTCCTACCAGAAGATAAATGTCATATACTGGATTTAAAAGGATGTTTTCCAAAATAAGCAATCTGACTTCTGCAGGGTGTACGTCCTGTTGACAGAGGGGCAAAGAAAAGTAACCACATTAAAAGCAGCTCATTTGTTTGAAACAGACCATGCAGCAGGAACTTGGAATCTAGAAGTGAAAAACATTACTTGCTGCAATTGGCTGTTTCTTTTCACCTTGAATTTTGTCACAACAGGGCAATGCAAGGGACAGTGAATGGTACAGAGATCTGCCCTGTACACACAGTGCAAGAATGAAGAAATAAAACATGTCTGTATGAAGATCATTTTGGAGAACACAGAAAAACCTGAGACAGATGCTCATTCACATGTTCAGAAATCCATCGTCCCCCCTGACACTCAGAAATCTTACCTTATAGATGCTTTCCTGAAGTCTTGCCTTTAACTTAGAACTCCCTGTTTTCATTCCAGACACCAGAATTGTATCTCCTTGCTTGGCCACTTTTTCCATTTCCAATATATAGGAAGGTGGGATGTAAGTGGATTCTAAAAACTTGAGTATGCTGAAAGATGAATTAAAAAGTGAATAGAAGATTGTTAACCATCCTTTGTAAAAAACCCACACAGAAACACCACCAGCATCTATTCCCAGCCACTTCCATTTTTAAGCCAATTTCAGATGTTTGCCTGGGACCAGATATCCAAATTTTACTCATTCTTTGAGGTATCTGCAGCCAATTTCTGTGAGAGATAAAGTTTGTCTGAAGCTTGCTTGTGAGCTATCAGAAGACTGCACATGTTGTCTACAATGACCCCTCCAGTTCACTCAGTAGGTGAGACTGCAAAAACTCTCTGTATTGTAGAACTGGCGTGCAAGACCCAAAGCTTGTGTTTATAAAAGCAACAGCTCAACAAACCCAGAATGTAACTCTGCCCTCTCTCAAGAAGCCAGAATGCATTTAATAAATGACTGTGAAAATTATCTACAAGCAGAAGACTTGTAGTAACTGTTAGAAACTTCAGTGAGAAGTGGCAAAAGAGAGGGAAGGAATTTGCTATGAATGGGCAAACGACAGGAAATTTTGGAAAGAGGAGCACGTTTCACAGGGTGTCACCCTCTGTATGCACATCATCTGCTTGGCTTCATGTGCACTTTCACAGCAAAACCAGTAGAGCCATATGGAGAACAGTTATGGATATTAACATATGCATGACAATTCTGAGTTATTTTGCAAAGCTGTACCACCTGCAGAACATTTTGATGCTATCATAGTTATGCTAACAGTAGAGCATATATCAATATTAGTTTGGTTAAACTCACATCAGCAAATACTTATACAGAAAGAAAAAGCTCCATATCTACAAGGACTTGGGCTGTCCAATCCCACTAAGCTATTTTGGCTCTCACTGGTACCTGCAGCTTCAGGTGAACTATTAACAGGATTTCCCCAGCTAATGCTGCTTCTCTAAGGCTGCAAAATCAGTTTGTGTTTGCCCAGGAGCAAATTACCTGCTTGCTCCCCCCACTCCACCTGCAGAGTATTTGGAGCATAGGTTTGAGGATGGAAGTTGGCTGTTAACCTTTCTGCTCTGTAGGAGAGCTGGTTTCCCCACAAGGGAATCCTATTTCAACACCAGAACTAAGTGCCCACTGACACCTGAAACTCTTCATGTTCCCAGAAACCTGAAATGGAAATGGGAGGGGACTTTTTTTTCCTTAAAAAGCTAAAAATAAAACTGCTGGAATCCTGAGACAACAATCTTACTGATAAACCTTCCTTTTGCACGAGATGTTTCAGCAAGATCAACAACTGCATCTGTTTATTTCTAGTTATTGCATCAGAGCTACCAGAGCTGCTCACCAACACTATCAGCTCAACTAAACAAAGATCAAAGTGCCCAGGCTGTCGAGCAGGTAAACACTTAAAAAAAGCCAACCTGCAACAACTGACCCTTGAGGCATCAGCCCAGTAAGCTGCCTAGATGTGGGGAAGCATTTTTACAGCAGACTGAGCAGACTGTTGGGAGCAGAGGAAATGCCTTTACCGTAGAGCGCTGAGTGAGTCCGAGAACCCATCGGCCTCCGGGTCCTTCACCACCGTCCAGTCAAACACCAACCCTGCCAAAGTGCTGAAGGTGTTTCCTGCAAACCAAACCACCAGATTAAAACTAAAATAGAGGACACACAGAGTCTTCCTGGAACATAAACCATGACTTACTTCCCTGAGAAATGTCTCTATTTTATCCCTACAAGAAGAACTATGGAGCACCCTTGAGTTTACACAAACACCAAGCCAGGAATCCAGCACTACACATAGGATAAAAACAAATTTACTTTTCCTTATTAACCTATCACCATACTGGCATTCATGGTTTACAAACACAGGTGGGATGGGCTCAGTAAGTAACAAAAACAATTAATTCAACATTTTATAGCTGCTTGACACATTATTTCCTTTCAGTAGTTGTCCTAAAAATCCCTTGCTTAGTGGGTTATGTGTGAAAAAAACTTGATAGTCAAAAGCATGGAATTCTTATCAGATCATGGCTTTTTTTCAGATGCTACAGACTACAAAAAGCAGAAGTCTTCTGCTCCTGTTAAATAATAATGCATTCAGTCCAAATGTGCTGACTCTTACGAGCCTCAGCAGTGCCTCCCAAAAGTCAGTGTTTGTGTAGTAATTAACAGATTGAGCAATAGATGGTTGGTCTCAAACATCAGCTCTGGAATTCCTGCTGGATATCTGACTGCTCACGAAAACATCCTTTTGCAAAATTCTTTAGACTACCTCAGCTCAAAAGAAAAAAGGACAACTTTACAATGTATCAACCAGAGAATCTCCGTAAAATTCTCCACTTGGCTTCAAACTATTACCTGTGTGACAAATAAAGCCAGTGCATGTATTAGACAGTCAGAACTTTCAATATATATTTCATCTCCTACAAGCAGCTCTCTTACCTTCTGAATCCAAAGCATGAATTTTGAGCTCCAGTGGTGAATCCTCAAGGTAGAGCTCCCTCGTTGTGGATACAACTTGAATGCCATGAATTAAATCAACGATGGCATCACAGCGAAGCACTTGTCCAGTCACTTGAAGAGGCATCAGAAAGAGCACAAGAAATCACCACACTGGATGTGCTCATCAAGAACAACGATAAGTCAAGATGCACCTCAGATTTAGCCAGTGACACAAGACACTGTCACTGAGGGAAGTGAAGCTTGGTCGTGACCTCGATGAAGAAACTCGTGGTCAAACAGTGGCTCAGAAAGCACGCAAAAGCAGTTCCCTTGCTCACTGAGCTGCAGAACAGATCTGCACAAACTCTGATTTCCATCAGCACTGACAGCTACAGGTGCTGTCTCTGAGTGCTTATGCAGAGTTGCTACAGTGCTCTCATGTCCCAGAGAAATTAATGACTTTTACACAGACAATAAACAGCCATAAACACCTTCACTTAGTGGCTGCAGGGCATTTAATTGGCCATCTGGTTTTGCCTCTCTGTCACTATAAAAACAGACCAGGTAGACTGCATGACAGACACAAAAGCAACTTCCAACTTTTTCAAATGCGAAGCATCCGAATTTGCATTAGCCATTTTTGCTAAACATCTTTTTATATTTCAGTCACCCCCTCCATTTGTGGGTTTTAGGGGGCGGAGAGGTTTAGGAATTACCTTTTTTGGGGGTGCATCATTAAAATCACTAACACTTATCCGAGGCAAACAGAAGTTCAAACCCACGCCCATGGAAAGCCTGAAACGACTGTGCATAGGAACTGAAATTAAGTCTCTGTGCACCTCTAAATCTCTGCTCTGCTGGCGGAGGATGTCAGGCTGCCCCGGAGAAGCAGTGCTTTGCTCAGACTCACGTGTGTCCTCGGCAGAGATGATGGTGGTGAGGCGCGTGGGCTGCGAGGAGCGCGCCTGGACCAGCGCTCTCTGCGAGCAGCGGCAGCCGTCCTGCCCCAGCGGCTCGATGCTGGCCACCTCCGGCCGCGTGGACGACCTGCGTGGGGTGGGGTGGGCTGGGGTCAGCACAGGGGGCACAGCTCTGCCCTCAGAGCCGCCCCAGATGTCGCAGTTGATACGCGGCAGTCGACACAGACACTGCATTTAAGGTGCTTCATTAGAATCATCAGAACGCTTCAACCATCAGCACCTTGTTATTCAAAAGTCTCCCAGTTCTTTTCTCTGTAACTACCAAGAGCAGCTCCACACAGCTCTGGCTCTGTCTCTCTTTTTCAGTTCTGGCTCACTCCATCCTGTCCCCAGCACGACCACCTAACCCTGTTTATCCTACATACCTTGTCTTACCTTTTCTGGCCCTTTGCATGACCTCCCACCCCTGGCTCTTCACAGCACAGCGAGCAGACTGCAAATAACTCCTTACCAGCTCACTCACTCTTTATCACACCCATGGCTGTGAGGGCAAGGCTGTTTCTACTCTACGATAATTAACACAGCTGTAGCATACCAGAGGGGAGACTGCCTTCAGCAGCATCTCCTTTTGTCTCCCCACACCCAGCAGTTCACCTGGGATGCGCTGCACGCTCAGCAGGTGACTTTGGGAAGAGCTGGATGGCAGCAGCTCCTGGAGAAGCCCAGCCAAGGCAAGCGTGGGCTGAGGACGGGGAAAGCCCAGGCCAGAGGAGGGGCAGGCAAACCCAGCGTTCTCTCCACCACGGAATCCACCAACCTTCCCCTAAACCCACAGAGCCGGCCAGGGCAGGACAGGAGCCCAGCTCTCCCTTCTGCTGCGCCAGAATCGTCAAGATAAAGCAACAACAAAAGTTGAGGAGCTATTAAAAACCAAGCTTCTTGAAAGTAGCGACAACAAAAGTTGAAGAGTTATTAGAAACCAAGATTCTTGAAAAGTAGCAACAACAAAAGTTGAAGAGTTATTAGAAACCAAGCTTCTTGAAAGTAAATCTGAGCTAGCAGCAATGCACATCTGAGGGCTAACTGCAGAGCCGGTGAAATGTTCCGGCAGCCGGAGCCGGTCCCGGAGCCAGTCCCGGAGCCGGTCCCAGCTGCTCCTCCCCGGCCGCACTCACAGCCCGGGGCCGGGCAAGGAGAGGGAGGCAGCGCCAGGAGCCAGCCCCGAACCAGCCCCCGCTGCGTGCCCCGGATCCGCTCACAAGGGCCCTTTGAAGGATTAAAACAATGAAAGCAAGCACTGATGGGTGACAAAGCTGCTTGGGAATTGCTTCTCTGGATGATGGGAGCAGCTCTGATGAAAACGCTGAGCTATCTGGTAAATGCAATCTAAACAGGGCACTGGATCCCTCCTGGTAAAGATGGGGAAGATGGATTATTTTCTCGAGGATGTACAAAAATGCCTGCCTGGGATGTGTGGGGAAAATTCTCTAACCCAGCAAGGAGCAGGATGGGAGCTCCAAACAAACAGCAATAAATTATGTCTGAATCCCCAGGTTTCACCCCCTTCTCTTATAAATTGTATGTCTGAATCCCCAGGTTTCACCCCCTTCTCTTACTGGCACAACCAACACATCCACACCAGTGAAAAACTAAATTTCCCCTTAACTAAAATTGTATCTATCGAAAAATAACACATCACACCACACTCAGTTATCTGAGAGTTAACAGCAGCAGCCCAGGTGAGCACAGACCTCTGCTTGTAGCCACTGCCAAAGAAAAAATTCCAAATCCTGGTTCTATCCTTAAGCTCCCAAGTATTTTGCTTACATAAGGAATAGTGTTAGAGGATTTTGAAACAACAGTACCAACTGCTGACCCAGAATTTCAAAGTATTTTATCTGATCAAGGAAAAAAACAGCCCACAGCAGTATGCAATGGGCAATTTAAACACCAATTAGAAGCTTAAACCTGAAAATTGTTTGTTTGTATCTATTCTATATACCTAAACAATGTACACAAATAGGTGCACATTTTTTATAGCAGGGTTTCCACTGCTTCTAAAATAATAGGATTTTCTGTATTAGCCCACTTAGCTTTACTCTAAAAAATTAAAAGATTTTTTAGAGATTAAAAGTGAATAATTAGTTATTTTCCTGTTGTTCTCAGGCAACTATCAAAGTTTTCCAACATTTAGCAAGTTTCTTTAAACAACATTAGCATTCACAACAAGTAAGGCTTTTCCTGAACTTGGCTGGTTGGCTTTTGAAGCTGAGTATGTGCATTTGACTTAGCCTGCATGCAGATATTCTTAAATAATTATTATATGTAGGAAATGGACTTTTATTTAGCTCTTTACACTGCTTAATATTCTCTGCCACTAGACATTTTGTTATTAATTGGAGAGTTTTGCATTCTTGCAGTCTGGAATTGATTGTGTTTACAACACAACGGGGGTTTCACTGTGGTTTGTATTTGTTCTTTTAATATCTGGCTATGAATTGTAACACAAAACCACTGTGGTTAGCACTAATAGCGGCGTTGTAAAGCTGAATCTAATCACAGGATACTTTTCAGACTAGAAAAAGGCAGGAACAAAGATCAACAAAAATTAAATTTTAACTGTAAACTTACATACACTCCACAATTTTGAAGGAACTTTCAAGCTTTTACAGCTAAAAGCCAGTCACCACAGCAGAGAAACTGAGATTAGACCCTACCTGGCTTCTAGCAGTAGTTTAACAGGTAGAGTATCAGCTGAATATCTTTTCTAAATATAAATTTTACTCAAGTGGGCCTTTCTGAGGCTTGGTTTCCCATGGATTTATATTTAAAAACAATCTGAATTTTGCATGGGTAGTGCTTTTTGCAGCAGAACATAGACAGTATTTGATGAGCCCTCTATCACTCAGCAAGAGCAAAAGCACATTCTGTTTACAGCTACCTGGAGGCAGGGCCAAGCACAGAGAGGCAAAGGCATTAATCAGCCAGGCTGGAGATTACAGCAGCACTACTCTTGGGATCACTACCCGCTCCTAAATGGGCAAGAAAAAGGAACTTCAGCTTTAAGTGACAAAAGCTGCAGTTTATATCCTCTGCCAACTACAGCAGCTCTTCAGCAGTGTCAGTGTGTGTGACATTGAGAGCTGGGCTTGTCAGAGGGCAAAATTAGATCCTGAGAAGCCAGCAATGGGAAGCATTTCTGGCACCAGCTCTGGATCCCACGCCAGCGCCTGGAGGAAGCAGCAAGGCAGGGAGGAAGCACTTGAAAGAAGAGTGAGGAGGGAAAGGGAAGAAAGCTCACAAAAGTCCCCAATTCGTACCTCCCTCAGAGTAAAATCCTGCTTGCTGAGGAATGAGTGGCACTGGCAGAGGCAGCCAACTTGTTTCATTCATGATTTCCATCCCCTGCACGGCCCCAGACACAGAGCCATGTGCCAAGATTGTATCCACACACCCACCCCAAGGCAGGCCTGCCTTCTCCATCCCCTGTTCTGTACCACCACATGTCAATACCCCACCAGATTATACTTCATTTATTTATCAGCTGGTTCAAAGATCAGGCACCTACTCCTGTTTCTCTCCCTGGCCATTCTCTGTTGATTCTTATTGCTCCAATGTTTTATACTCTTCTGCCAGCTCTTCAAACTAAACTCAGCTGACTGAGTCAGCAAAAATCCACCTCTGTGGAGCTGCACCATGATCTTTTAGAATTTTATCAGGTATTTGGGAAGATAGTAGTCAGAGGGAAACTGGATAATAAAAGTTTCCAAGAGTTTGGGAAGATTGGACTGACCAATACACCAGGGACATTATATAGTCCCTGTTGGGAATAAAACATGAGCAAAAGTCTTAAAATATTTATTTCATGGGTGTTCAGCAATGAAAAATTGCCCCAAATCAACAAGTCCCTACTCCTTCTGTGTGCCTTAGCAGGCAGGTGATGCTCAGACTGAGAAAAAGCTTTTTTTTCCACAGTAAACCTGCACTGATATTGACACATCAGCTAAGGGAAACATTATTTCTTTTCCCTCCTGGGCTCTGTCAGAACACTTCTGCTCCAGGCTCACACCCCCTGCTCTGGTTCTGAGCCAACAGGCTCAGGTAACACACACACAGCTGAGCCACAGCAGCACAGCCCCTCTCACTTTACCAGCAAGGACACCTCAGCCCCACCCTGAGCTCCTGCTGGCACTTCCAGGAGCTTGCAGCCCAGCTGGGAAAGCACAGCCAGGTGAGTCAGGGAGAGGGAGAACATCCTGCTGCCCCCTGCAATGCCTCACAAGAGGGAAATGCAGAGCAGCTGAGAAGCAGGGAGGGGGATAACAAACATGGTTTAAGATGTCACTTCATAACATGGAAGTTAACAGTATCTCACACAAAACACTTTTCAGTGGGAGTCAGACAGGTTCCTTTAGACCAGTGGTAGAAGAGGTGATGCAGGAAACAGCACAACTCCCAGATTACCAGGGATGAGACTATTGGTCTTAGAGCAAAGCAGCAGATTTCAGTGAACAACACTACTGACACAGATCTCTAGAAGCACACACACTACCACATCTATCCCACGGAGAAGTGAGATCAATTTACAACAAAAACATGACAAGGTAAGGAGCTAGGAAATGAGCTTTGCCAGCCAACTACTGCAACAGCAGCACTGTGCAGTGGGTGTGGGCTCTCTGAAGTACCTGGGCATCCCACAGCTCCAACACCACTCACTCTGCCACCAGCTCCTCTCCCAGGGCAATCACCTCGATACAGCCTCCTCAGTCAGGGCTTCAGTAGCACATACAAACCTTTCATTTTGTTTCCACCAGCTCTCACCATGTACCTCAATCCTACACTCTATGAAATAATGAAATATGTAAACATATTTGTACACTGCAGGTAATTTCTGCTACAAATACATGGTGTGTACATTGGGGGAATTTTATTTTTTTTTTGTGTGTGTGCTCCCCTCCTCCCCCTGAAAATGTTATTATGGTATGGCAGGTTTCAAGGAGAAAATTGTGCTTCTGAACGCTTTCATTCTTTCAGGTGTAATTTCTGGATTAAGGTAATTAAAAGATAAATACAGGTGCAATATAAATGCTAAATATATCTGCACAAACTGTGTTTTATGCCTGAAGATAGTACCACGTACAATATTTACAGATGGAAACACTGTGTGCTTTGAAAACAAAGCTTTTCCCAAAAAATAATTTTAACATAAAGGCAACCCAAACTCCAGAAGGCATGAGCATCTTGAAAACCAGAAAATGCTTAAGAGCCATGCTTGTAACTTTAGCACTGCTCCCAATCTGCTGGGATGATGATAGAACTTGATCTTTTCCCTCTGAATCAGTGGAATTCTCAGACACCACTATAATCACTGTGAAAGTATCCTACTTTCAGAGGTCAGCTTGAAGGCTGAGAGGGGAAAAAATAAGGTCACAATATGCTATAGACTGATCTTTCAGGAAATTGGACGCTTGTCTTTGAATTCTGAGTGTTTGAGATGAGTAATGCAGGCCATCAAAAGGTGCCATTTGCTATCAGATGCTGCTGTACAACCAGAACAGCTCTCACAGGCCACCCCTAACCCCACAATCTCCCATATTACAAACTTCCAGTCCCCTCTCCACACACAGAGGGGCTGGATCTGACCATTTCCATTCAAATCCCTGCGTTCCTGCACACAAACACACCCATCATTTCTCAAATGTGAGGAAGAGCCACTCCTTCTGAAGCCATTGCATTTGGTACCTCCTAACTTCAGTTCACCAGCCCCTCTCCAGTAACAGCTCCTCCTGACAGGAAGCACAGGAAACCTGCCAGCAAGTGGCTGTGGTGCTGCTCCCCCAAACACATTTCTTTCTAATCCCCTTTCTAATTTCTTTCTAACAGTTCCAGGCCTGTGGGGACAGGGATGCAGAGGGACAGAGCCCCAGAACAACTGCTGTCACACACACACACACACAGAGCTCCTGCTTCCTCTGGAGGGTTTGCTGAGCACATGCTGAGTTTAACAACCCACATCCTGCCAGGCCTCGCAAAGCAGAAGTGAATAAACGCCCATTTACAATCCTGCCGCAGAAAATGACAGCAACACTGAAGGTCAATTAGGTGCAGTTTCCTTAATTCTCAACCAAAATTCGTCTCTGAAGGGCCGAGGGAGAGGATGGAAAAGGATGTTGAAGCCTGTCTGCATGAGGGATATGAGTCACTGCATACTGGCAAACAGCACCAACAGAACGTGCTCTGAAGTGCACAAAAATCACCTCCAGTAGAGATATGGATGTGGATCAAATCTGGCATTTCTCTGGAGAACAATCTTGCATCTTTTCATTTGTAGACTTCAGTGAGATTAGTAAAGACCTCCATGCTTCTGAGAGCTGGACAGCACCTGACACGTACAGGAGTGGCTGCAGCCAGCCCAGCATCACCTAACAGCTCACTGGCAAACAGGAAAGAGTCTATACTTCCAGATTTTACTGGTGCTTTGATGAGTTTTGGGGGTTAGCTTTATGCAATGTACTTTACCTCACAAACTAATCCTTTTAAAGACTCAGTAGCCTTCAAAAATTAGAGAAAGGAAAGAGAAAAAACCCACACTTGTGAGATTTTCACTAAAGCGGTCCATTAAAAATTAAATTACGTGACCACAAGCAGCTCATCTAGTAATTTTTGTTTAGTTGACTTCTGGATAAAATTAATTATTGCTCTTCTCCATAAGCATCCTCAAATATGTAAACTGTCACAGACCAAAGGCCTGTACCCAGCCTAGAGATGAGAAATGTAGAACAACCAAGCAAAGGAACTGACAAAGAATGAAAATACAGCCCTTTCAGATGTATTTCAGTAACTGCCAATTACAAAACAACTGAAAACTGCTACACGCATCCATCTGGCACACAGGGATGTATCATCCTGAACATACCCCAACTGCTGCTTCTCTTCCAGGTGGGCACCTCCTGCTCATTACTGATTAAGTTACCATTCTGAAGCGTGACAGAAAGGACAAGGAGTTGGCAACATTTGTTTAACATGAAGACTACTGTAAGCTTCCTAAATTTGCACGTGCTGTGGGATTTGCCTTCAGCCCCTGTGCTCAACACTGCCCAGTCCTCCCCGCAGTGCGAGGCAGGAACCTCCTGGGGTACATCCCACCTGCTCAACACTGAGAAAACAGGGAAAGCTTTCACTTTAAAAACTCGACTTCACTGTCCCCAGATGAAGCATTCAGGATGCTGCTACCTACACTTCCAGCAGCAGTGAGAGGCTCCCGACTTAGCTACGACTCCTTTATGTCCATACCCTGAGCTGAAAGCTGTCAGGAGCTTCATTCCTGACCACAGCAAGAGAAGGGGCTTTTCCCACCAGCACCACGAGCTCTGGGCTGTCCCCGCACACGCGGGACCGGGGCAGTGTGTGTGGGCAGCAGGGTGGGCACAGGGGGGTGTGTGCAAGGGGGCAGGGTGGGCACGGCACCTGGAGTGTGTGTGGGGGGTACAGAGGTGCAGCTGGGGGTGTGGGGTGCAAGGAGAAGCATAAGGAGTGTGTGTGTGGGGCACAAGGAGAAGCACACCGAGTGTGTGTGTGGGGTACAGAGATGCAGCTGGGGGTGCAGGTACAAGGAGAAGCACACAGAGTGTGTGTGTGGGGTACAGAGATGCAGCTGGGGGTGCAGGTACAAGGAGAAGCACACCGAGTGTGCGTGTGTGGGTACAGAGGTGCAGCTGGGGGTGTGGGTACAAGGAGAAGCACACCAAGTGTGTGTGTGGAGTACAGAGATGCAGCTGGGGGTGCAGGGTACAAGGAGAAGCAGGTGGAGTGTATGTGTGGGGTACAGAGATGCAGCTGGGGGTGCAGGGTACAAGGAGAAGCAGGTGGAGTGTGTGTGTGGGGTACAGAGGTGCAGCTGGGGGTGCGGGGTACAAGGAGAAGCACACAGAGTGTGTGTGTGGGGTACAGAGATGCAGCTGGGGGTGTGGGTACAAGGAGAAGCACACAGAGTGTGTGTGTGGGGTACAGAGATGCAGCTGGGGGTGCGGGGTACAAGGAGAAGCAGGTGGAGTGTGTGTGTGGGGTACAGAGGTGCAGCTGGGGGGTGCGGGGTACAAGGAGAAGCAGGTGGACACGTGTGGGTGGGTGCACACGGGGTGTGAGGCACATGTCGGGCACGGAGCCATGGCGGGAAGCTTTCTTTACAAGCAGGGACCTTCTGCTCAGGGCCCGGCCTGCAGACACTGCCCGTCTCCAGCGGGTTTAACCCCCACTGCAGAGAATAAACAACCTCTCCCCTTAGGGACTATCTCCACGTCTGCTCCCGCACTGCCGGGCCGCCCAAACCCTCCCGCAGCGAGGTGAAAGCGGCGGGAGAGGGCCCGGCTGCCCCGGGAGCCGTCAGGCCCCGCCGCGGGCCGAGGAGCCGCCGCAGGTGCCGGCGGGGGGGGGAGAAGGGGACAAAGGGCGGCGGCACCTGCACTCACCATCGGTAGCAACCCTCGCTGGCCTCTAGCGTGAAGTTGACGCGGGTGCCGCGGGTGAAAGGGAGCAGCACCTTGGGGGTGTTGAGCTTGAAGGAGGCGGCGAGGTGCAGGAGGAGGAGGAGAGGCAGCGCCCCGGGCGCGGGGGGAGCCATGGTGCGCGCGGGCGGGACCGTGCGGGGCGCCAAAGTGCGGCGGGAGCTGCGCCGGGCCCGGGGGCCGGGCGGGGCGGGCAGGGCGGCCCGGGGGGCCGGGCGGGGCGGCCCGGGGGCAGGGCACGGCCTCCCCCCGCCCTCCGCCCTCCGCCCCCCGGGGCCGCGCCGCCCTCCCGTGGGGGAACTCCGGCGGCGCTAAGCGTCGGCGCTGGGTGCTTGAGAAAGCCGCCTTCTCTCCGGGCCCTGACACCCAGCATCTCATGGGAGCCGTGCTCCGGAGCCTTCCCCGGCCAGGCTGCAGCATCTCAGTGTCTGTTATGTCGTGGGGTACCAAAACTGAACAGAAGATTGGGAGCGTGGTGTAGCCCTGGTTCGTGCCTGAGATGTTTTGGTTTACAGAAAACTCTGGGAAAAGAGTTTCAGAAACCCAAACCATCTCAGGCACGAACCAGGGCTACAGCGTGGCTTCACCCGAGCGCAGCAGAGGGACGGTCACTGCCCTGCTCCTGCTGCCACACCACTGCTGGAACAAGCCAGGTGCCGTTGCCCTTCCTGGCCCCCTTCATGTTCCCCTGAAGGGTACACTGGTGCTAAGAGCTAAGCTAAGCTACAGTTCACTCGTCATGGCATCTCAGAGTGGTTTGGGTGGGAAGGGACCTTAAATCACTGACTCCCACCCCTGCCACGGCAGGGACACCTTCCCAGGCTGCTCCCAGCCCCAGTGTCCAGCCTGGCCTGGGGCACTGCCAGGGATCCAGGGGCAGCCACAGCTGCTCTGGGCACCCTGTGCCAGGGCCTGCCCACCCTCCCAGGGAGGAATTTCTTCTAAACATCTAATCTCAAGCACCCCTCTCTCAGTCTGAAGCCATTCTCCCTTTTCCTATCACCCCAGGCCCTTGTAAATAGCCTCTCCCATCTTTTTTGTCAGCCCCTGAAGGTACTGGTAGGCCACAATTAAGTCACCCCAAAGCTCCTCCAGGCTGAACAACCCCAGTTGTCCCAACCTTTCCTTGTATGAGAGATGCTCCGTGTGTGGGGGATCTGCCATCCTTACCTGTGACAGAGGGATTACACATGTATGCATCAGAAGGGATTTCAGGAAGGGCACAAACATCTTGGAATAAGATCATTAAATCCTGCCCAGAAGATCAGCTGCTGTCCAGGGACACCACCTAAGAGTTTACCCAGATCTAATTTAGGTGGTATTACAGCAGTTGACCAATTCTCATTTATTCTAAGCAAGTAAACTTACACAGGACATTTTCTTTAAGTAGGAGCATTTTTGCACTATTTATTCAGCTCGTGTTTATTTATCAGTACCTCAGCAACGCTGTTCCACTTTCTATCCCAGAGGAAGGAGTGCTGCTGGACAGTTCACTTCTCCCTGCAGCTTCTGTGTGTGTATTACTCATTCTCTGATTGCACATCATGAAATTGTGTGGTCTGATTTAGAGAAGAGCTGAACCTTGCAGCTGCAATTTAAGTCGGTAGGAGCTGGGCCTAGAAAGATGTGTGGTGTTAAAGGTTTTGGCAAATCAAGCCCTTGCACTTTAAACTGCTCCCCAAAATACTGAGGGTTGTTTATTTTCTTTACTTTTTCTCTCAGTCAAGCTGGAACCCTTCTTTGCAGGCACTTTAGGAAGATAAGTTCAGTAAAGACTGGGTCATTAGGGAGGAATGTGATAAAATCGCCCATGACTAAACAGTACGATGTGTTTACAGTTAGTACAATTACAACTGAGTAAATAAGAGGTAGATAGTGAGTATCTTGCATCCTGTATTGTGAATGAGGTGAGGAAATGTCTGTATCCCAGTACTTCCTAGCTTTAAAAGCAGGGTGTGCAATCTCAGAACTTATTTCCTTTCTCTCAGCAGCAGTGGTGCTGATGAGTATTCAGTGTGAGAACAATAATTTCCCAGTAACAAATACTTCTTAGACTCGAGTTATTTTCATAAGGACCAGCAAGGTGCAGTTAGGACCTTAAAGCTGATTGATGAAACACGACAGTGAAGTACTGCTGGTAAACATCCAACACATCTTTCAGAGCATACTGGGCAATTTTAAGAGCAGGGTAAGGCAGAAGACAATGATGAGCAAATCTGCAGTTTCATTATACGGTGAAATAACAAAGTGCTCACTTGAACTGGAAGTCATGCATTGCAGCACTGTGCTGGCATTTTTTTTTTTTTTTTTGGCCAGAGGAGGGTGAGCTGGGAGGCAGGCAGTGCAGCGTGTGCTCTGTGAGGAGCCCCTGACCTCGGGGGCAGGAGTCACTCAGACATCAGGGGCAGAGCTGCTGCTCTGCTCTGCTTTCCCTTTCCACGCTGCTTCGAGATGCACAGAGTCAGCACATCCCTGCTCCCAGGACAGTGCAAACGCCTCCTCTCAGGGTTTCCTGGCGTGCTGGAGAATTGGAACAGCACACACACGCCCGGAATCTGAGGGAATTTTACAGACATATCAATGCACACCCGAGTAAGTCGGTAAAGAGCACAAATGGAAATGTCTTGGTCACAAAGTATGCGATTACAGAGCGATAGAGGGAGTGCTTTAATGAGCTGCTTAAGGAGGGAGATAGGCAAACAATGAATGGTTGTTCCCTAAGAAGCTGAGCCTTTTGTGGAAGAATTTCAAGAGATTTTAGAGGCAATCAAAATACATGGAATAAATAACAAAACACCAGGTGCTGATAATGGTTCCGCTGGAATATGAAATTAAAAGGGAGAGAATTACTGAAAGATTTTACAAACTCACTTGGTCTGAAGACCTGAAAACACTGCCAAGGAACCAAAGAGACACCTACTCAGATCAAATATTTAAAATCTATCAATTTCTTGGGAAAATATATATTTTTCATAAAGCTAGAAAAAAGTCTATCGATATATTATGAGGTGATCTATTGGCAGTGAAATACTTTTAAATCCTTGTGCAAGAAAAGGAAGTATTTGAATGGCACAGTGATGAAGGACCATCTGGACACGAAACACCTGGCCTCATTTTCAGGCATTTCATATTTTCAAATATCTGAGTAATTTAAAATAGTTTGCAGACTCATCTTCAAAACAAAAGAAACATCCCCTCCCCCCCAAGACAACCCAAATCCAAACAACAAAGCCAACTGTGAATAAATGCAACTTAGCAGGTGAAACTTCAGCAAAATGCTAAAGCAGTGAGGTGTGGAGGGTTGTTTTAAAGTGGACTGGGTGAGGCTCCAATCCTAACCCCTGCAGGTATCTCTCTATTTCTGTGTTAGCAGTGTAGTGCCAGCTCCGTGAAGCTTCAGCAGCTGAATGCATTATGAACAATTTACTTGTGAGGATGGTTTCATTAAGCTGAAAGGTTCAGGGCTCACCCAGTAGAATGATGAAAAACATTCTCCATTATCACAGTCCCCAACCTCTCAAATAAAATAATATTTGATTTAAAGGCTGCAGAATGACTGACAAGCAGTAGTAATGTGTTTAATGAAATGCCTGTTCCTGTAGGGATGCAGCTCTGGTTGGGAAGGGGAGTTACCTGCACCATGCTGAGGAGGAGATGAAAAGGGCAGGTCAATAGACTTGACAAAGAAGGTGGTCTGGGAATAATAACTTTAGATCAAAATAACAGTGATGGGCCTCTTTTTTATTTTTTTTGACTGATGCTGTCTGTGTTTACGCTGCAGAGCAGAACAGTGCCCTGCAAAAATCACTGGGAAAGATGCTCAGCTTCCTTCCTCCCTGTCAGGCTGCTGCTCCACTTGTCTGTCTTACCCATCACTGAGCTGAAAGTGCACGTGTTTCCCGACTGACCAGCTCAAGAGCTTTCATTGCTGGGCTTTTTTCTGCTTAATTTGCTTCCTGGTTCCACCCCCGTAGCTTGCAAAGTATCTCTGCCCAAGGAGCTTCAGTCAAAGAAGTATGTAAAGTATCTAATATATTAAAAGGTACCTAAACCAACAACAGGGGAACAGCATTTCAGCTGGTGTCCCTGAGCACCAGCAAAAGACTCAGAGAATCGTGGTTTGGGTTGGGAGGGAGCCTCAAGCCCATCCCATCCCATCCCATCCCATCCCATCCCATCCCATCCCATCCCATCCCATCCCATCCCATCCCATCCCACACCTCCCACCATCCCAGGCTGCCTGTCCAGCCTGGCACGGATCCTGCCCTGCACCAGGAGCACACAGAGAGGTTCTGCCTCTGCCCTGTCTCTGCTCAGCTGCTCCTCTGCCTACAGAAACTGAGCTGTAAGAGGGGGCAGTACATTGCATTACCCCACAATGGGTATATGAGACTTACAGAGGACAGAAACAGCCCTTTGTCAGTAATAACTGACTTTTTATCACTTTCTCCACCAGCAATCACGTTCAATTTACTGTATTAGACTTTGTGTCTTCATCCACCTGTGGAAGGTTTTATGAGAACATCCTCTCAGCCCTACTGCTGCTTTCTACAAGGGTAATGATGGACTGACAGCAACTGTAAAACTGAACATTCTGCTTATCCTGCCAGGATTCTCCTTCCACAGTGTTAGGCCAAAGGAAGGCACAAATTCAGAAAATATCCAAAATTAAGGCAGGCAGTTACTGGTGTCGAGGAAGGAATATCTAAAATTGATCGAGGTTACTGAGACAACAGCACTTGTGTTTAGGAAATGGGTAAAATAAAAGCCAAGCCTGCCTTTCTCTGCACTGCCTCATCTGCCAGGGATGCTGCTGGGAGTTTTCCAACGTGTACCAGGTAGAAATGAGTCCCCACAGAGAAACGCAGCTCTTCAGATCCCTGCTCCTATGGGATAAATCCATTCGATATGCAAGACTTTCCCAGATGGTATAAAAGCCCCAGACCTCCCTAATTTATGCAGGATGAGTCTGATAACATTGAGATGATGAAATAGCAGCATCAGATAAAAATAAACGGTTTTCACTTCAGAGTTTATCTACCTTTCTAATGTAAATTTATGGTTATTAAAGGAGGTTATTTATAGGTGTCTTTTCAAGCTGTTACATAACAGTGCTGCTGCCCTGTGCCTTTGTACACAGATAGAAATCACATTAATGAGCTATTCACCCAACAATTCAATGAATGCAGGAGTGAGGAGAATTCACAAGATGAGATAAATAACAAACAAAAATCCCAACCTCTGTTTCTGCCTTAAATACATCAGGGAAATTTAGCAGAGCACAGAAGTCTTAAATCTTGAAAATAATGAATACAATTTATGAGCAGGCATGTGAGTATGTTTAATGACTTAGTTAATAGTACTAACACAAGTGAATTTGGTCTTTTCAAGGTTACTTGGTTGCAAATTATGCTATGTACACCTCACAAATCTTAAGTAGGCAGTCAAGTGCAATAATTCTGAGTCTGTTTTAAACATTAACACTCTTCTGAATTGGTTTGCTATTTTTTCTGCATTAAACACCAACATGGGACAGTGTATAAAATCCCATCATCTCTTCTATTTTTCCCATCTCTTAATGAAGAAGTCTTCTGATCTCATTCATCTCAGCACTGGCAGTGATCTAGAGGGTTCTGTACCTAAAGAACAAGGATCTCTGACTCTCCATCTACAGAGACACTAGAACGTGTGCATTTCAGCTGTAAAATTGCATTTCTTAATTTAATTTTTTTTTCATTCTAATATATACATAAGTACTAAAAATTCAACAACTCCTGCCAACCTTGGAGAAACCTAAATTCTGTTATGTGCACAGTGAGTCCTTCAAAGGAGGCACCACTTCCTGCAGTAGAATGTCAGTGGAAAAGCAGGAGGTGCTGCAATACACCACAGAACATAACACATCATGTACACACTGCACTCAGGTGCCCTGATTTCTGTTTTGTCTCCTAAAATCCTTTCAGGCTCACTTTTCCAGGTAAGCCACCTACCAAGCAAGTTACTGTGGGGAATGGAATATTCAACATTGAAAAATTAGATTAATTTATGGAGCAGAAAAGTTGTGTTTGATGTGAGTTTGCAGCTGCAGATTTGTAACAAATAAAAGGGTTAAACACAATGTCCCTGAGAAAAACTCATTGCAGATAGTGAGGCACAGGACCATGGTTTTAAAGGTCAGGCACTTTGTAAACTCTTCTAACCTGAGTAAAGGAATCTGCTTTGATAGAACTTATTGAAAACTTTAGTAAAACATGGCAGACTTCCCAAAGAACTTTATGGTTTCCCATGGAAAGGCCTATTAATTTAGCAACACTAATTTAGTTTAATAAATCTTTAATTAAATGCATTATTACACCTGCACACTTTCTGGGAAGGTTTGTGCTAAGAAAATTTGGTCTCTCAAAACGTTCATGCATGAAGGAGGTTCACTTCAAGAGCATGTGAATATTCATTAACATTTTTTGTATTCTTCCACCTCTTCTTTGGGACAACGTTCAAACAAGATTTGTACTCAGAAGGCACTAATTAGAGTTTTTAAAGCTGCTGTGTAAATCACACATTTTTTAGATGCTAAAGTATTGTAGTTCCAAGAATAGCTCTAGGCTTTCTGCTGAAGTTTATAACACATCTAAGTTTTAATATATCAGTTTTTATAACAGTGGCAGAACACTAAGAAACTGCCTTTTTTTTTTTTTTTTTTTTGTGTGGTTTGGTGATGCTTGGATGCTTCCAAATATATATATATATTTTTTTGCTTTCAGAAATGTCCACTAGAGCTACTCCACCAAAGTGTCAGACAAATGCAGGACTTTTTCTGATATCCAGAAAAATCTAAATGACTTTGACAAGGCAGCGTGTCCTGCCAGCATGATTATAGCTACAGTAGTCATCAGTTTGGTTCATCTTGTTCATCTTCGACTTCAGGCTTGATTAGCTATAAATGCTTACCTTGTCCCCTCTGGATCAAATACCTAAACAAGCTTTGATGTTCCAAGGATATTCTAGCCAAGGCACTTTTAGCAGTTTCATGGGGGGAAAAATGCTTAAGGTGCTGTTTTATAGTTCAGTGATTCCATAAACAGCAAAGGAAGCAGGAATACAGAGGTGCTTTTCCCCTCTTTTAATTAGATTTGGTTTTTCCTCAACATAGCCTGGTTTTTCCCAAGACCCCTAATTAAATTCAGTGAAAATCACAGGTACTTGCACTTACAAAGTTTTGGGAGGAGTTTTGATTTTTTTTTTCCTTCAGCTTAAGAGTAAATCACAAGTCATCCTGATTTTCCCTGTCAACAGTGTTGTTCTGATGCAAAGAGTTTTAATTCATTAGGCTGTCAGTTTTCAATTTGGTAGGAGGTTAATATTAGTATGTCCCAAGGATCTGGACTGTAGTTAGCATTTAATACACTCATTCGTTATCCAGAAAGGCAGAAATGAGGTGTAGGACAGAAAAACGAGGTCAGCAGGATTTGCAGATGACAAAATTATTTATCTCCCTAAGAGGAGGCTGTGATGAACTTCATGGGAACAGAACCAGACAAATTGGCAGCATAATGGTTGGTGAAACTCAGACATTGACAAATGCAGGGGAGAGCAGGGGAGACTGGCAAATCTGAACTGCCTGTGCCCAGGGCCCTGTTCTAACTTCTCACTAACTGTTCAGGGAAAAACAACACCCAGCACAATTACAGCCTCTTCTCAATGCCCAGCAGCACTCAAAAGCTGAATAAGGTGGTGGAATACAAAAAGAAATAGCCTAGAAAAGACCCAAAATACAGGGGGAAAACATTTGTTCCTATTCTCCTTGAGCCAGGGTCATTCCTGCTCACCCAAGATCTGTCATAGGAGAGGGCCATGTCTGCAACAATTCCTAAACCCATTGTCAGGTGTATTTTGGTGCTGAGGCAGGAAGCTGGAAGCCCATTGTCAGAACTCTGTGAAGGTGGTTTGTCTCCCTTTGCTTTCCATTCTGGAGAGGAGTGCAGGCAGGGCTCTGGGGTGACTGTTCTCACCCAGAGAAGGAAGTGAAATACTCCCCTGCCCACCCTCCTGGGCTTTCTTTGCCCAGCTCAGTTTCTTGAGGGGCTCTGGAGGAATATCTCAGGGAACAGGATAAAAGATTCCAAAAGAGGCTCTCACCCCAGGATCAGTCCAAGGCTTTATTCTCAAAGGGTTCCAAGGAAAGAGAACGAACAAGGAAGAGCCTGGGTTTATCTGGTCTCTGTCTCAGGATAGATAACTGGCCCTGAGCCAAAAGGTTAAAGATAAGGGAAGGAAGGGTCAAACTAAATGGCCACAGGCTCTAGGGGTTTCGGGGGAAAACCCATTCCCCAGAGGAATACACCAGGAAGAGCTGCTCCCCACAGGTGCCATCAGTCTGCCTTTATTCCCCTGTGCTCTCCCTGTCACACCCACATCCATCTGCCATTTTATTTCCCCCACCAGCCCACAGCTTGGCCACACCAGGTTTTATGTTATTTAGAAATGTTTCCTCTTGGCATCCTGGGATCATATTTGTGGTGTCCTTTCTCCCCCTTTTTGCCTTTCTGGTTGGTTGTGGGTCCTTCTGAGTAAATTCTCACTCTCTCAGATCAGATCTCTGCACAGCACCACCACGGAGGTGATGAAGAGACAGGAGGATCCCCTCAGCAGTTCCTGAGCATCTCCCATGCTGTGCCTGGAGCCAGGCTCAGTCACACTGGAAGCACAGCAATCCTACAGGAATAAAGATTTTTGTCAGACAAACCCCGCTCCAGCAGGAAACTGCAATTTTAACTTTTCTTCCAGTGGAAGTGCCAAACAGTTCTTTACAGTTCTGGTGGTAACCCCAAACCACAGAACATGTTTTTCAACAGATTGGCATGCAATCCATAAATTTTTTTGCTCATTTTAGTTTAGAATGTTCAATTTTTTTCTCATGTTAGAGGTTTGTGAAGAGTTGTGTGGAATACAGGAAAAAAATAGAAGATTCTCCATGTAGCCAAATATTGGCTAATTTTACAATATAGAGTTCTACTTAAATTTTGTAAATCTTTTAGGCAGACTGTAAGAGCCCCCAAAGTGCCATTCTGATTTATGTAACTCCATATCTGATACAATTCATAGAAAGAGGAAAAAAGCTTTAAAGCAACTCTGCACCATGCTGTTTCTCTTTGTGAATTTTCTCCCCATATTTTTATGTAATAGTGTAAATTAATTACAAGGAAGCCAATTTTAGCTCTGTGTTCATCAAATAAAATTACAAAGAGAGTCCCAGGAGTACACTGTATAAAAGCTTAGATATTAAGAAATATTTAAATATTGTAGAGAAATTAATTTTTTCCTTATTAGTTCTCATTTCACAAACAGAATCTTCTTTGTTCCTAACTAGCTGCTGTAACAGCTTTGAGTCTTTAATTATTACTAATTATTGACTAAAGATTTATTATTATTTGAAAGTTGCAGCCTTTTGGCTCTAACTAATGAATAGGATGGGTACTGAATTATTCACTAACATTTGGTTTAATTACAATCAAGTGACCCTTTCTAAATTGGAAAGCACTTGGTGAAAAGCAGAAGACAAATGAGATTTTTTTTGTATAAATAATGAATAGCCCTGTTTTTTTAAATTTAAACACCAAATTAAAAACCAAACAAACAAGGAAAAAAATTCACCCTATGCTATACATTCTAGAGCTTTGTAATAGATGCAGTAGTTTCTTGTGAGCTGAGAACACATTCTGTTTGACCTTTCTGGAGTTCTCTTTCAGATCTGCTGTTGCACCTGCTTGGCTTTAGGGACTGTCGTTCTATTCCACTAAAAAAATTACACTGAAAACTCCATAAAGGGTTTTTCCTTCCAGCTTATGCCTGATTTTCTTCCTGCAGTGAACAAAACAGATGAGTTATGCTGCAGGATTGTGTGCAAGAACAATATTTGCAAGAAACCGTATTTGCTTCAGAATTCAAATGTGAAGCAGTATCTCAGTCACTTAACTAAGCTCTTTTTTTAATCCTAGATCTTCTAATAAAGGACATATTTTAATTAAAAGACCAATTTGGTAAAGCATAAGATACTTCTTCTGTGCAAAGACCATCTGTAAGGATCTAAAAATTTTATTAACTTTCTAAATTCTTTTAAAAATGCATCCTTTCAATTACAGGTGCTCTGCTCCTCTGCACATTTATGCACGTCCTTATCCTTGGGCACTGTGTGCCCTCCAAATGCCCATAATTAAATTGCATCTTTTGCTGTGAATTCATCCAGATTTGTAAGACGAAAGTATCTGAAGTTGATGCATGGCCTGGAGTTCACATCAGCCTGCCTCAGCTTGCATTTTAAACAGCAGAGTGTAGCCCTGGTTGGTGCTGTGATGTTTGGGTTCTCTGAAACTCTTTCCCAGACACTGTTCTGTCAACAAGAGACACGTTTTCCTGACTGTAACCTTTGTTTGCATTCCTTTCCCTAGGAGGGACTTCTCCTTGATGTCCCTCTGACTTGACCAATGTAGTAGAAGAAGTTTGTCTTTCTTCCACCCCTTGGGTGGTTCTTTGTAAAATAGTATAAAGGTAATAAAAATTGGAGTCATTTCAGCCTTCTGACCTCAGAGTCCGTGTCATTGTGATGTTGAACAGCGTCAGCAGAGTGTTGGCATTTTGGAAATACCCTCCTGAATCCTGCCTCTGGAGAGCTCAAATTGGTGTGTATGCTGCCAGGGCCAAACCCTATCCCTGCCTGCACCACTGGCAGCAGTCAGCTCTGCCCAAGCACTCCAGAGGAGGCAGAGAGCAAGGGCAGTGAAACACAAAGTGTATTATTGTACTGCCAGGAGACAGCATCAATCTCTGGAAATGTTACCCTGCAGCTGCTTCCAAACCCAGCCAGGGTAACTCACAATCCTCCATTTCTGGAGTGAGGTATTTGCTAGGGGGTTTGTTCCTAATGATCTGTAACCTCAGGTGTCTGTTGGTTCATCTTCAACCCAAAGCATGCAGGGAGGCTTTGTGGGACTCTCTGGAGGCTGCTGGCATCACACCAAATGAACTGAGCATTTACAGTGGAATAAAAGTAATCTGTGATGACTGATGTCGTGCCTCTGGCCTTCAGCTGAAACACTCCTGAAACTGTGAAGAAGGTGCCTCCCCAAAGGCTTGGCTGTCTTGGCAATTTAAACAAATGAAGCACACTGCAAGTGTTCAGATGGGATTATGTGAAGGTGGCTTCCAATTTGGGTTAATTTGGCACTGTGTAGAGGGAAAGACTGGATTTTATCTCCTTATAAATCCATTCAGAAGGAAAAGAACACTATTTGTTTTCTTTTTCACCAAATGCCGCTGTTCAGCCATGCAAATATTCAAATAAACCAGTAACAGCTTGCCAGAAGATAGGCTGCTAGAAAATGCAGTTTGTTTTCTCCTCATTATTCAAGAGTGTGCCCTGAAACATTACCTACTGCATGTAATTCAAACCGTGCTCTGTTGAAGAATAATTAACTTCTTCTTCTGTCACATCCACCCATCCAAGCCCCCCCACTAGTGAACAGATCTCAACATTTCTGCAAGCCAGGAAAGTTGTAGTGGTCGTAGTTGCAGGAGTAATGATGTTAAAACTACTAAATGCACCAGTGGACAATGGAGCCTGAGCTGATTTTAGAACTCAGTGTGGAGGGAAAGTAAGGCCATTCAAACCCATCCCTTTCCCCAGTGGAGGAAAAAAAATACTAAGATGATGTGCTCCCTGCTCTGCCTGCAGCCTCTGGCAGCCAAACTGCTCCTGGTGCTCAGGGAAGGCACCACTTTCCCCCTTACCCCCTGCATCAGCTCTCAGGGAAAACGTGAGGGAATGTGCAGTTCCAAGTGATCCCATTTTCCTCAGCACTCTGTGCCTGTTGCCACAGGTGAGCGTCCTCCTGGTAACTGAGATCAGCTACAGGAACCAGGAGAGACATCTCCTGGACTTGACCTCGATGAAGAAACTCAGAAAGCACGTAAAGCAGCTCCCTTGCTCACTGAGCTGCAGAACAGATCTGCACAAACTCTGATTTCCATCTGCACTGACAGCTACAGGTGTTGTCTCTGAGTGCTTATGCAGAGTTGCTACAGTGCTCTCATGTCCCAGAGAAATTAATGACTTTTACACAGACAATAAACAGCCATAAACGCCTTCAGTTAGTGACTGCAGGGCATTTAATTGGCCATCTGGTTTTGCCTCTCTGTCACTGTAAAAACTGACCAGACACTGTCATACAAAAAGGCACTTTCCATCTTTTGAAATGCAAAGCATCTGAATTTGCTTTCATAATTTTCAGTGCATACTTTTTTATATTTCAGCCACCCCCTCCATTTTTACTTTTCATTATTTTATTTTACTTTTACTTATTTGTTTTATTTTTGTTAAGAATTACCCTTTCCCTGAATGTCGTGGTTTAAAGCCAGGTAGACATTAAGCCCCGTGGAGCTGCTCCTATCTCCCCAGCCCATCAGGAGAGAGTGAATCAAACAACCTTTCTCTAAACCCACAGAGCAGGCTGGGGCATTACAGTGTACACTTTATAGAGGTGAATAATTCTAACTGGAGCAGTAGAAAAGACCAGGCTTTCACAGCAGAACTTAACTCACTTTGACAATAATCTCTTCATAAGAAAAAAATAATAATTAAACTGGAGAGAGCAACAAATCCTCTCCTAATTTTACTGACTGGAATGAAAGGCTGAGCGGAGAAGCAGAAATGGAAGCCTGGCGCACTCAGCAGGTGAGCAGGCAGGGAGATGAATTGCCTTTACCTATTATTTTGGTGATTTTTCTGGTACTGAGAGAAGTAAGAAAATTCTCTGCTCCCTGCTGCTGCTTTAAATCACCTCACACCCCAAATCAAGATGGTGTAAACTACCCTAACACAAGAATCGCTGTAATCAGGGTTCCTAAATGAGAAGGATGCTAATTGCTGGTCATTGGCATCCTTCAGCTGATGAGCAGCCAGCTAGCCTGAGAAATGAGAGACGTTTAGCACTGCTGTGTGATCAGAACCTCTGTCAAAATAACTGCCTGTGGAATAAAAACAACGCATGAGCTGCTCCTTACACATTAAGAGGAGTTTTCCTGAGATGCTTGAAAAACATGTTTTTCTTTTGTTTTGATTGCATTTATTAGTCATACTGAAGATGGTGAGAAAAACAGAAGGGATCAGCTTTATCTGAAATTTATGAAGGATCCCTGGCTGTCAAGCTTTCTAAAAAGCAAGTATTTCTTGACATCACCTCCACTATTTTATATATCAATATATACATATTTCTATCTATCTCATGGTTCCTCACCAGCAGGAATTTTTATTTCAATACAACTATGAAATGTTATCTTGTTCTCAGGAGAAGAAACACAAATCACAAGTGGAAGTGTGATGCAGCAACGTGTGTCACAACCAGATTGTGGGTGGATTCTGACAGCTCCTCTGGCCATGCACCAGAACACCCCAAGGTCCTGCTCAGAGCTGCAGGCTCTTCTCTGGCACTTCTTTCCTTGCTGCTGGGGATTACCTTCACTTCACAGATCCCTGGCTCCCTGAAGAGTTTCCTGGGCACAAAGCAGAGCAAGCACTGTGGCAGAATCCTGTCTCTTCCCTCTATTTTTTTTTTTTTTTTTTTTTGTGAGCATTACATCCAGTTCTGCACCAACAGTAATAAAGTCAATAAATAAAGCCAGTTATCTGATCATTTTTGCTTGAATTGTGCCCTGATAGTTGAGAACAAATAAAATGTCTGGTGATCACAAGACATCCCTATCCAAACCTGGGAACACCTCACGGCGCCGGTGAGGAATTTTAGCTGAGGGCCTTTGTCTCTGAAGGAGTTTCTGAATAGTTCTGAGCTTAGGAAACCCCAAAGCTTGGAGTAACTCCAGGTTCTTTAGTCCTGGTTCACACTGCCGTGCTTCCCTTGCTTTTCTCAGCCGTGCTCAGGTGAACACCGAGACTGGAATTCCTCCAGGATATCTCTGGAGGCATTGTCAGAGTGCAATTTATGGATCTGAAACTAGCACAGAAATAAGAAAATAGTGAAAAGCAGCAATGGGTTTGGAAATGTTGAGTACGTTTTGTGCCATGATGGTTCTTCCCACAAGCCACACCTCATTTCCTGAGCCCTGGGCCTCTCTGGGGGCAGCAGAGATGTTCCAAGGCATTGCAAGTGATGATTGTGCTGCTGGTAGCAGAAAGTCCCTGCTCCTGGTTATGAGTGGTCAGTACCAAGCTGGATGAGGCCCTGAGCAGGCTGATCTAGAGGCTGACATCTCTGTCCATGGCAGGGGGTTGGAATGAGGTGATCCTTAAGGTCCCTTCCAACCCAAATCAGTCTGGGATTCTGTGATATCTTTAGAACATAGAACTGCATTTCCCTCCCCAGCCCCACTGTGATCAAGTCCAACATCCATGTAGCTATGGTACAAGGGAAAGGTGCTGAAGGCCATCAGAAACAAAACATGTCCTGAAATCTAAGATTTAACCTTTTCCTGGTAGTCCATGTAGTATAATAGTGTACTTTTAACCATTTTCCCAGTGTTTATTACACTTTTCCCACCAGCTGAGTGAATGTGTTTCTTTTGAATATACTTGGAAAAGGTGGGGCAGAAATGTGCGTTGCACTTCACCACTTGCATATTATAAACAGAGTAAATATCACTCAGATTATCAAAGCACTTAAAATCAGAACAGGTCAAATACCAACTAAATGTTCTCATTATTAGATGAAAACAACTTCTGTGTATCCAGTTGTTCTTAGCACTGAAAACTGTACATGTTCTGCACAATCCTTTTTATTTTGATAGATAACAATACCAGAGTTCAGGTTGTGTCTGTAATTGGCAATGAAATTGCAAAAATTATTTACCATGCCTACGTTTATAAGTATGCTCTGGGAGAATGGTTACAAATTAATTTGGAGATTAATCTGATATGGCAGAGAATGTGTTATTAATTAATTTAATTGCATTTCCCCCCTGTGCTCATGTTCAGCCAGAGAGTAGGAGACTGCACCTCTGAAGGGACCTGCAAATGAATCACTTGTTTGAAAATTCTTTTTTGCCTCAGAAAGCACCTGTTATAAATGCACGTTTTGGAGTTGGCTTTTTGAATATAGTAAGATGATTGCTTTATGTATAATATGGGAAGGTTGTACTATATGTTCTTTTATTAATAGAATTTGAAAAATGCGATAAATGAATATTCTTAGATTGTAACTAAGTAGAGATGGGGGGTTGTACTTTTTTTTAACCTCTCAGCTAGATAGAGGACAGAAGGGACGTCTGGCATTCCTGAAACTAGAAAGACAATCGAGCATTTAAGAGTTTGAATCTTCAGAAGACAGATTTACAACATCTCCCCAGACTGCGTGGAATCCTACAGATAAACGGTGTATTTAGGGGGGTCTTGAAACCAAAATGAATATTTGAATCATGCATTAGCTTATTTTAAATATGTAACACAGAGGTCCTTGAAACAAAGGATCTGAAGAGGGAAAGTGTGCTGATCTTGCTGCTGGTGGTATCAGCACCTCGGCCGAAAAAAGCTTTGTTTTTCTGTCTCCTAATTGTCTATTTTATTTTATTTTTATTAAACTTATAAATTTTACACAAAAGTGAATCATGTTTTTCACAGCACCTCACTGTATTAAACAGAATTTTCTCCAGTTTGGTACTGACTTGCAGATGTTTATAGTGTATGAGAGAAAATCAAGTCTGATGGCTTCCTCAAGGCACTGAGCTGAGTCCCTCCAGTGAGTCTGAAATGGACATTCAGAGACTGTTTTGGAGAAGCCCTTGCTGCGGTTTGCATCATCTGAATTCTGCTGCAATAGCCCACATCTCTCATCTTGAAAACTGCACAGCTCTGAAGGCACAGAGCAGTGGTTTGTGGATCATGCCAAATCGTTAAGAAGTGAGGATTTCAGTCAGGTGTAATTCAGAGAGGGAGAGGCCTTAGGCTAATTAAGAGTGAAGATAACACTGTAAGGAAAAGAATCTTATCTTTAAGGAATATTCAAGGCCTTACATTTCCAGTGGCTCTGAGCAAGGGAAGAAAGCTGTATCAGTTTCTGAGCTATAAAAAGCACAGACCTTTTTCCGCTCTGCTGGATTACAGGAATCAGTAATTTCACATTTTCAACACATCACCAAAGAAAATGCCTGATCTCAGTCATGTCACCCCATGGTAGATCAAAGGCCGCAGGATCAAAGAGATTAAAGTAGCATGGGCTCTCAAATTATTATTTCCTGTTTGAAAAACACCAATTACATTACTGTAGAAATTCATGTAATGAGTTATTATTCAGATTTTTTTAATAGGAAAACCAAGTCCCAGTGCAAATAAAAAAATCCCTTTTCTATATGTTTCCTTACGAGTGTTTCCTGATTTTATTGACAGATTTCTTGATGATACCTGCTTCAAAAGCCTCAATGCAAAGAGGTTTGAGGGCAAACTATTAGTGGCACGACTTTTATGTCAGCCTAGAAGGTGCCTCGGCCTTTAATGATGAACTGCTAAATGATATTTAGCATCTCAGAGCCGAACCAAAAGGAGCTGATTCATGCACTGCTCTTTTTCCTCTGTGGAGGACAGGCTCTCGTGACAAGAGAGGAGACAGAATTCAGAAGTAGCTCAGCTGCCTCGGTGCACTGGAGGAGGAGAGCTGCACATGTCAGGCCTGATCAGATTCACTGGGTTATCCCAGCTTCGGAGGGATTCCAGCTCCAGGCACTAAGTGGGAATTTTCAAGGAGCAATACTGTGACTTTGCATCAGCTCTTCATTTGGCATCACACTGCTTCATCTGCAGGAGGTAACCCAGAGGTTACATCAGTGATCCACAGTCCCAACTTTTTTTGTGGCATGAATTTCCTACCGCTGACTTTAGCCCGTATTTTCACTGGTTTTTGATAGGGAAAATCCCTTATCCTGCTTCACCATTCATCACGTTTAAGTGATTTCACCATCACAGAACTTCACATCTTCTTGCAGTGGGCCCTCAAGACCTGGAGGGGCTGGAGTGTGTCCAGAGAAGGGAACAGAGCTGGGGAAGGGAATGGAGCCCCAGGAGGGGCTGAGGGAGCTGGGAAAGGGGCTCAGACTGGAGAAAAGGAGGCTCAGGGGAGACCTTGTGGCTCTGCACAACTCCTGACAGGAGGGGACAGCTCGGGGGATCGGGCTCTGCTCCCAGGGAACAGGGACAGGAGGAGAGGGAACAGCCTCAATCCAGGGAGGGTATGAGGAAGAATTTCCTCACGGAAAGAGTCATCAAGCATTGGGCTGCCCAAGGCAGTGGTGGAGCCCCCATCCCTGGAAGAGTTCCAGAACAATTTATGACATCCAAGAAACGTGGAAACTACTCCGGCAGTTGATTTTAATTTAAGTCATAGTTAATATAAATGAAAATGAAATAAGAACATGGTAGAAGCCCCCCCGTGGAGGGCTTAAAACATTAACGAGCTGTGTTTGCAGCTTGTTAACTAAACACTCAAACTCTAATTAAGTCCCAAGTACTAAGTAGTCAGGAACAAGGAAGAGGAAGGTAGATATGCTGGAGGAATACTGAGGTGAGCACACAAAGGACCAGAACAAAAGAAATGTTAATTAAAAGATAATGTCAAAGCGATAGAATGTTTTCATGGCGTGCCAATCTCCCGCTGCTAAGTAAATACCAAGGTGAAGTCCAGGCATCCATCAAAGCTGAATGCCAAGCCAAAGCAGCATATTTTAAGAAAAAAGACATTTATCAGGGACTCTCATAAAGAGACATTACTCTGCAGAGAAAAGAGCGCTTCTGGGCATTTATCCCGGAGTTCATAGATACTGCTCCTATTGATGGACGGGGTTTAATGATATTATTGATTTAGCTGTACAACTGTGTAACAAATATTTGTTGTATATACTGAAGCAGGATTAGTTAACTATGCTTAGAAACTGGCTTCTGACTTGAAGCGAGGTTATTTTTCTTGTGCGCCTGAATTCAGTGATGTTGTCCCTGGGGTGAATCCTGACCTGTCAAAACCACCAGCAGTTCCGCTGCTGCTAGGCAGGATCACTATTTTTTTCCTCATTTTGCTACAGATCTACTAGGACCTGTATCAACTGTTAGTTTTATTTCACAAGGAGGATCAGATTTTCCTACCCAAAGATACCGTCAGTAGGGACTCAGCCTGAGGCCCTTGACGTTGCGTTTCCCCACCTCCCCCACCATCATCCCAGCGGCTTGTCCTGCGCTTCCCAGCTCGCTTTCCCAACGCTTTCTGAGAGTGAGCTGATCCCGGCCATGCCCTGTACAGCCGGGTGTTAATTATTAGCTTATTAGCAGGCGTTACCACAGCCGCGGAGCCGCGCAGTCCCCGCTCTGCCGGCCCCGCCCGGGTTGCCGTGCGCCCGCCCCGCGCCGGGCGGAGCCGCGGCCGCCCCTTCCCTGCACGGCCCGGCGGAGGCGGGGATGTGAGTACGGGCACGGGGGACGGCAGCGGGGCACGGGGAGCGGCACCGGGGACCGCACCGGGGACAGCGGCGGCTCCGGGGGCGGCGGGAGGGTCTGGTCTGCGCTGCCCGGCCGCGGAGCCGCGGAGGCGCAGGGCCGGGCTGGGCTGCGGCTGCGGCAGCGCCCCGAGCCCCCGCGGGCCCGGCCTGACAGCGGCCCGGCCCGGCCCGGCCCCGCCCCGGCGGGAGGAGCCCCGCTGGGAACGGGGTGTCCCGCTGGGAACGGGGTGTGCCATTGGGAAGGTGGTGTCCCGCAGGGAGCACACCGCGCTCCGGTGAAATGACTCTGCTGTGCAGCCCCGCAGGGCCCAGGCTCCAGGCCCCGCTGTCAGAGCCGGGGGTGTCACGGCACCTTCCCCACAGCCCGCCCTGCACCGCGGGCAGGGCCGAGGGAAGGGCCGGGCAGCCCCGGCTCGCAGTGTGGGTGGGTGGTGTGTGGGCACCGGGCTGCGGGCTCTGCTGAAAAACCTCCATTGTCCTCGTGCTCCGTTCGGTTTGCTTCTGACAGGGTTCTGAAAGGGTGTTTTTGAGCGTGTTCAGACTGGACATAAGGGTGTTTCTGTTTGTATTGTTCACCTGACAAAAGACTCTTGTGTCTTGCACAGTGCGTTGCAAAGCCTTTTCCAAACTTTAAATTGCGGGGAGCAGGAGCGGTGTGACTCGGTGGAGCTCGGGCACAGGAGGCAGCCCGCAGGTGTGGGATGGGCTGGGTGTGAGCAGAGAATCCCCTCCCAGCCTTGGCTTGGCCGGCTGACCCACGTGTGCACGCAGGTGTCCGAAAACAATCGGTGTTTGTGTTTGTAAACACAGCACGGCATGGCCGGGTTTGTGAATGGCCTGTGGAGGGCTGTGAGCTGGCTCTGCTGTGTGTCCTGGGGTTGGGAAAATACAATAATTTGGAGGGGGGAGCTAAGGAAAGCATTGGTTAAGGGCTACAGGTGTGACATCCGGAGTTAAGAGCATGTCCTCTGGTTCTGTGCTCTGCAAATAAAAACCTAAGGCTTTATTAGTTTGCTCAGATGGTCACAAAACAGTTTGTTGCTTTCTAGGAAAGGAGCATAGAAATCTTTCCAGGCTTCTGTTGCTGGAAGCATCGTGGTTTGTGTTTTGATACAGAATTTAAAACAGGAGTCTGCTTGTGCAGGTATTGGAGGTTTTGTTGGCTGCAAGCTGGGTGCACCTGTGGAGGCAGAGGTGCTCATTGGTGCATCTGGAAAGACAAGGGGAGAGAACCAAACGTTTCCATATTTCTGTTGGAAATGCCGTCTGTAAGAGTTATGAAGTTGGTATCAGGTGATGCTGGGCCTTCAGTGTAGAAGTGGTGAATGTTTTTTGAAGTTTGGTGACTGTGTGTGTTTGCTGGCCAAGGCCTCACAGGACGGAGCTGTACGAGGAGCCCCCGTCGGGATGCTGGCCCATCGTGTATTCCCCAGACTACAACATCACCTTCATGGGACTGGAGAAGCTGCACCCCTTTGATGCAGGGAAATGGGGGAAAGTCATCAATTTCCTGAAAGGTAAAACAGCAGAAGGTGCCTCTTGAACCAACATTTGCACAAAACCTAAAGAAACGATGTGGTCAGTGCAGATTTATGTTGGGCTTACCAGGCCTGAATTGCAGTGTGTGGTTTCCTACAGCCTTGTGCTTCCCTGACTTTACAACCTGGTGTAGCAGGCACTGGGGCATTCCTGTGGCTGGGGAAACACCAGGTGTTAATGATGCCTTGCTGCAGGTGTAACTTCCTTACTCAACCTGGACTGCACACTGGGCTTCTCAGGCTGAGGGAGAAGTGCAGCTGTAGCACTTTAGTCCATTCTTTAGCAGCCTCATCCTGTTGCTCTGATGATGTTTGGAAAGAGCTTTGAGGCCCCTCTGGTGCAGACAGAGCTTTTTATGATGCTTCTAATTATTGCTGTTGAAACCATTTGGAGGATACAATAGAAATGCATTAAGGAGATGCAAATGTAAAAGAACCAGGGCCTGTGAAATCTTGGAATCTCTTCATTTAAAGGACAAACTGCTTATCAAGGGGAAGAAAAAAAAAAAAAAAAAGCTTTTTCCCTTGCAGGACTTTGTGCCAAAGCCGGGCCTCTTCTCTTTATGTGCTCTTAATGACTCCTTCAGCTGATGATCCTTTGCAGTTCAGGACTGCCCTTCCCAATTGTATTCTTTTAACTGAGGTCAAATAGTTTTAACACTCAAACAGCTTAGTAGCTGAGTTTTGGCTTTTTCCTCTAACAACCTTAATTTAGTCTTGGGTTCCACAACAGTTTTCTTAATTAATCAGAACCTTTGTCTGTCTATTTCTCCTGTGTAAAGTCTTTTCCTCCAGCTCTTTTCCGTGTGATATGTCTATTCCAAAGTGTCTCGGGCTTTCACAGAAAATTAGTTTTCCCAGTTGTTTTACTGCCCTTGCTTTGAAAGGAGGAAGAAGCCCCAGGATTCTCCAGAGCACTCCTTTTGCTCTTCCTCTGTAGCAATTCCTCCCAGCAGCTGACCTCCCCTGTGCCTTGTCACTGAGCAGATCAGCAGTGAGCATCTTTGCAGAGCACCTTGTTCCTGCAGAGGGAAGCTGGCAGCAGTTTGGCTCTGTTTGACACCAGTGCATGAATGAATTGTTCCTCAAGCCTCAGTCAGGAGAAGCAGAGCTTGCCAAAACAAATGTTGTTGCAGGTGCTGTTCTTGTACAACGCTTCAGAGCAAAATCTCTCACATTGCCAAGTTGTTTTCTTTCTCCTCCAAGGATAAAGTTTAAGAAGAGATACAGGCTTAGAAGGCTACAGCTGTGCAGCAATTAAATATCAAAATTTGCCTGGGAAGATCAGTGGGATTCCTTATAATTGTTGTTTGTACTGATGATATGCACTCATTCTGAATTCTTGGGAGTTACTTGCTCTTATAAAACTAAGTTTTAAAATAATCTTTTGGTCGCTAAGGGAAAGAATTAATAGCTGCTCATTGTTTTTTCTTGAAATTAGATTGAGGTAGGGGGTGATAGAAATATCCTAGTTAAGCTTATTTGCTTCCATGAACACTCAAGCCATTAGTTTGTTTTGAATTTTGATTTGTTTCTTTATTCTTCTGTAATTTAGGGGATTAAATCCTAGTATAAACTGTGGGATTCCTTAAAGCATGTTAAAATACTGGTGACTGTTTGATGGTACAAGCACCAAGATCTCCCCAGTGCACCAAGCCCTAAACTGTGAGGAGGTGTGTGATTGCAGTGTGTGCTCATCCTCTGTCATCACCTGTCTGTCCTTCCAGTTCAGAGAAGAACTTCCATGATCTTAGCACACTCTGAAAACTTTCTGTACACAATAATGCTCAAATGCACACCAGCTGAACAGCTCACCTGTGACAGAGGGGCTGGATTCAGAAAACTTGCAGGCTCTGAGCAACCTAAAGCCGTGCCAGCAGTAAACATGACAGAGTTACCACACTGGGGTCAGAGCAGGGTGCTGGGCACATGGGGAGCCAAGCAGTGCTGGACCATGCTAATTGTTCTTTCTCTCCTGTTGCAGAAGAAAAGCTAATTGCAGATGACTCGATTGTGCAGGCACGGGAGGCGACTGATGAGGATCTCTTGGTGGTTCACACCAGGCGCTACCTTAACAAATTAAAGGTGCTGTACCTGCTCCTGTGCTTTCCCAGCAAGTGGCAAAGGCACTGGGTGTCCTGTTTTAAATCATCCTCACAGCTGTAGAATGGAATCTGTTGATCACACTGATAACATTGTTACTGAGAATGCTGAAAGAAAACCACAGAAACAGTGGGCAGTTCACACTACAGAGGGGTGGAGGGGAAAGAGGGTCTGCCATACTAAATAGGTGAGCTGAAAGGGTATTTCAGGGAAATTAAACACAGGGAAAATTAGAATGTCTGAGATGTCAGTAATATTCTTGTTAGTGCCAGGGTTTTAGTGGTGAGCAGTGTAACTTTTGTTGTACTCTGGTAAAATAGAGTTCTGAAATTGAAAATACAATAGAAACCACTAACATGGGGTACTTCATTGGATGTTTTCCAATGCAGGGATTGCTTTATGGGGTTTGGGGTTATGTAATCTTGACAGAGCATCTGTGTAGGGGTTCTGTGGTCAGTCTGTTGGGGGGGAAGTACTGGCTTCATGCTCAGCCACTGCCTGTGTCAGTGGGATATGGAGAGAGTTGACAGATCAGTGTAAGGGCATAACCAAGCACATTATCTGTTGTGAAGGTTTCTGGAGCCAGCTCAACACAGGACAGCAGGGGGGCTGAAGAACATTCCTTCATATTTCTAAAGGAAACATCTGCTTGTTTATGTTTTAGAGTTAGTGAATGTACCTCTAAAAACATGTGAGATTTCTAGTTCTGGATCTATCCAGTCGTCTGTGGCTGCAATTGGGTGGTAGATGAGTGCAGGTGACTTTACTTCTACTTTGCAACTCTGCTTAGAGGGCAGAGAATGGATCTGTAAGAGAAAATAAATCCTCCCTTTCATATTTCAGAATAAGCTATTTTGAGTCACTCATGTCTTTCTAAAGTGGAAGAGTCCTTGGATTGCTATTTCTGGAATGTTTTATTTTTCTCTATGAGTGATCTGTTATTTGTGTGAACTTTTTCCACTCTTAACTGCTTTTCTGAGTTCTCTTATGCCTCTTCATCCTGTGCTGTGAAGTTACATGCAATTTCATGCATCATTAGATTTGATATTACTGCAGCTATTCTTGATATTGAACTTTTAATTCCATAGAACCACCCACCTCTTTTTACTGAATCACTTCTTTGAAGCAGGGTTTAATGTGCACAGCTCAGATGGGAATGCCATCATAATATTTTTAGTACCTATGGGATGGCTTCAGAGGGAATTGTCTATGTAACTTGTGTCTTGTGGCCAAGATCCAGCACTGTTGTGGGATTAACTGGGTGTCTCCTGCCCCCCTTTTCTGGAGGGAATATTTCCTGCAAGTGTAGGAACTGGAAGATGTTGTATTGGTTCTGCCAAGCAGCAAAGATAAAAAGCTTAGTTGCAAAAGCAAAATAACATTGTAGGTATGAAAAAGCCCTGTGAAAACTCTTTATCCAAAGTCTACTGTGCAATTTTGCTTTTAAATCCAGACAAATATGTATAAATGGTATAGTTTTAGATTAGATCAGCTCTGAAGACTACAAAGTTGCTCACCTTTCTCAGAATGCCCAGGTCTCCTAAAATAATGGTTCACTTGAGTGTTCATTTAAAATCTGAACATGAATTTGGTAGAAAATTGCCTACACTTGCAAGAGTAGGTGGTGATTGGTGTCTTAGCAGCTGAGTGTTGGGCGGAGAGAAACAAAAAGGGTGCACGAGGTACTCCTGCTACTGGAAATTGGGTCTGTGTTGGCAGGAGGGGTCTCCCAGTTTTGCTGCTCAGTCCTTAAAACAAAGTTTGGCCTTTTGAATTGAGGTGATCCTCCCTCAGTTATTCTCTGAAGAATTTAGGTCTCCAGGGTGATGACTGGACTGTGGGTAGTTTGCTTGCAGTACTTTTCCACTTGCTGCCTTTTTCTAGTGTTATGTAAAATAATGAATTTCCTGGTGTCAGCATTCTGAACTTTGGGAAGGAGGTAGGCAATGAGGTTAGAGCCACTTTCAGACTGTGCCTTTTCCTTTTTATTGATGAGGAGTTCTGTGGTAACATATGTGAGCAAACACTGAAATGCAGATGCTGAGGATAAAGCTGGTCTGGGAATTTATGGTGGGAAATGCTGGAAAACAAAACCAGCACACTGAAGAAAAAAGCATAAAACATTGCACAGATTTGCAGTTACCAAGTGGAAAAGCTTTTCCTTCACCTGTAGCTGCCTGCTTGAACCCCCAGAGTCTGCTCCCAGCTTGTGACTTCCCCCATCTGTTGGGAATTCCTGATCCCAGTTCAGCACAGGTGTGGGCAGTGAGTGGCAACAGGAATGGCCCCAGGTGTGACCAACCAGCCTGGGAGCCAGAACTCCACCACACCTGGACTCTTCACCTCCACTGAAAAACCTGCAGCTACATCATTTTGGGTTTGAGTCATGATTGCTCCCACTTCTCCCTGTTGACATTCATTTTGCTTTAAACTTCATTAAAACTTCCTGTGTGATGATTGTTCACGTTTGAGGTCAAAGTTATTTATATCCAAATGTGACCTTTTCATATTCATTTTACAACAACAGGATTGAATATAGTTTTTAATAATGTGTGTATTCAAAAGCTAAAATGTCTTGCAAAGGGGCTTTATCAAGATTGACTGTACTAAAAAATAATTAAAGCAACTTGTGATGGACAGCTGATAAGATGATAACAGAATAATGTCTTGCAAATATAAAAGTAGAGAGATTTTGAAATTAACTGTTGGCAAAATACAATTAAGACTTGGGCACTTCATGAAGAATGCCACCCCTTCAGCCACCCAGTAGTACCTGGTAATTGAAGTCTTGCTAACTGGGAAGTTACTTTGAGCATCCCCTGAGATGGGGACGTGATTGCCTTTGGTTCAGACTGCCCAGCTGCACATCCTGAGCTGTGAGCAGCTCAGGAGTGGGGCATCCAATGCCCTGAGTCTCCTTACAGTTCCTAATGTTGCAGAAAATAGGATTTGTTCAGACTCTTTGTTCATGGTGGCGAGTCCTAATCCTCAGTCCCTTGGTGTTTCAGTACTGGTTGGACAGGTATGTTCTTGCTTGTGACTTAGGCTTTGAAATATATTTAGCAGTGTTATCACTGGTAGCAGTGCTAGTGGAAGTTCTTTGAAGTAATCAATGTCTTTGCAAAAAAAGCATTTGCATATTGCAAATATTTTGTGTTCTAACCTTGAAGACTTTTGAACAAAATGTTTCCTTGAAACATTTTCCAGAAGTGTTTAATATGCTAAATAATTTTTAATCAGTTCTCTATGCTAAAGTTTGCACTGTGTGTTCACTTAAGTGTTTGAACTTCTTAGTTCAGTTGTCTGTTTGTTTGTGTTTGCTTTCTCCTTGGTATATCCTTTTGATTCCACACAGGAATAGATATTTTAGGTTTGAACAATATATCAAGTGTAGCTGAAGGGCATTTTACAATTCTTCCTCCCAATCTGAGGGATATTACATTTTCTGAATGTAATACTACCTTCCTGACAAATTGCTGATTTAATACAGTTTGATACTAAAATCTGGAAGGTGATGATCCTCATGGTTAAAAAATTGAGGATGGTCACTAATAAAAACTGGTGTGGTCACTTCCATCTAAAAATATTAAAACTCTTCCTTAAGGACCTGTGAGCAGCTTTTCAGTGAATAACAACTGATGAGAGAGCTAAGTGTCATCATTACACCAGACTACATTAATTGGAATTCTCTTTTTCCCTGTTGCAGTGGTCATTTGTTGTGGCTACAATCACAGAAATTCCACCAGTTGCCTTTCTTCCCAATTTTGTTGTTCAGAGGAAAGTTCTGAAGCCTCTACGAACCCAGACAGGAGGAACAATAATGGTAAGGTGCTCTTGATGCACTTTTATCATGTTTGAATTTAAATTAGATGTTCATCAAACACTGTAAACCTGGGAGTTGTGGTGTTTGTGTAACTCAGATTGTCAGCCTTGGACAGTGTAGCCAAATACAGGAACAGGCTTTATTGCAGCTCCTAGGTATACACTCCAAGGTGAGTTAGGCTGGGAAATACAAAAGTTAAACCAACTTTTTTTAAGGACTATTTAAGGATTTGAGTTCTGAAAGAACCTGCTGGGTTCTGGCTAAGTCTCTGGGTGCTTGGATTATGGTGCTAGGCCAGGTAACAAAAGTGCTGCCTCCTTTAGTAGGCATGAACTGGCAAAAGCAGAGATGGAGAGGAGGAGGGAGAAAGAATTTCATATAAAGGTGCTTAAAAAAACATTTGGTTGTCACTCAGAGCAAGTCCTGCTGAGCAGGGACCTGCAGAGTTTCCTCTCATTACAGCCATGCTGTCACTGCAAGATTGTCACAGCAGTGAGGGGAATGGTCTGAGAGAGAGGAACTGGGGAAGAGTTTAGAGCTTCCTGATGCTCTGCCTTGGATATTCCTTGTCAGGAGCTCAGTGTGTCTTTCAGCTTGGCTCCAGCTGGCAATGCTTGTCTCTAGTTTGGTGATGTTTTTCACTGTGTTATCTTTAACTCCCAGGTGTGTGCTCACCAGTTAGAAATGTGCTCAGGCAGAGGAGGCACCCACCAAGGGTCTGGTTTCCTGAAACACAGGTGCCACTCCTGGGCACTTTGGGATTCACCTTGAGGCCATGTGCTGTTATTTTTACCTTTTTTTTTCATTATGGGGAAATAAGAATGTACTTTAAAAGCAATTCTGATTCATCAGACAATAAAACGGTACAAGTCAGAAGTGCAATTTTCTGCTATTCCTGATGGGCCTGTTTATTACAAAAACTCCTGTTGAGTTTCTCTACTTCTTAATGATATTTTAGCAATATGGGAAGATTGGGTTTTGGTGAGGAATCCCTAGGAAGTGTGATAAATCGCAGATAATGTGTTCTCCCTGGGACTTAATGGGTTTTATAGTTCAGAAACTGCAGTCTTTCCCCAAGATCTAATTTGTGTAAGTTGGCATGATCATAGCAGGATCATGTTTACCATCCCAATAGTTGTCCTAGTACTGAATTAAAACCATTCAAATGTAAATATTGGTTATAAAGACTGTCCAAACTTCATTTTGGATATGATGTGTAATTTTTTCTTTCCATGACTATGGACAAAAATAATCAATTTTTAAATGTTTTCTCTCCCTACATTTTTTTTTTTTACTTGTAACTATTAATATCTTAAAGTAATGTTACTTTTAACAGATCAGTTAAGGAATGCTTCACTTAAACACTAGTTTGGCTCTTTCTGGCCAAAATAATCAGATTTTCAGTTAAAATTCCATCATTTAAGCCTTGTGCATCTCTTCTCTGTCAATATTTTCCCTTCTGTGAATGTCATTTGAGTTCAAAGGAGAGGTTCAGGCACAGTTTTCCTGTACTGGAGGGGAAAAGACCAATAATATTCTCTAGCCTGCATGTTCTATCATATAAAAAAAAAAAAGAAATCCCAGGACACTTCACACTGGAGCACTTGTCTGGTCTCATCCCCAGCTGGAACTGTGGTTTTTATGTCTGTGTTTCAGGATTTTGAGCTTACATTCCTCTGTTTGTGCATGAACAGGAAGGACATCAGGAACTCCTTCCTCATTTTTCATTCTTCCCAGCCCTGCACTTTCCCTTTTCCAGCTGCCAGAGAAGGAAATACAGATGACATAGCAAATACTCTCTCAGCTCCTTAGGCTGAGGGTACTTTTGTTAAGGGTTGTACTCGGGGATCTGCTTCAGTGGCAGAAGATCTGAAAATTCCATGGGCAGCAGGCATGCCAGGAATGATTTGGGCTGCAAGCAGACATTAAGTGTTGCCTCACTCATTTATGGAATTCCAACTGTAATTTATTTTTTTTAAGGCAGGAAAGCTTGCTATGGATAGAGGCTGGGCCATCAACGTGGGTGAGTACAAATTCAGTGTGTTAAAAACATCTGATTTTCATTTGCATCTCTTTGCAAAGCCCATCAATAGTAAGGTGCTCTTGATCCACTTTTATCATGTTTAACTTTGTTCCTCAAACACTGTAAACCTGGGACTTGTGGTGTTTATGTAACTCAGACTGTCAGCCTTGGACAGTGCTGCTGTGCCAAATGTTGCCATGTTTTTAGTATCTGTTTTTTTGTTTAGTATGTAGCTTTTCACCCCTTCACCATTTTCCTGTTCAGGGGGTGGTTTCCATCACTGCTCCAGTGACAAGGGGGGAGGATTTTGTGCATATGCTGACATCACACTGGCCATCAAGGTAAGAACTGCTCTTCAACACTGTTTTCTGCTGTTTGTACAAATGGAGGAGAAAGCCACATAAATTCCTAAATAATAGGAGAAAATGAAGCCATTTCCAGATGGGCAGGAATGGGGATATGGAGAGTTGTAAAGTAGAAGGGAAGAGCTGCAGGGATCAGAATTATCAATGTAAATTGGCACCTCTGTAATTGCATTGATAATATTGCCTTGCAAAAACCACTCCAAATCAAACCAGATAGATTTCTAATATCCTCAGGGATAATTCTGCTGGCCTTGCAGGTGAACCTGGACATTGCACATTGATTTCAGTGGTTAGAGTCAAGGCAAATGCAGAGACAAAAATCCCCTCTCTGAATCAAGCTGCACTGTACAGGGCTCAGACTGGTTCAGATTCATGAATAAAAATGTGAGTGACTCCAAAATAGTCACCACATGGGAATGAATACATTTGGTATTTGGTATTTAGCTGTTGAATGGCTGAAGAAAGAGCCTTCTGCAATTAGGGCTTATTTTTATCAAATGAGCTGTGGCATATTTGTATACTAGAATATTTATAAAGTATCAGTAATAATCAAACATTAAAAGAGCTCTAATGATTGCAGCACACCATGTGACATAACATCCTAATTTCTGTACATGATAATTTGCAGAAAAGTAACCCACAGGGTTCTTTTTTTTCACCTACTATTAAAATACAGATTGAGAAATTATAGAGGGTGACAGTTTGTACCAAATCTTTGGGTTTTACCACATTAAAGATAGCAACTTAGCAAAGTTAAGACTCAAAGAAGTAAAAACCATATTCTTCTTTTCAGAAAGAATAAAAAATTGTGTCACTAAAAGTGGCTCTAAGGCATGCAGTCCTCACAGCAGCTTTTCCTAAACACTGGATTTTAGGCTGTTGCAGTTGGATGCTGTCACTGGTTCCCCTCCAGCCTGGATCCCTGGGTGGGCCTGGCCTCTCTCTTATATCTGGTGGAAATGTATAGGGTTGGTTTTTTGGGTTTTTTTTTGTAGCAAAAATTATCTTTTTATGTCAATCAATGAGATGTTTTTGTTAAATGTATGAGAATCATGTCTCAGTTTATTTGAGGACTGAAACAAATAGATGTGCCCTACCTTCAGATTCCAACAGTCATGCACTGTGCAATCTTTGAGCCTCCAGTTCAATCTGTCACCTAACTTCATACATTTCTCCATGTTTTTCCTTGCTTGTATACCCAGTTCTTATTTGAGAGAGTACAAGGAGTGTCTAGAGCCACAATTATTGATCTGGATGCCCATCAGGTGAGTGGTTTACCTGTATTCAGTGCTGCAGGTGTTTTGCTTTGAATACAAGTGTGTGATAAATGCCCTTTTTTTTTTAAATACAAACATAAAATCACAGAATCTGAACTTAATCAGAGCTGATGAAAACTGTGAAGAGTTGATTCTTCAATCACTTTGTGGTCCAAAAGGCTCTTCAGCCAGTTTAATAAAATTAACCTGAGTTGCAGCTCCATCATGTGGCTGCATGTGAGAATCTTGCTGCGTTGCACTCCAGGGATGAGGAACAAGGATCTCTCCAGGCACAATCCCAGCTAGTTCTGAGTGCCTGGTCACTGCAGCAGCCTCTGCAGGGGAGGGATTTGACCTTCAGTACTTTAATTTTAAGCCTGGCTTCAGGCTAATGAGGTAAAGGATCCATCTCTCTTCACCTGGTGATTTACTGTGGTGCTGAGATCAAATCTCAGCTTTGGTGTGATTTGCAAAATAAATCCTTGAAAGGACAGAAATGGTATTTTTAGAAAGGCAGTTAATGCACCAAAGTGATGTCCAACCTGAGGCATTTCAGCTGATTTATTATGTGTAAAGAAACCATTTTTACACAGCTCCATGGCACTGAGGAAACCTAATGGCTGCAAGTTTTTATTCTCCTCTCATTTCTCTTATGTGTGCTAAAATCACCATGATGGCAGGATACAGATTATGCAGCAGAAAGATGTTTTGTGTTTGTGGTTCTCTTCAGCCTCTCTGTCAGGCCGTGGATTTGTTTTGTGCTATATGGGGATGGTTTGGGTTTGAAGAATTCTTGGAAAGTGTTTTGGTTTCCAGATGTGCTGGTAGTCTCAGTGTGCACATGAAAACACCTGTTGTTCCCCTTCTTGGGGGGATGAGAGGTGTCTGGAGTAGCTCAGCAGATCCTGTTTGAGGATGCAGATATTCTCATCTTGTGTCTGTTCCAATTCTTAGTGCAGTGCTGAGTTTCACCTCTCACAAGGAAATGGTTCCCCCAGAGGCTTTCATATTCCCAGCCTTGTGTGCACAAACTGTGGACCAAAGATGCTGCAGAAATAATCAGAGTTGCCATTTGTCAGCATAAAAACTGAATTACAGCAGATACATCTATGGAAATGTCTGTTTCTGTAATTTAAGGGAAAGTCTGGGGATAGGGGCTGTGCTGCTGTATGGTACACTGATTTAAATAAAATGATCTTAGTGATTGTGTGGTAAAATTATTTTTATGCTAGTGAAAATAAGTGAGAGCCAAAAGAATTGTATTTAAATTCAGAAATGGGGAGGGGAAATTATTCCAAATCCAAGTTTTCTCCTGAGCATCCGTCTTTACACCCAGTACAACTTTTTATAGGGAATTTCTGGTGTTAAACTGTAGGGTTAGTGTTTGTAGTTTTCCCAGGGAATATTTACCTCACCAAGGCTTGAGTTCTCAGGAGAGCTGTGGCCTGCTTTATTTATTTATTAATTCTTACATAAGAATACTCCGTATTCCTGCAGTTGAAAGTGACTTTTTCTTGCACAGTTGGAAGATGACAGATCTGTTTGGTGGTCACAGTTGCTTTTCTGATGCTCTTGAGGACAATTAGCTTCTGATTTTTGCTTATTTTTCTTACATGTATAATGAGATCCATGCAAATTACCTTCAGAGGGACAAGGATTTTATTTGTGGTAATACCTGCAGTCTTCAGACTGATACTGTCAAACCCCCCAAAACCCCACACCTCAAAATAACCTCCAGGACTATAAATAAGAGAATGACACAGGAGATCTGAATATTAGACCTTTTTGTAGTGTTAATTACTCTAGACTTTGCAGTGTATTTAATTCTGTGTTGGCATGCTAGGAATAGCTAACTGTAAATTTCCTTCAGGGAAATGGCCATGAGAGGGACTTTATGGATGATCCTCGGGTTTATATTATGGATGCATACAATAGATATATTTACCCAGGGGATGGTTTTGCTAAACGTGAGTATAATTGAAATTCATCCTCTCAAATGTACCAGACCTACTGTGTTGTTACATAATTTCTTTATTTACCACTAAGCTTCCTTGCAACCCCCTTACCTGGATTTCTTTTTTTTAAATTATGTTTAATTTCACATCATTTTCACTGCTGACTGTGATAGATGACAATAATGTTCATGCTGTATGGTGTTTTCCCTCACTTCAGAATGACTTTCTGGAGTGCAGGGTGTGGGGAGGTGTCAGTGGATGTTGTCAGCACTCCATTCCAAAGCTTGGAGTTGAATAATCATTTGATTTGGAGAGAGTTGATAGAACTTCATCTTTCCCTTCCATTACATTTATGAGAGAACTCACTGAGGATTGGCTGATACTGAGTAAAAGGTTCATGTTCATTTGAGAGTGAAGTTACAGCACATCCAGGTGTTGCCTTGCCAGTAGAACTTGTCTGGTGGGCATGAAGGAAACAATCTACCTCTGAATGTGACACAGGTGGGAAGCAAGGCAGGTCAGTCCCTCTGAGGCTGAGTGCAGCCATCCCTCCAGCAGTGCCACCACTGAGCAGTGTCCCCAGATGCCACATTCACACTGATAAATCCCTGCAGGGATGGGGACCTCCCCCTGCCTCTCATCCCCACGTTAAGAGCTGGTGCTTGACTTGGTTTGGTTGTGGTTTGTTTCTCCCTGCTGTGATGTGTCTGTTGTGTTCTTGTGACCTGCCACAATTAATTAGTGGGGCTTTGATAATGGTTAAATTGGAATGCAAAAGCCCCAAGTTTATTTGGTCTTTGATTCTGTTACACTGCATTTATTACAGGCTTAATTTGTTCACTGAGTCAGGGGTTGCTGGGGGAGTTGTTCTGCTCTTGGATTCCTTCAGTGATGCTGTTGTTCTGAAAAACCTACTTCATTTGGATTCTTGACAAGAGTTAGGTGCAGTGCATTGCACTGCTGTCTTTGGACTGGTAAAGATATTAAGAATTGTGGTATTTCAAGGTTTCAAGCTAAAAAATGACCATCAAAACCACACTGTGTCCAGAGGCAGATAGATTGCAAACAAATGTGGGGTTTTCCCCCAAGAAAAGCATCCCTTTATTCATATTTCCCATGGCAGCATTTGAACAGATGGATTAAGACCAAGACAGAGTCAGTCCTTGTTAGCAAGTCTGAAGCACTGAGCTGCAGCACCACAGTGAACAGCAGCACTCCCTTCCTGCAGGTGAGGGATGAGGGGCTGGCCCAGAGCCATGTGCATATGGAGCTCCTTGCAGCTTGCATGAGAATATCTAAATAGGATTTTTGTGGCTAAGTCCCCTAAACCCTTTCCAACAGGTGACCAGGCAGAGATGGGATCAGAGGGGGAATCTCTCTGAAGGAGGCTGGAACATGAGATTTTGAATCTTTAGGGTAAACTCCAACTGATCACTGTCTCCTTGGACTTCCTGCCCATTTTCCCCATGTTTTATTGCAGGAACCTCTTCTTGCCCCATGCAGTTCATTAGGGAAGGGAAACAGGAGCTGCTCACCTTGCCAGTGCTAAGCCATAAGCACAGTGAGTCCCTGGGGGAAGCAGTGTGGAATTACACAGGCTTAGGAGGAGAAAGGATGGATGAGGAATAGGACTAGGTCACTGAAGGGTGAGCAGGAAGGGCTGAACCTCACAGAAACAAAAATCTTTGAAATGAATGTTAATGCAATATAAAATAATGGGATGAAAAAGAAAAGCTTCACTGATGCTGAATAAGGATGGAAAGCAGAACAAAAGGCAGCAATCACAAGAGTAATTAAGTGTCCTTCTGGGTTGAGTGCATTCTTGCACACCTGGTGGGGGCTGAATCCATATTTGAGGTGTGAGACTCCACATCATTTAGTGTGAGGCAGAAGTCAGACCTTGGAACAGCTCTGGCCTGGGTTTGATTAATTCAGAGGTAGAGTCACACATTCCCTCATAAAAGCACCCAAAACTCAGCTGCATAACCTTGGGTTTCTTTCCTTTACCTTCTCAGCCTTCATTTTCTACTTCTATTGCTTTATTAGAAGCATTAGAAATAATTTGATTTAAATTAAGAATTGATATTTGCTCTTCTGGTAGGATTACAGGGTAAGAACATTAAATTGAAAATGCTTGGGGCAAAGCTGAGTCTTGTTATACATTCATAAAGCAGTTCACATAAATTCATGATCCCTTGCTGTGAAGTTTTGAGTGTTGTGATAAAAATAAAACATCTTCATAATTTCTCAGTGATATTTATCTTGTTTTTCCCCCAGCTGTTTCCTCTGCAATAGCAGTTCAATGTTTTCTTTGCCTTACACTTTATTTAGGTTACTTTTAAGTTAATAATTTTCTTTATGATTTCTCTGCTGATTGGTAACTGGACTTGCAGATCAGCTGTTTTTCAATAACGTTTTCCATTTGCATCTCAGATTTTTTTTTTGTGCCCTGCATCTAATTTTCTCTCTTCAATGGAATTTTTTCAAGGTCATTGTGCTGAGAAAACAAGCAGTTGAACAATTTTCTTTAATTTGTGTTTCTGTGAAAATGCAATGTATTGAGAAAGCTCCCAGAAATGTCATTTTTTTTTCCCTTGCTTACCTAAACTGTGCATTTTCTCTCAGAGCAGTGCTTTGTTTGTTGAGCAGTGCTTGCTTTGCTGTCCCCCAGGTGCCATAAAACGCAAGGTGGAGCTGGAGTGGGGCACGGAGGACACCGAGTACCTGCAGAAGGTGCACACCCACCTGGAGGGGGCCCTGAACGAGTTCAAGCCTGACATCCTTGTTTACAACGCTGGCACTGACATCCTGGATGGGGACCCCCTGGGAGGCCTGGCCATTTCCCCCCAGGTGTGTGAGCCCTGAGAGCACAGCCTGGACACTGGCCTGCCACAGGCACACTGCTCCCTTGCCTTCTCACCCTGCTCCTCCTCCTTGTCTCTCCCTGACTCTGAATAGTTTTGTTCTTCTGGGACCTGTATCATTCCAGTATCATTCATCTTCTCTCTGAAATAGAGAGAAGAATTGGGTTCTTCTGTAGGATTGTGAAATTTTGATCAAGTCACTAAACTTTTGACAGAGGGTGCTGTGCAAGTTGAGCACAAACTAAAGCACTGTGAATTCAGAGAGTCTTTCCCAATCTCAATTCCTCACCTGGGAAATAGGGTGAACACTTGCAAAATTTGCAGTCAGTTTAGACTTTATGGCCTTTGAGCCAGAATTCTTGTAGGAATTTGTACTAAAGACTTCCTTCTGCTGTGTCCTCTAAAACAGTAACCAGAGAGATAGGGATATTTTCACACTTCACCTGACTTCCATTTTCCCTGCTTGGTTTGTTCCCTCCTTGGTTCCTTTTTCCCCTCACATGACCCATTTTGCAATGTATTTCTTTTGTCACCTGCCCCCAGTGTGTATCTTACACTTAATTTCCCCTGTAACACTCCCAGCTGTTTTAAACTGCCCTCATGGTCATAACAATTTTGTGCAGCCTGGCTGTGTATTCTTAGCAAATGAACAGTTATTTTCCTTTTCTTGATCCCTTTCTTTAGATACCATTTACTTTTTCTCCCCAGCTTGGTACCAGACTCAGATTTTGGTTTATTCTGTAAAGCTTCATAGAAGTCTTCACCTTTCTGCTTTTCTTAAACAAAAATTTAGAGTCCTCTTATTTCTGCTATAGGTTTTAGTGATTCCTTCTCTTGACAGTTCCTCTGTGCTATCTCTCCCCTGTCTCACATTTAGGTCTCTTTAATGGCCACCAGATCAATACAGAAAAGTGCTTGTTTGATCTGTGAGCTCTCAGATTCCCCTCTTTGAGCCACCACTTCATCTGTTCAGCTTTAATTCTGTTCAGTTTTAATTCTGTTCAGTTTTAATTCTGTTCAGTTTTAATTCTGTTCAGTTTTAATTCTGTTCAGTTTTAATTCTGTCCAGTTTTAATTCTGTTCAGTTCTCTTGCATGAAGGAAGAGCTGAGGAGCTTGGGCTTGGCTGAGAGCTCAGAGAGGAGATGGCCTGAGGTGTCAGGTGGGGTTTGGTGCAGCAGAGCCCTCTGGAGAGCAGTGGCCACCAAGGGAAGTGGCAGCTTGGTCACAGGGAGATACTTTGAGCTTTGCCTTTAAATAGAATCCAGCTCTCTGCACTTTGAGAAGGAGCAGTGTTAACTGCCAAGGAGAAGGAGTTGCTGTAGCTTGCAGGGTTCTGTGCAGACAGAGAATGTGAGGATGGGGGAAGAAAGGTGAAGCAGCTTCCCTGGCCATGAGGAGAAGTGAAAGGCACTCTGTGCACAGCTGGAGGGAGAGAAAGAGGCTTTAGTGTCTGCTCTGAGGGCAGGTTCCTGTCTCTGCTGTGCAGGTTGGAATGCCAGTGCTGGAAAGGCATCCTGCCTGCACAGCCCCTCTCTTTTCAAAAGTCCTTAGTCCAGGCTTCAGTCCTGCTCCTGAAGATGCCATTGGGATTTGAAGCTCCTGCTGCAGTGTTAGCTGTGCTCAGAATGGGGCTCCTCAGGGTGCTCTGAGTGATGCTTTCCTGGTTCTTGAGGCTGTAGAAAAGCCTGTGGTGCATCAGCTGAGTCCCTCTTCCCTTTGTCTGGAAGTGGGAGCTGTGCCAGGCTGTTGTTTTGCACAGAAATGTGGGAATAAGCCCATGTTTTCCCCCCAGTTCCTGTGGGCTGCCCCTGGAGCTGCTGGAGGCTCCTGTGAGCAGGGGCTGTTTCCAGTTCTGGTGTGGGATAATGGTGATGCATCCACTGCTGGCTCCCCAGGGCCCTACAGCTCCTTCTGTAATTCTGTTGCTTCCTTTAAGGATCTGTTTCTAATAGAATTCTTCAGTTTCCTTTGTCTTACTGTTCATTTGTTATTCCTGCTTCTTTCACAGGGCTGTGTCAGGCTGTGCAGTGAACAATACTCTTGGATGGTTTTACAAGATACTTTTTTTTCTGCTACATTTGTGTTTTATTATTTTCCTTTGCCATCTGTTTGTGGTCTAATTAATGGCAGGGTGTTATTTCTTGATGTACTTCCACTCTTCCTGTAACCAGCCTGAGCAGTGCATGTTCATTTTGAAACACTTCTGCTGCTGCTGCTTCCTGAATTCTTTGTATTTGATTGCATATTGATGCCTTTTCCCTTCTCCAGCTTTGCAGTTGTTTAAGTTTTGAGCTGTCCATTGTAAGCTGTTGTCAGTTGTGTTGCAAATTTTTGGGGGTTTGGGTGGGGTTTTTTTTTGTTTTGGTTGGTTGGTTTTGGTTTTTTTGGTTTGGTTTGGTTTTGGTTTTTTTGGTTTGTTTTTTTTTTTTTTTGAGGAGTTGTAATGAGTTGCATGTATCTGGAACTCTGCTTTTACAAAAGCAGATTTTAATTCTGATTAATTTAATTTTTAAAAAGTAGAATTTAATCCCTCATGTGCTTATTTGAAACCCAAGAAGATCCACACTCTGCTCTTGCCTGGGTTCAGTGACAGTGCAGCACCTCTTGGTCAGGAGGCTTTGTTATTTTGCAGTTCCATACCCTTCTCTTAGTAAGAAATGACTTGGAATTTATTTTCTTTTTATGGATTTACCTTTGCTTACATTCTGCAACTTCCCCTTCAGCCATAGATTCTTCTAGCATTAACCACAGGCTCTTACTGCAGAAACTGGGACTAAAGGTTCAGCCAGTGACTGTGAATGTGTAAAATTTGATTGAATTTTGGGTTCTTCTGTAGGATTGTGAAATTTTGATCAGGTCACTAAACTTCTGACAGAGGGTGCTGTGCAAGTTGAGCACAAAGCACTGTGAATTCAGAGAGTCTTTCCTGATCTCAATTCCTCACCTGGGAAATAGGGTAGAACACCTGTAAAATTTGCAGTCAGTTTAGACTTTATGGCCTTTGAGCCAGAATTCTTGTAGGAATTTGTACTAAAGACTTCTCTGCTGTTTCCTCTAAAACAAGCCAAGTATACTTGGTTTGCTGGGGGTTTTGGGGGGTGGGGGTTTTTTTGTAATGATTATGTGTGCAAACAAGCTAAGAGGACTTCTAAATGAATTTTTAATTGGTACTGTAAACACTTAAACACTTAGCAAGCACCCAATACTCCAACTGCATAAACCACAGGTTAGAAGTGAAGCATCACGTTGCTATTGATGCCTTGAGAGGCTGCCTGGAGCAGAGGCTGGGCAGAGTTAAAGGAATAAAGTAGGGATTTATTAAAGGCCTTCAAAGGATACACCTTGGGCAGTACAAGAGCCTGGCCAGGGCTACTCCCAAGATGGACCCTGAGTCACGAGTTTTGACACTTTTATAAATTTTGGTCCATTTCCATATTGGGGTTAATTGTCCAATGACAGCTTCAGGTTATGAAGTCTCATCCTCCCATTTTGCTCTCCTCAATTCCCTGTTGTTTATATGTTTTGAGCCTGAAGCTGCAGTGGTGTCCTTGGGCTGGAAAAGGATTGTTTTGTCTGACTGAGCTGTGAGGAGAACTTGCCAACACTTTCTATGAAGTTCAGAGTCGCACACTAAGGCATACAGAATCTGGAAAATACAAAAGCTAACACTTAAGGCCTCAGTGTCACTTTTTTCCCTGTGGTGATCTTGCAGGGCATTGTGAAGAGGGACGAGCTGGTGTTCAGGGCAGCCCGGAGCCGCGGGGTGCCCGTGCTGATGGTCACCTCCGGGGGGGTACCAGAAGAGGACGGCGCGCATCATCGCCGACTCCATCCTCAACCTGCACGCCCTGGGGCTGCTGGGCAGGCAGCGCCCAGCCTGTGCCCTGGGCAGCCCCAGCCTGCAGCCCCTGCTCACAGACTCTGCTGCCAAGGACCTCAGCAGCTTGGCCCTGCAGTGAGGGGCACTGAATGGCAGCCATGAACCCAGAGGCAGTGCAGAGTAACTCCCTCTAACTCCTGCGTTCATCCTGGGCTAATGCAACACGTCCTTTTAAGCTAATTGAGATCTGCACTCAAGGGTACTGTCTTCGTGTCTTACATTGCTGTAGAAAGCTTAATTTGCTTCTCTGCTTGCTATGGGGGGGGGTCTGTTGTGTTGGATGAACTATGCACTTGGAGCTGCATAGAAGAGCTATGCAGTTGGCACCCAAAGACTGTCCCAGACCTGTTGCAGGTGCTGCAGCATGGTCTGAGGTGGGAGAAATATGGACTAAAGCTACTGTTCTGTGGAGTTTTTTAAATACTGCATTTTATTTATTGCTTTTTAAATTGAAATACTGTTAGAAAACCAGTTCTGTGCAGACTTCAGCTGTCAGTTTAACACTAAAGGGAAGTGCAATACTGTAAAAGCCAGGGCAGTTTGTTTATGGCTTTGAAGCCATACAGAGTTAGAAGGAAAGATTGTAAATTCATAGTTTATTCCTGTTGTTGATAGTGACTTAAATCTTGCTCATAAACACCTTGTGAAATAGAATATGAAACACCTTTGGCTTCATATGCAAACGAGCCATAAGGGCTCAGCATTACCAGTCTGGTGTTGAAAGGAGCTCTGCATGTGACAGGCAGCAGTTCCTGTGCACTCTAACTCACAGATGGAGAAACTGCAGTCCAGTGAAAGGTAATCTCACAGTTCTCAGCAACCCTGCAGACAAAAAAACCTATGTAGAAATATAGGCTGTCCTATTATTGCCAGCTTGCCATGTGTAAAACAGTCAGGAGTACATTCAAATCATTTTTCCCCAACTAGTGCTGTGTTTTTCACTTGCTCAGAGAGCACTGGTACTTCTAGTTGCAGTCATAGTTGGTAAGCAAGTCCTTCATTTTCTTGTTCATTGAGGAATGCAGTGACACTTCTACATTAAGATCGTGTGCTGACTTTCCATGGAGCTTTTAGGAGGATTTGGGAACAAAACAGTGTATTCAAAGCAAATTCAGTTGCACTACCTGGGCAGTTTGGCTTTGTTCAAGTTGGTATATTTTGCATCAGGTACTGTTTGTAGCAGTGGGTTGTAAATGTACTAAACTGTATATTTTGCAAGAGCTTTTATAACTTTCACTGATTTGTACTACAAGTTTTACATCATGTTTAGGCTGGAGCCATCCTGTGAGGGAGCAGCAGGATTTCCTTGTGCTGGAGTTGTTGTGTAAGCTACTGAAGGAATGTTTAATTCTAATTATAATACTTACCTCATTTAGTGTTCATGTTTAGATCATGGGGTTTGTCAGTTGTAGGAATTGCACAGCTGCTATAAATACCTGCTTGAAACCAGATCTGACCTATTGCACTAAGCTTGAGTTGCTACACTGGGATTAAAGAGCACTTTTAAATTTCTTACTAGAAGGACCATCAGAGTACGACTAATGTTGAGATTTATTTTTTCTATACTGTCTGACATTACTGAAAGATGTTGTTATTCTTTCATATAATTTTTATAAAACTCTAGATTACATTTCTATGAACTAAACCCCCATCATAGCACCATATGGTCTGTCCCCAAACATTTGCTGTTTGTGTTAACATGTTTCTATAATTTTCCCTCAGTGGAGATTAAAATGATGTTGAACAATGCTGACTGACTTCCTGTCACTTCACATGGGTCTTGGCTGTCACAAAGTTTGACTGGAACAGTTTCTTGAAAACATAAGATGATGTATTTTTTATACTTCAAATGTGGCTGAAACTACAGTGAGTCTCAAGGGTGAGTAGTACAAGGTTTGTCAGCAGCTTCTCTGGGAGTTCAGTGGGGACTCCTTGAAGAGAGCTTGCAAGTTTTGTGTCCAAATACTTTTTAAGATGTCGTTGTAAGGTTGTAAAGTCACTTTCTACTTCCAAGTTCTACTTCATTACCTGCCTTTTAAGTTCTAATCTACTAAAATATTTTAGTATTACAGGTGTTGAACTGGTAACTGAGCTTCTGATAAGGCTGCAGTAGTTTGAGGCTTTTTATAAATCATTGTCTTTTCAGAGGGCTGAATGTTTGCAGCAGAGCCTGCTGGCTCTCAGACTCTCCTGTGAAATTTCTGATAAGCAGCAGAAACATTGACTGCATTTCAGTGTTCATTGTGAAGCTACAATTGGAAAGCACACCACTCCTTCATATTTTCAAAATTTGGTGCCTTAATACAGAAAAGGAAGAAGACTCTGTGTGAATTTTATCTTTAAAAGTTGCTGTATTTTACCAGATATTTATATATGTGGTATTCTGTGCTTTAATTGGGTTCCTCTGCTGCAATGATCTCTGTTAGATGAGTAAATCAGTGCACAATGCTTTCAAAAGATGCAATTATTAATCAGGAACTGTTTATAGATGGACTGTAAATATGTAGACTATCCTAAAAATTATGCAGGAGAGAGAGAGACATGGCAGGGGCTGAGGAGTTGGAGTCTGGCAGCTGGAGAGGGTTTGAACTACCAATAAATAACCCATGGAGGGAGAGGGAGGCTGCAAATCCTAGAAAATAATAATTTTTTTTTTGCCAGAGGTTTCCAGAGGAAACTTGGTTTTACCTACATAAAAAGACAGACATTTCACCAAACCATTTTAGTGTTACAAGCCATTTCATCTGTTGACATTTGTTTTGAGTATTTTCTCCTGAAGTGCAGAGCTGTGCTGCAGATGACCAAGATGCACAATCTCAGTGTTTCTTTACCAACACAAGCAGAGGCAGTGAGTTTGGGGTTTGGCTGTGGGAGTTAAAGAGGAAGCTGCCATTCTGTTGGGATCTGTATGTGTACATCTCTTTATTCTGCACTGCATGGTGATGGTTTAACAGGTTTCTCCTGCCACCAAGGATTGGATTAACTCCCTCTCCTTGCAGAGAGAGGCTGGTGAGGAAATTCTTGAGCCTTTTTTCCACCAAATAACCTGAACCCAGCATTCCCAGGCCAGTTTACAGCTGGAATTCCCTAACTGTGTAAGCACAGCACTGAATTTAGAGACTACAGGCTTCATGAGCCTGCCTTGCTTTTTGCCAGTTCAAGGCAAACAATAGCCTTCATTGTCCTGAAGATAAAATCTGGGAGAGAATGTGTCTGATAGGAATAAGGCTCCTAATGAAGCATGTGATGGTTGAGTTGTCAGCTAATTATCTTCTCCATCTGTTACCTAATAGAATTCTGCAGCACTGGGATTTAAGGTTTGTCAAGTTTTGCTGTCTCTCACTCCAAACCTGGACACGTCTGCCAAGGCCAACAATGAACTGAGCACATTAAGATAATAAATCTCCAGTGAGCAGCCTGAGTTATTTATGTTGGATGGACAAGGCTGCCAGCAGAACTGGGGTGTCTTTGGGGCTGCTGGAGGTGAGGGTGCTTGAAGAGTTGAATGCTTCATATTCAGCTTGAGCTGTGGGAACGTTTGAGCCTGAGACTTGAAAGAATGCAGACCTTTCAAGATATGGTATGTGAGAAAAATGTATGATTTAGTGTTTCCATTTCCATAGAGGAAATAGCAATGCTCTGCTTCAACCAAATGGTAAATTTCCTTTAAACTTAGTCATGTGATGATCAGGGAAACAAATTCCCTCTTGACCCCTGCCAAAGCAGCTGAGGGCAAAGTTGGGTGTCTCAAAGCCACCTGCTACCTTCAGGACATGGTTCCATTAGTCACTGAGAGGAGGATTGCACTTTTCCTCTTTTTAAAGGCTTTTTAAACAGGCTTTGAGTAAGAGATAGAAGTGTTTGTCAAATTCATTAAAAATTACCAGAATCTGAATTGGGTTTGTGGTCACTGCGCTCAGACCAATTGTAAGCACCACTCAGTCTTGGACAAACCCACACCTTTTCCTTCAACAGAGAATTGAGGGGCAATACCATCAGTGTTTCTGCTTTTGAGCTGTTGGACACTGTTTGAAATTGCAGAATCCCAGAATGGTTTGGGCTGGAAGGACCTCAAAGCTCATCCAGCCCCAGCTGTGAGCAGGGACACCTCCCACTGTCCCAGGGTGCTCCAAGCCCTGTCCAGCCTGGCCTTGAGTGCATGAGGTTCAGATGTAACACATCTCTCCAACCTCACCTTGTACAGAAGGGTGGCAGGAAAGGCCATTTTGCTTCTTCTGTTACCATGAAATGCATCTAGAGCTCTCTGGAGCACTAAACATGGAAACAACTAGGAAGAGCCATGGATAGGACAAGGAGCATAGTGCAGAATCATCCCTGGGTGCAATCAGGGCTTGGAATAAATACAACTAAGCAATAATTATCACTGCTGCCTTTACAGCTCTTTAGCCTCAGGCAAAAAGATCTTTGGGTGCTGCTTGGTTGTTAAAAGTGTGGGGGGGATGCAAAGGGAATTTGTGGCCAGCGAGCTGCTCAGTGTTGGAGCTTGTGGAGCAGTGCTGGGCTCTGCAAACACCTGGAGCCCAGGGGAGAGTCCTGCTGACAGTGACTACCAGGTGTCAGCAGGATGGTTTCAGACAGGTTTCCTCCTGGTTTGTACAAGGGATGGCTCAGTCCAGTTGGATTTTGAATTAGGGAGACTCAGTTACATCTTGTTGAAGCAGATGTTCCATTTCCAGTGACCCACTTAAAACCTGCTCCCACCAAGGTGTTCCTTGTTCCTCAGCTCCGTGGGGTGATCTGTGTGCTGAGGCAGAGATGTTTCTGTGGGCTATGGCAGGAGCAGGCAGAAGTTTCCAAGGATGATCCTGTCAGGAATGTGCAGTCCTGGGTCAGCATCTCCTCATAACACAGTGCAGCTTTATTGAACAGGTAATGTTGTAAGAGATGTGGTATTAAAATGAAGTTGTTTAAAATTTTATTGCATTTACAACAGATTAAGTGCTCTGCAATGAACAAGCCACAAGTGCTCAGTTTAACAAGCACTGAGCTGCTGTGTAAATCCTTCCATGAGCCCTTTTCTGGTCCATCTCATTATGCAGCATAATTGTGTGGCCAGGCTTGTTTCCAGGAAATCTCCTCTGGCCCTGTGGCAGTCTCCCCATCATCAGGCTCTCCCTGCAGGGAGGAGTGAAAAACCATGGCAGTGGGAAAGATGACCAGTGTTTACAAGCAGCTGATGGGGATCCCAGCTGCTTTGGTGGGGTTGCATAACCTTGGAGTGGGAAGTGCAGTGCCAGGCAGCCCCTCCCTGGGAGTGCTGTCAGATGAAGTGTTGGCACGGTGTGCATGGTCACACTGCAACCCCCAGCCTGTCCTTGCTGAGCTCCTTGCCTATGCAGAAGGGCCTAGAGGGTTTGTGCTGTAATTGGAGTAAATATCTCTTGAATGCATGTTGGATTTGGAAATCTGATGTGGCTCAATTAAAATGTGATTAGGTTTTCTGTCTCCACTGTAGAGCCTCTAAGTGCTCTGGAGAAGCGTTTAATGTTGAAGGCTGGCCTGCTGCTTTTGGCTGAAATGCAGCTCCAAATATGCAATGCTCTGAGAAATTCCAGGACTCCCACTAGGTCAAAATTTTTTCTCTCAACTCCAGCATTTCATCAAGTTCCCTAGTAACATGTCTCCATGTATCACAATCCTTATTGCTTGGAAAGCCACCAACTTCAAATGAGCTGAGAGTTTTTGTTGTAAGTGCTGGACAACATTCTCTAGGTAGAGAGAGGTCTGATTAAAATGATTTCCATCCCTTCTGATTTCAGACAGCATTTGTGTTACATGCTCTTGTTTTGCTGGGCTTTGGGTGAGATGAATTTAGTTACACTGAGTATTTATCTAGTCTAATTGGACTAATTACAGTATTTTTAATCAACCTGGGATAATATGTCCAGGATCCAGTCACTTAAATCTGGGCTGAAGCAGAAATGAGCTGCACTTTCAGAAGTGTACTTGGCATAAATCAAAGTGTTGTGGACAGGACAAGAGATCCTAAAAATCCCTGGGCCATGTTGTGGTGACCATGCTGACTGGGACTCAATAATGTCTCACTTCAGTACAGCAAAAAGGGAGAACTGTGTCCAGCTGCTCTTCCTCTGGACTGTCACTTTCCTGGGGAAATACAGAAGGTTCCCTTTACCCCAGGTGAGAGCTGCAGTGCCTCTGGGCCCTGCTCTCAAACTGGCCCAAGTCTCACCTAGACCTTTCCTGGCTTTGGCACTTCTGATGAAGTTGTTCAGAGATAATCCAGTCAATTGTTTAATGGCTCATTTTCAGCTGGAAGAACAGTGTGATTCACATGTGGAACCAAAAAGCTCTTCCTTTGTTTACCCCCCCAAAGATGCTGAAAATGCAGCAGTTTTATGGTAACAAAGGGCACTGATGTTCCAGGGAGCCTCAGTGTACTCAGCATTTATGGCTCCATGAAGTGCTGGACCCCCTAGACCCCACTTACTCTAGATGTGCTCAAGTTGAGCTGATTTCAGCAGTCTTCACAGTGAGTGCCTTGATGTTCATTTATTTCAAGAGAATCTTGGGAAGCAGAGTTAGAACATTGCACATTCTGGGCCTCCCAGCAGCTTTTCCACGTGGTGAAGACTTGTCCTGTCCTGTCCTGCTCTGCAGCAGTGCTGTGCTGCCTGGGGGGCTCCTCACTCCATGCCCAGAGCTGTGAGCACTGCAGGACACTGCCTCCTTATTGCTGGGGAGATGAATCACCACGGATGTGAAATGCAGATGATGGGGGTTGCCCTCACTGCATCTCGGGTAAGATGGATTTTTGCATTTTGCACTGTCACAGTGACAGTGCTGCCACATGTTCAGGTTCTGCCTTGAGCTGAATCGGTGCCCAAAGGCACCAGGTGACAGTGCACACCTGAGCCCCTTGCTCAGTGCCTGCAGGGCAGCACAGCAACCCTGGAGGACCCTGCAGAACTCAGAGCTGAGCTTTGGCTGGTGGAGGGTCTGGATGGAAACCACAGGAGGAGCAGCTGAGGGGAGCTGCTTGGTGTGTTCAGCTGGGTCAGGGTCTGCAGGGGCTGTACAAGGAGTGGCTGAGGGCCCTTGGTTTGCTCAGCTGCAGAAGGGAAGATTGCAGAGGAAGGGGAAGGGCAGAGCTCCCTGGGGGCTGCAGCTCCTCCCCAGGGGCAGCACTCAGCTGGAGCTGGGCCAGGGCAGGTGCTAGAGGATTGAAACTCTGATGATTAAATTCCAGGTTGAGTAAATGCATTGGGATCCTTTAGCACTAAATCACAGTGGTGTTGTCAGATACTGAGGATTAGATACTGAAAGGATAAACCAAAATAACTCATTCAGTAATATTTTAGAAATTATTTTAAGTGTCTGCCTTTTAGTATCTTTTGACATACACTTTTAAAGTGTTTTATCCATGCATTTATAAATTCCTCTTTTGCTTTAAATAAAGCAGAACTAGGTATTTGATATTTAGAATCCTCATAACTGTTCTTGGAATTTTTCTTTGGATGAGGATTTTGGCATGGATGATACTTTACGAAAGAGTCCCAGGTCTGGATCTCATTCATCACAGATCTTGAAAAGAAATGTCCCTTGGCTTTCAGATAGGGCTGTGGAATTTTGCAGAGGATGAACTGGAACTGTAAAGTGTATGCACACTTAAATATAGGTTCTTTTAAATATACAGAGCTTCCATAAGAATCAGGTTTGTACACTTTGCATTAATTTTAAGTGTAAATTTAAGATCTGTTAAAGGCAATGCATCATAGAATAACAGAATCCCAGAATGGTTTGGGTTGGAAGGGACCTTAAATCCCATGCAGTGCCATGGCAGGGACACCTCCCACCGTCCCAGGCTGCTCCAAGCCCTGTCCAACCTGACCTTTTACAATTCCAGGGATCCAGGGGCAGCCACAGATGTGCTGGGCACCCTGTGCCAAGGCCTCACCTTTATATTATGCTGGTTTAAAATATGCCAGAATTTGCCAAATAAACTGATTTCCTTGAATTAATTCTGCTCAAATCAGGCATGAATGGAAAGCAAAGTTATTCCTGTATATTTATTTTCTGTAGCTGGCAGATGTTTGTCCTTGCAGAGTTTGCAGTGGGGTGCTCACCACAGATCTCCCCCCAAAGCCCTGAGCTGGGCTTTGGGCAAAGGGGCAGCACAAGGACAAGGGTGAGGGGAGCAGGGTCCTGGAGTGCCTAGTGTGAGAGGTTTTGTCTGTCTGATCTCGATGCCTGCAGTCCTGAGAAGGTGCTCATGGGCTGTGCTCTGTCCTGCTGCACCTCAGAGCTGCTCCTGGTGAGCAGGGGGAAGCTCAGACACACATCCTGTCACTGGGCTGAGCGTGGTTACTGCAGCCAGGGTTTGCTTTAGCCCTGCTGCTGGGATTAGGCAGTGCAGGGTTGGGTTGTGTTAAAGTAACTGAGCTCGTGTTAGCAAAGCCTGGCAGTTCTGACATGGAGCCTTGAGATTTACACCACCTTTTGCCTTGGGCCTGACCTAAATCCCAGGCATTTAGGGACAAGAAATGAATTAAGTCTTGTCTCTGTTCAGACCAAATTCCTGGCCTGTGCTGAGTGCACCACTAACGGAGCCAGCAGTGCTCATGTCTTTGCCTCAGACTGCCATAAATTGCATTTATTAATGGCAGATTATATAAACTGCAGCCAAGTCTTTATCAGCTCTTAGGCCAGACACCAGATAAACAGTTGGCTGCAAGTCTGTGCTCTAATAAAATTGCACACGAACCTTGAACCCCATGTTGTGGTTTGAACACTTTGAGATGGGCTGGTAGCTCAGCAGTATGAACTGGACACTCTGAAGCCCAGGAGAGGCTGCTGTGGCACATCTGCTGAGGATCCCACCCCTGGCTCCCCGTGGGACTCTCCTGGCTCCTGCCCCAGGGTCCCTGCAGGGTGAGGATGAGCAGAGCTGGGGCTGCCCAGAGCTGCACACGTCCCCTGCACTTGGCTGTGCCTCACGCTTTGTTCCTTGGGATGTTTCCTTCACATCTGGCCTGCCATTCCCCCTCAGATGAGCTGGCCTTTGCTGCCAGTTGCACTCCAGGAAATTCCCTGCTGCTGGGAAGAGATTCCCTGCTCAGGCCATGCCAGAGCTCCCAGGGACTCTGCTCCCAAATGAAAGCAAAGTGACAACACGTGTATGTCATGTTTGCTGGGGGGGCTGGAGCAGCTCTGGCAAAGTCAGGGACAGCACTGCAGTTTTCCTAAGGTTTGTTTTTTTTACCAAGTCTTTGAAATCCTTTTTGACATCTGCTCTTTATTACACAACAATATAACTGTTCTTTTAGGAAAAGAGACATTTTTCATTATTCATTTCTAAGTTAACAGACACATTTCCAAGTGCCTCCAGTAACTGTGAGGGCTTTGCTTCCAGGTGATTTGGCCGTAGAGCTGAGTCCAACTCCAACACTGTTTTCTGTTCCATGTCTGCATTTCCCTTGGTCACAACTGAAACCAGGTTTTTATCAGAGGGGCAGGTTTAAATGAAGAGTTTGACTCTGAATGAATGACATGAAACCCTGGGAGGAAATCTGAACCTTGCAGCCCCTCACATCCCAGCTGCATCAGCAGAAGCCTCGTGTTTGTTCTTTGGAGGCACAACATGGTTACTTTTCCCTTTCCCATCCCAGGGATCACACCTTTTTTGACTTTTACATCCAAGTCAAAAAAGATGTAAACTTTGTGGGGTTTGAATTTAAAAGTAATATGTAAGGATTTGAAGGCAGAGGGATGGAGCACCAGAAAGCTGACCTTGTTTCCCCTTTGATGCCAGACTGCATTGCCTGCATTTGTGTTCCTGGGACAGCAGCTCGGGGCTGGGGCTGCTCTCTGGGAGCAGGATGCTGTGCAGGGCCAGGGGCTGTAAGGGCACCTATTTTTGATTTGTGCTGTGCTTGGCTCCACAGTTACATCTACATCCAACTGATTTTAAAGACTGTAGCACATCTGCAGTTTCAAGGGATAGTAAAGCCAGTGTTGCTCCCTGAGAAGTAACTCCACAGTCTTGAGTTGTTGATGTCATTTAACTAATTTGCAGCCCATTTGTGATGATGATGATGGTGATATTATAGAACATTAACTCTTTTTTCTCCCCCAAATAAAATGGTGCTGTCCAACTTTGAAGAAAAGAACTGTCAAATGTGTTGTTTGGCAGTCATGGAGGGAGAGGAGGGGGGGAGAAAGATTTGCCCTGGGGGGCTGCTCTGGTGGGCTCCAGCATTTAAACAAGCTCCTTTCATTGGGCCACTTTCAATATTCAATGGCTCCATGAAATGGTTTTCCAGGCCTTATGCTGGCCAGAGAGGTTTTAAAGCCCATGGGAGTATAGCCTCCGTAAAAAGGGAGCATCAGTTCCTGTGCCAGGTGAAACATATCATTCAAATGCTAAACTTGTGTTTAGAGAAGCCAACAGCCTGATGTAAACAAGACCATAAAGCTGCTCCAGTCCTGCCGAGGGGGTGTGGCAGAGCTGTTGTTTGTGTTTTACAGCAGTTCCGTGGCACCGCAGCACTGCCGGGGAGGGCTCAGCACAGGCAGCGGGCCGATGAGGGAACAGAAGGAGTTCTTCCAGAAGCAGAGATGGTGACTTGAAGAGACTCCCACTGTGCTCAAAGTTTGCCTCTGAAGACTAAGAGATGAGATTTTCTTGTCAGGAATCCCTGAAAATATCTGGGAGAAGGTTTTAGGTATTTTGCTTGGGACTAGGACAAATCTCCAGTGGGAAAAGAGCCTCTCCAGTAGGCTGGGTGTGTTGGGGTGTCTTAGTTCTTCCTACGTTAAAGATTACCAATTAAATCCATTTTTTTTTAAAATTTTATTCTAGAAGTGCAAAAATAGTCTAAGTTGTCCAGAACTCCAAAACTATGAAAAATATAGAACTATTGTGGGAAAAAGGGAGAAATATTTGGGGATTTCTTTCTATGAAAAACATTCCTAAATCCTACAAAACAAAAAATGAACACAGTGGCTGCTGCTCTCAGGAGCCTGGCCGCTGCCTGCCCAGCCCAGGCTGTGCCCAGACAAGGGGCTCTGCCAGTGCTGGTGGTACCACCCAGACCTGAGAGCTGAAGCCCAGAGGTGTTGCTCAAGCCCTTCCTGTGAAGGAGGGGTTCACCTTCACTCCTGGCCGGACACCAGGGCCACCCCCTTCAGGGACAGAGCCTCCTGTTCTGCTTGGTGGCTGTGTGTCCACAGCAGCCAGGGGGTAACACAGCTGGGGCAGGGACGTTGGACACTGGCTGGGGGCTGCATGGTGACAGTTCCCGGTGTCTGCAGCTGGAGGCTTTGCCCAGTTTGATGAAGCTGCAGGGCTGTTCCTGTGAAGAGAGGAGGTGTCAGAGGCCCCAGCTGCTGGTGGCACACAGGGACCCTCCTGCACAGCAGGGCCCAGAGCTGGCACAGCCCCCAGCACGGCTGCAGCTGCTGGCACACCTTGGCCCAGCTGCACAGCTGCCCCTCCAGGCCCCGGCCAGCAGGGCATGGCTCTGGGCAGGCTCCTGGCCAGGAGCGGGCCCCGGGGCGCCTCTGCCTTGCCAGGGCAAGCTGCTCCTGCTCTTTCTGCTCCCCACCTTGCTTTGCCTCTGCCTGCTGCCCCTGGGGCTGCTCTTGCCCAGGCAGCCTCAGTGGGAGGCAGCACTGGCTGCAGCCCCAGCGGGCTCCCCAGGACAAGGCCCAGCAATTAAGAGGCCAATTAAAGCACTGGGCAGCAGCAGAACCCTCAGCAGAGTTATCTGGACATCCACTGAGTGTCCACACCTCCACAGCAGCCTCACTGGGAATGTTCCCTGCCTGCAGTAGACTTTCCAAAGAAGCTGCTTGAGGGGAAGGTGAACAAAACACTCACTGTTTTCTCTTGCAGCAATACCAGATTCCAATGCAGCACAAAATGAAGACAAGCCCCAAAAAAAGCAGGTGTGACACTAAATCTAGCCAGCAGAGAGCTCCCTTACAGAGACCACTCCCAGTGCCCTTCTGGGAGTCAGGAACACGAGTTGTGGCTGCATCTGTGGGAGCAATGGGAGCGTGAGCCCGTGCTGTGCCCCAGTGCTGAGCTGGCAGCACGGTGGATACTCCAGCACGTTCTGTGTTTCCCCCAGAGCTGGGGCCTGCAGGCACCTTGGTGCCCCTTGGCACAGGCTGTGCCAGCCAGCACAGCCCACAAGGCCGGGAGCAGAGCCCGGGGGCAGCGCAGCTCTTTGGGCAGTGGCTCCTTGGAGGGGCACGGGCCAGAGCCATCCCTGAGCAGCCACTGCCACCCCCGCCCCTCCCTGCCCCGTGACAGCTCCCCCAGCCCAAGGGGACGGAGTCAGGCCCTGTCAGGAGCCAGGGCAGCCCCTGCCCAGCCGGGAGCCAGGGCTGGCTCTGGCCCTGGGCTCGTGGCTCCCGCTCGGGGCTGCTCCTGTGCCTGGGGCCTCTGGGCACTCAGGGCCAGCTCCGGGAGCAGCTGCAGCGGGAGGGACCTTGGGTCACCAGGCCCCTTTCCCAGGGGCTGGGAGGCAGCTCCAGAGGCCTCGAGGCCCAGGTGCCTCCAGCTTTGGCTGCTGCTGGGCCAGGCAAGGGTGGGTGCTGGGGGAAGAGCTGCTGCCACACAGCCCCAGTGAGGGCTGACCCAGCACAGCAATTACCTTCTTTAACTCTGTCTGTGTCTGTGTCTGTGCCTGTGCCAGTTCCTGGGCCTGGGCTTGTGTCTGTGCCTGGCATCGCCTTCCCTCCTGCAGTAGAGGCTGTCACCGAGCCACTGCTTCCTCCAGGATGTAATGCTTTTTGTTCCATCACTTGAGAAAGAAGAGGGACAGCTGTATAAGATGGACTTGTTCCCCATTCAGGGATGTGGCATCTTCAGGATGTCACGCTTGTCAAGTCATGGATAAGGTTCAGGAAAATATCTGGGCCTTGGGGCTGGGCCAAGGCTCTCCCCCACCCGAACAGCCCCAGTCCTGAGCAGAAGTCGTGAGGGGAGCGTGCAGGGTGAGGGCACACACGTGCACAGCTCTGTCCTGGCACCTGCACCGATGCCCCCCTGGCTGAGCTTTGGCTCTGAGCTGGCAGCTCTCCCAGGGGGAAAGGCCTTGGCTTACCCTGATTATCACCCACAGGCTCAGTCTTGGATGTGGCTTGGGAAGCCAGATCACCTTTGTGAACAGGTTCACCTGCAGGGAAAGGCAGGACAGAAGAGCTCAGGGCTCCACAAGGCAGCAAGGCAAGGTTTCCAGAATCCATCAACCTTCAGAGGAACTCAAGGGAAATGGCACATGGGTGAGCTCTTGCCACAGTGACACTGATTGTTCTGTGAGGAAAGGCACTCTGAGAACTTGCCTTCAGAATCCTCAACGATCTTCATAGTGTCATTCACCAGCACTTCCAGATAATCCATGTCCAGATCCCAATCTAGAAGGGAGCAGAGGTCAGAACCATTTCCATGGTGTGCTGGGATCCCCTTCTGCCTCAGGGAACTGGGCACTGCAAGGGGCTTGGGTAAGGCCGTGGGAGCCAGATGTCAATGGACATGGCCAGAGCTGCCCAGGGGCCTGGGGAGCTCTGGGCTGGCTCTGGTCACTCTCCACACTCTTTGCAGGCCCTGGGCACCATCCCTTGAGGAGCTGCTGGAGCATCCCAGGACCCCTAGGGCTATCTCACTGCTACACAGGAAACACTCACTAAATCCCTGGGGAAAACTGCAGGCAGTGCCAAAACCATCCCTCCTTGCATCTCTCTGCTATGGCAGCCGAGACAGCCCAAGGAACAGTCAGATAGGGCAGGCCCTGGGGGAAGAGCTGCTGCCACACAGCCCCAGTGAGGGCTGAGCCAGCACAGAAATTACCTCCTGTGGCTGTGCCCGTGCCTGGCATTGCCTCCCTTCCTTCAGCAAATGCCGCCTTCCAGAGAGCCTCTGTGTCCATCCCTTGAGGAAGGAAGAGGCACAGCTGAATCAGATGGAACCATTACACACTGGGGAGGAGGGATCTTCAAGTTGCAACACGTGTCAAAGACATGATAAGGACTAAGAAAAGGCCCAGGATCTTGGGGCTGTGACAGGGCTCTCTCTTGTCCCAACCACCACCCCTCCTGATCTGCCCAGAGACTGGGAAACTGCAGGGATCTCAGGGTGTGCACGGCCCGTGGTGCAGTTTGGGCTCCCTGTCAGCTGATGCCCAGAGCCTTCCTGCAGAGCCTGGGGAGAAGCTGCAGCCAGGCCAGGCTGGCAAACAGCCCTGCAGGGTGTGAAAGCAGCAGCGGGGCAGCCAGGCTGCCATGGATCCCTTCCCGCTGTGCCGGGCACGGCGTGTCCAGGTGTGCAGAGAAAGGCCCCGGCTGCTGAGCCTCAGGAGGAGCCTCAGGGTCAGGCACCCACCACGCCCTTTGTGCAGTTCCTTCACGATGTTCTTCAGGATGTCGTTTGATTCAAGTGATTCCTTCTGTCCTGTGGCTTTGTTCTTCCCTCTTGGAGGACCTGAACAGAAAGGATTTCCATTTCCCAGGAATGGATCCCACAAACCCAGGGCTCAGCCTGTGGGCTCAGCAGGGACACACAACTCACCCCTGCGATGGGAGCTGGGCTTCTGTGCAGTAACCAGCTCAGGTGCTGGAGAATTCCTCCCTGCAGGCACACCTGTAACTCAACAGCCACAGAAGCTTCTGTCACCCCTGCCCCCCTGGCCGAGCTTTGGCTCTGAGCTGGCAGCTCTCCCAGGGGGGAAAGGCCTTCACCTACCCTCACCATCTCCCACAGGCTCAGTCTTGGATGTGGGTTGGGAAGCCAGATCACCTCTGTGAACAGGTTCACCTGCAGGGAAAGGCAGGACAGAAGAGCTCCCGTGGCACTGCAGGAGATCCTCAGGCTCCCTGGGCCGGCCAAGGAGCCGCACAAGGCACAGCCCCGGGGCACAGCCCTGGGCCCAGCCCCTTCCCTCTCTGCTCTTCTCCGTGGCTGCACAGAGCACACGCAGGGACACCCTGGCATTGCACAGGGAAGGGCATTGACAGCTAAATGCTCCTTCCTCCCACTGGCACCATCCTGGGGATCACTCAGGGCTCCAGAAGGGAGCAGGGCAAGGTGTCCTGATTCCATCAACCTTCAGACTCTTAAAGGGAAGTGGCACATGAGAGCTTTTTCCACATTGTCACGGATTATTCTCTCAGTAAAATGTAAATACAGTACTTGCCTCCAGCATTCTCAAAGATATTCAAATTCTCATTCATCAGCAAGTCCAGATAATCCATGTCCTGATCCCAATCTAGAAGGGAGCAGAGATCAGAACCATTTCCATGGTGTGCTGGGATCCCCTTCTGCCTCAGGGAACTGGGCACTGCAAGGGGGTTGGGTAAGGCCGTGGGAGCCAGATGTCAATGGACATGGCCAGAGCTGCCCAGGGGCCTGGGGAGCTCTGGGCTGGCTCTGGTCACTCTCCACACTCTTTGCAGCCTCTGTGCACCATCCCTGTGAGGGGGGCACCAATCAAGCAGCAGAGATGGCAGCTCAAGGCTCAGCAGGGCCCAGGCCCAGAGGCACAGCAATTACCTCCTGTGACTGTGCCTGGCATGGCCTCCCTTCCTGCAGCAGAGGCTGGCACGGAGCCACTGCTTCCTCCAGGAAACCTTGCCTTCAGCAAATCATCTCGTGCCATCTCTGGATAAAAGGACAGCTCTCTCAGATCAAATCCTTCCCCATTGGGAGGTGGCTTCTTCAGGAGGCAATGCTTGTCAAAGACACAGTTAAGGATCAGGAATCGCTATAAACATTTTGGGATTGGCCAGGGCCCTCCATCTTCAAACAGCAACCCCTCCTGATGTGCCCAGAGACTGGGAAACTGCAGGGATCTCAGGGTGTGCACGGCCCGTGGTGCAGTTTGGGCTCCCTGTCAGCTGATGCCCAGAGCCTTCCTGCAGAGCCTGGGGAGAAGCTGCAGCCAGGCCAGGCTGGCAAACAGCCCTGCAGGGTGTGAAAGCAGCAGCGGGGCAGCCAGGCTGCCATGGATCCCTTCCCGCTGTGCCGGGCATGGCGTGTCCAGGTGTGCAGAGAAAGGCCCCGGCTGCTGAGCCTCAGGAGGAGCCTCAGGGACAGGCACCCACCTTGTCCTTTCTGCAGAATTTCCTGCACTATTTGCCACATGGATTTGGAGGGGTCATCGGGTTTCTTCTGTCCTGTGTCTTTGTTTTTCCCCGTTGGAGGACCTGAACAGAAAGGATTTCCATTTCCCAGGAATGGATCCCACAAACCCAGGGCTCAGCCTGTGGGCTCAGCAGGGACACACGACTCACCCCTGCGATGGGAGCTGGGCTTGCTTGCAGTAACCAGCTCAGGTGCTGGAGAATTCCTCCCTGCAGGCACACCTGTAACTCAACAGCCTCAGAAGCTTTCGTCACCCCTGCCCCCCTGGCCGAGCTTTGGCTCTGAGCTGGCAGCTCTCCCAGGGGGGAAAGGCCTTCACCTACCCTCACCATCTCCCACAGGCTCAGTCTTGGATGTGGGTTGGGAAGCCAGATCACCCTTGGGAACAGGTTCACCTGCAGGGAAAGGCAGGACAGAAGAGCTCCCGTGGCACTGCAGGAGATCCTCAGGCTCCCTGGGCCGGCCAAGGAGCCGCACAAGGCACAGCCCCGGGGCACAGCCCTGGGCCCGGCCCCTTCCCTCTCTGCTCTTCTCCGTGGCTGCACAGAGCACACGCAGGGACACCCTGGCATTGCACAGGGAAGGGCATTGACAGCTAAATGCTCCTTCCTCCCACTGGCACCCTCCTGGGGATCACTCAGGGCTCCAGAAGGGAGCAGGGTAAGATGTCCAAAATTCAACAACCTTCAGGCTCTGAAAGAAAATTTGCACATGGGTGAGATCTTGCCACACTGACACTAATTATTCTCTTAGTAAAATGGAAATTCTGAACTTGCCTCCAGCATTTGCCAAGGTCTTCAAACTGTTCTGAAGCAGTACATGCTGGGAATCCATGTCCTGCTGCCAATCTAGGAGGGAGCAGAGATCAGAAGCATTTCCATGGTGTGCTGGGATCCCCTTCTGCCTCAGGGAACTGGGCACTGCAAGGGGCTTGGGTAAGGCCGTGGGAGCCAGATGTCAATGGACATGGCCAGAGCTGCCCAGGGGCCTGGGGAGCTCTGGGCTGGCTCTGGTCACTCTCCATGCTCTTTTCTGTCCCTGTGCACCATCCCTGTGAGGGGCGGCTGGAGCAGCCCAGGGTCCCTGGGGACTTTTTTTCCCTAAAGCCCTGAGAAAATCTACAGCAGGCTGTTTGAAAAGTTTTCCTTATTTCACCTCTCCCTCTGGTGGGACAGCTCCCCCAGCCCAAGGGGACCCAGGGCAGCCCCTGCCCAGCCGGGAGCCAGGGCTGGCTCTGGCCCTGGGCTCGTGGCTCCTGCTCGGGGCTGCTCCTGTGCCTGGGGCCTCTGGGCACTCAGGGCCAGCTCCGGGAGCAGCTGCAGCGGGAGGGACCTTGGGCCACCAGTCCCCTTTCCCAGGGGCTGGGAGGCAGCTCCAGAGGCCTCGAGGCCCAGGTGCCTCCAGCTTTGGCTGCTGCTGGGCCGTGCAAGGGTGGGTGCTGGGGGAAGAGCTGCTGCCACACAGCCCCAGCGAGGGCTGAGCCAGGACAGCAATTACCTTCTTTATCTATGGCTGTGGCTGTGCCTGGCATTGCCTTCCTTTCGGAAACAGGGGCTGCCATTGAGCCACTGCTTCCTCCGGGAGAAGCCATCTTCCGTACAGCATTTCGGTCCATCCCTTGATAAAGGAAAAGCACAACTCGATCAGATGGAACTGTTCACCATTTTCGTGCTGGCATCTCAAGAGGCAATACACATCAAAGACATTGATAAACATCAGAAAACGGCCCAGTCTCATGGGGCTGGGCCAGAGCACTCTGTCCTCAAAAGAGCTGCCTTTCCTGAAAGACCCAGGGACCAGGAAACTGCAGGGATCTCAGGGTGTGAGCCTTCCTGCAGAGCCTGGGGAGAAGCTGCAGCCAGGCCAGGCTGGCAAACAGCCCTGCAGGGTGTGAAAGCAGCAGCGGGGCAGCCAGGCTGCCATGGATCCCTTCCCGCTGTGCCGGGCACGGCGTGTCCAGGTGTGCAGAGAAAGGCCCCGGCTGCTGAGCCTCAGGAGGAGCCTCAGGGACAGGCACCCACCTTGTCCTTCCTGCAGAATTTCCTTCATTTTGCTCATAAGTCTGGATGGGTCATTGGGTTTCTTGGGTCCTGTAACTTTGTTCTTCCCTCTTGGAGGACCTGAACAGAAAGGATTTCCATTTCCCAGGAACGGATCCCACAAACCCAGGGCTCAGCCTGTGGGCTCAGCAGGGACACACGACTCACCCCTGCGACGGGAGCTGGGCTTCTGTGCAGTATCCACCAAAGGAGCTGGAGAATTCCTCCCTGCAGGCACACCTGTAACTCAACAGCCACAGAAGCTTCTGTCACCTCTGCTGATGTGCACGGGCAGCACTGAGCCGCAGGAGCGGTGAGAGGAGCGCAGGGTGAGGGCACACACGTGCACAGCTCTGTCCTGGCACCTGCAGCGATGCCCCCCTGGCCGAGCTTTTACTCTGAGCTGGCAGCTCTCCCAGGGGGAAAGGCCTTCACCTACCCTCACCATCTCTCCTGAATGTGGGTTGTGAAGCCAGATCACCTTTGGGAAGAGGTTCACCTGCAGGGAAAGGCAGGACAGAAGAGCTCCCGTGGCACTGCAGGAGATCCTCAGGCTCCCTGGGCCGGCCAAGGAGCCGCACAAGGCACAGCCCCGGGGCACAGCCCTGGGCCCGGCCCCTTCCCTCTCTGCTCTTCTCCGTGGCTGCACAGAGCACACACAGGGACACCCTGGCATTGCACAGGGAAGGGCATTGACAGCTAAATGCTTCTTCCTCCCACTGGCACCATCCTGGGGATCACTCAGGGCTCCAGAAGGGAGCAGGGCAAGGTGTCCTGAACCCTTCAACCCTGAGATTATGTGAAGGGAAATGGCACATGGGTGAGCTCTTGCCACAGTGACACTGATTATTCCGTCATGTAAGGTGCATTGCAATCTTGCCTCCTGCATCTGGCAAGGTCTTCAAACTACCATTCGCCAACACTTCCAAATAATCCATGTCCAGATCCCAATCTAGAGGGAGCAGAGATCAGAACCATTTCCATGGTGTGCTGGGATCCCCTTCTGCCTCAGGGAACTGGGCACTACAAGGGGGTTGGGTAAGGCCGTGGGAGCCAGATGTCAATGGACATGGCCAGAGCTGCGCAGGGGCCTGGGGAGCTCTGGGCTGGCTCTGGTCACTCTCCACACTCTTTGCTGCCCCTATGCACCATCTCTGGAGGTGCTGCTGGAGCAGCTCAGGTCCCTGGGGGCTCTCTCCCTCCCAGAGGAAACCCTGCCCACACCCTGGGGAAAACCCTGCCCAAGGCTTCCCGGGGAGAAGGGAGCGCTGTCCCGGGAAAGGGGAGCCAGGCCGCCGGCTCACCTGCTCCCCGCGCTGGCCACGGAGCAGCCTGGGCAGCCCTGGCAGGCAGGGCCACTGCCAGCAGGAGCAGGAGCCAGAGGCGCAGAGCAAGGGCCATGGTGCCTTGCCCTCTGCCAGTGCCCAGCTCTTGCTGCCACCACTGTCCTGACGCCGCTGTCCCAGTGTCAGCACCGCTGCTGCCGCCGCCGCTGCTGCCACAGCAGTTGTGCTCCAGGAGCGACTGAGTGCTCCTTGTGGTGCTGTGCAACCACGGGGCTCTGGCACCTCTGTGACCTCACAGCTGCTGTGACCTCAGCCTGCTCTGTCCTCAGTGCCTCCTGTGACCTCAGAGCCTGGTGTGATCTCAGAGCTGCTCTGACCTCAGCCTGCTGTGTCCTCAGCCTGCTCTGATCTCAGATCCTCCTGTGACCTCAGAGCCTGGTGTGACCTCAGAACTGCTGTGACCTCATGGCCTCAGCTGTACCCCCAGAGTGTGCCCCCATCTGTACTAATGGACTGCCTTGAGTGGAAATGTTTGGCTCCATCAAAGGCCCATGGCTCAGCAAAACCTTTGTTTTGCCTGCTGACACTGCTGGTCAGGCTGTGTCCCTGGAGATGCTCCCCTTGGCTCCCCTCCTTTCCGGGCCGTGCCACTGGAGGAGGTCCTGGCCCAGTGACCCCCCTGCAGGAAATGTGCCCTCAGCCCAGGGTCACTCAGCATGGGCTCCCCCAGCCCCTCGGGGCCCCGCCGCTGGTCACAGCAGCCCCTGCCTGGCTCCTGCCTGCCCACACCGTGGGCATCCACGGCTGCTGCTGGACATGGAGCTCAGCCAGTGCTGCTGCCCTGTGGGCTTTGCTGGGGACAGCACCTGTTGCAAAAATAAGCTGACAGGACTCAGTTTCTTCAGGCGTGGAAGTCGAATCTTTATTCACCATTCATTTTATACAGTTTCTACAGAACTCATGCTCAACTTCTCTTGCTTAGCACTTTTCTCTCCACTTACTCTACTGGTTAGTAAAGGGCATTTTACTTGTTCATCAAATCTCTCGGTTCTTGGGTTGTTTACTTATCTCTTCAATGATTCTCATGGGATAGATTCATTCTTTACGCAGGTTCTACTTTTTATTCTCCCCAAGGATAGACTGTTGTGCAAAGAAATTTTCATTTGTAAGGTTTTTTCACATGGCATCTTAGGTAGCTGCACTTACAAGAAGTAACAAGCCAGCTGGTAATTTAGCAGAGCAAGGTCTGATTTTGTAAGGCCTTTCTTTTATAATATCACTACTTATATGCAACAGTCACTGGGACGCTGGGGTGACAGCTTCATGTCTTTATTTTAACATAAAATATGGGCCAAACCCTGCTCTGGCATAGCATGTGGGGGCACCATTAGGCAGGTCAGGGAGTTTTGGGTATGGAGGAGGGGGACGTGGTGGTCTTAGCGGGGTATGGAAGGTGCTGAACTGGTTCTGGGGTCACAGGAAAAGTGGGGATGGATTGGGAGGGGCTGGAGACATCTTGGAGCTCCCCATGGGGAGCGAAGGTGGTTCAGGGATTCCCGCAGGGAGCAGAGGTGGCACAGGGAACTCCATAGCCATCAGCAATTTCCTCCAGGATGGCAGCTGTTTTGCAGTTCTCCTCTCAGGGATTCTGATGGGGCTCCCCAGCTTCTTATCACTGCTGGAGGAGCTCCTCAACTTGTCCAGGCACAAGATCCAGCCAGTGTCTTTCAGCTGCTGTTGTGAGGTGCTCCTGTGGAGAGAGGAGGTGTCAGAGGCCCCAGCTGCTGGTGGCACACAGGGACCCTCCTGCACAGCAGGGCCCAGAGCTGGCACAGCCCCCAGCACGGCTGCAGCTGCTGGCACACCTTGGCCCAGCTGCACAGCTGCCCCTCCAGGCCCCGGCCAGCAGGGCATGGCTCTGGGCAGGCTCCCTGGCCAGGAGCGGGCCCCGGGGCGCCTCTGCCTTGCCAGGGCAAGCTGCTCCTGCTCTTTCTGCTCCCCACCTTGCTTTGCCTCTGCCTGCTGCGCCTGGGGCTGCTCTTGCCCAGGCAGCCTCAGTGGGAGGCAGCACTGGCTGCAGCCCCAGCGGGCTCCCCAGGACAAGGCCCAAAAATTAAGAGGCCAATTAAAGCACTGGGCAGCAGCAGAACCCTCAGCAGAGTTATCTGGACATCCACTGACTGTCCACACCTCCACAGCAGCCTCACTGGGAATGTTCCCTGCCTGCAGTAGACTTCCCAAAGAAGCTGCTTGAGGGGAAGGTGAATGAAACACTCACTGTTTTCTCTTGCAGCAATACCAGATTCCAATGCAGCACAAAATGAAGACAAGCTCCAACAAAAGCAGGCCAGCAATTAACATCAGCCAGAAGCTGAGAAGACTCCCAGTGCCCTTCTGGGAGTCAGGAACACGAGTTGTGGCTGCATCTGCGGGAGCAATGGGAGCGTGAGCCCGTGCTGTGCCCCAGTGCTGAGCTGGCAGCACGGTGGATACTCCAGCACGTTCTGTGTTTCCCCCAGAGTTGGGGCCTGCAGGCACCTTGGTGCCCCTTGGCACAGGCTGTGCCAGCCAGCAAAGCCCACAAGGCCGGGAGCAGAGCCCGGGGGCAGCGCAGCTCTTTGGGCAGTGGCTCCTTGGAGGGGCACGGGCCAGAGCCATCCCTGAGCAGCCACTGCCACCCCCGCCCCTCCCTGCCCCGTGACAGCTCCCCCAGCCCAAGGGGACGGAGTCAGGCCCTGTCAGGAGCCAGGGCAGCCCCTGCCCAGCCGGGAGCCAGGGCTGGCTCTGGCCCTGGGCTCGTGGCTCCCGCTCGGGGCTGCTCCTGTGCCTGGGGCCTCTGGGCACTCAGGGCCAGCTCCGGGAGCAGCTGCAGCGGGAGGGACCTTGGGCCACCAGTCCCCTTTCCCAGGGGCTGGGAGGCAGCTCCAGAGGCCTCGAGGCCCAGGTGCCTCCAGCTTTGGCTGCTGCTGGGCCGTGCAAGGGTGGGTGCTGGGGGAAGAGCTGCTGCCACACAGCCCCAGTGAGGGCTGACCCAGCACAGCAATTACCTTCTTTAACTCTGTCTGTGTCTGTGTCTGTGCCTGTGCCAGTTCCTGGGCCTGGGCTTGTGTCTGTGCCTGGCATCGCCTTCCCTCCTGCAGTAGAGGCTGTCACCGAGCCACTGCTTCCTCCAGGATGTAATGCTTTTTGTTCCATCACTTGAGAAAGAAGAGGGACAGCTGTATAAGATGGACTTGTTCCCCATTCAGGGATGTGGCATCTTCAGGATGTCACGCTTGTCAAGTCATGGATAAGGTTCAGGAAAATATCTGGGCCTTGGGGCTGGGCCAGGGCTCTCCCCCACCCAAACAGCCCCAGTCCTGAGCAGAAGTCGTGAGGGGAGCGTGCAGGGTGAGGGCACACACGTGCACAGCTCTGTCCTGGCACCTGCAGCGATGCCCCCCTGGCTGAGCTTTGGCTCTGAGCTGGCAGCTCTCCCAGGGGGAAAGGCCTTGGCTTACCCTGATTATCACCCAGAGGCTCAGTCTTGGATGTGGGTTGGGAAGCCAGATCACCTCTGTGAACAGGTTCACCTGCAGGGAAAGGCAGGACAGAAGAGCTCCCGTGGCACTGCAGGAGATCCTCAGGCTCCCTGGGCCGGCCAAGGAGCCGCACAAGGCACAGCCCCGGGGCACAGCCCTGGGCCCGGCCCCTTCCCTCTCTGCTCTTCTCCGTGGCTGCACAGAGCACACGCAGGGACACCCTGGCATTGCACAGGGAAGGGCATTGACAGCTAAATGCTCCTTCCTCCCACTGGCACCATCCTGGGGATCACTCAGGGCTCCAGAAGGGAGCAGGGCAAGGTGTCCTGAACCCTTCAACCCTGAGATTATGTGAAGGGAAATGGCACATGGGTGAGCTCTTGCCACAGTGACACTGGTTGTTCCGTGAGGAAAGGCACACTGAGAACTTGCCTCCAGCATTCCCTCCAGCAGCCTTCAAGAGTTTCAAGCCGTCATCCAGCAGTGCTTCCAGATAATCCATGTCCTGATCCCAATCTAGAAGGGAGCAGAGATCAGAACCATTTTTATGGTGTGCTGGGATCCCCTTCTGCCTCAGGGAACTGGGCACTGCAAGGGGGTTGGGTAAGGCCGTGGGAGCCAGATGTCAATGGACATGGCCAGAGCTGCCCAGGGGCCTGGGGAGCTCTGGGCTGGCTCTGGTCACTCTCCACACTCTTTGCAGCCCCTGTGCACCATCCCTGTGAGGGGGGCACCAATCAAGCAGCAGAGATGGCAGCTCAAGGCTCAGCAGGGCCCAGGCCCAGAGGCACAGCAATTACCTCCTGTGACTGTGCCTGGCATGGCCTCCCTTCCTGCAGCAGAGGCTGGCACGGAGCCACTGCTTCCATTGGGAAACGCTGCCTTCAGCACATCCTCTCCATCCACCTCTGGAGAAAAGGACAGCTCGCTCAGCTCGAACCCTTCCCCATTGGGGAGGTGGCTTCTTCAGGAGGCAATGCTTGTCAAAGACACGGTTAAGGATCAGGAATCGCTATAAACATTTTAGGATTGGCCAGGGCCCTCCATCTCCAAAGAGCCATCCCTCCTGATCTGCCCAGAGACTGGGAAACTGCAGGGATCTCAGGGTGTGCACGGCCCGTGGTGCAGTTTGGGCTCCCTGTCAGCTGATGCCCAGAGCCTTCCTGCAGAGCCTGGGGAGAAGCTGCAGCCAGGCCAGGCTGGCAAACAGCCCTGCAGGGTGTGAAAGCAGCAGCGGGGCAGCCAGGCTGCCATGGATCCCTTCCCGCTGTGCCGGGCACGGCGTGTCCAGGTGTGCAGAGAAAGGCCCCGGCTGCTGAGCCTCAGGAGGAGCCTCAGGGACAGGCACCCACCTTGTCCTTTCTGCAGCATTTCCTTCAGCAATTGCTGCATGATTTTGTAAACCTCATGTTGTTTCTTGTGTCCTCTAGGTTTGTTCTTCCTTCTTGGAGGACCTGAACAGAAAGGATTTCCATTTCAGATGAATGGATCCCACAAACCCAGGGCTCAGCCTGTGGGCTCAGCAGGGACACACGACTCACCCCTGCGACGGGAGCTGGGCTTCTGTGCAGTAACCAGCTGAGGTGCTGCAGAATTCCTCCCTGCAGGCACACCTGTAACTCAACAGCCACAGAAGCTTCTGTCACCTCTGCTTATGTGCACGGGCAGCACTGAGCCGCAGGAGCAGTGAGGGGAACACGCAGGGTGAGGGCACACACGTGCACAGCTCTGTACTGGCACCTGCAGTGGTGCCAGGGCATTGACACTTCTGATTCTGTCAGGAAAGGCACACTGAGAACTTACCTGCAGCATTGCTGCCAGCATTCTTCAAGAGTTTTAAGGCCTCATCCAGCAGGGAATGCAGAAAATGCAACCTGTGATCCAAATCTAGAAGGGAGCAGAGATCAGAAGCATTTCCATGGTGTGCTGGGATCCCCTTCTGCCTCAGGGAACTGGGCACTGCAAGGGGCTTGGGTAAGGCCGTGGGAGCCAGATGTCAATGGACATGGCCAGAGCTGCCCAGGGGCCTGGGGAGCTCTGGGCTCAGCAGGGCCCAGGCCCAGAGGCACAGCAATTACCTCCTGTGACTGTGCCTGGCATGGCCTCCCTTCCTGCAGCAGAGGCTGGCACAGAGGCATTGCTTCCTCTGGGAAACACTGCCTTCCGCACATCCTCTCCATCCACCTCTGGAGAAAAGGACAGCTCTGTCATATCAAATCCTTCCCCATTGGGGAGGTGGCATTTTCAGGACGCAATGCTTGTCAAAGACACAGTTAAGGATCTGGAATCCCTATGAACATTTTGGGTGGGACAGGGCCAACTCTAATTGAAACATCTGCCCTTCCTGATCTGCCTCAAGACTGGGAAACTGCAGAGGGTATTAGGGATCTCTCTTTGGGCTCCCTGTCAGGTGATGCCCAGAGCCTTCCTGCAGAGCCTGGGGAGAAGCTGCAGCCAGGCCAGGCTGGCAAACAGCCCTGCAGGGTGTGAAAGCAGCAGCGGGGCAGCCAGGCTGCCATGGATCCCTTCCCGCTGTGCCGGGCACGGCGTGTCCAGGTGTGCAGAGAAAGGCCCCGGCTGCTGAGCCTCAGGAGGAGCCTCAGGGACAGGCACCCACCACGCCCTTTGTGCAGTTCCTTCACGATTTTCTTCAGGATGTCGTTTGATTCAAGTGATTCCTTCTGTCCTGTGGCTTTCTTCTTCCCTTTCGGAGGACCTGAACAGAAAGGATTTCCATTTCCCAGGAACAGATCCCACAAACCCAGGGCTCAGCCTGTGGGCTCAGCAGGGACACACGACTCACCCCTCTGATGGGAGCTGGCCTTGCTTGCAGTAACCAGCAAGGAAGCTGCAGAATTCCTCCCTGCAGGCACACCTGTAACTCAACAGCCACAGAAGCTTCTGTCACCCCTGCCCCCCTGGCCAAGCTTTGGCTCTGAGCTGGCAGCTCTCCCAGGGGGGAAAGGCCTTCACCTACCCTCACCATCTCCCAGAGGCTCAGTCTTGGATGTGGGTTGGGAAGCCAGATCACCTCTGTGAACAGGTTCACCTGCAGGGAAAGGCAGGACAGAAGAGCTCCCGTGGCACTGCAGGAGATCCTCAGGCTCCCTGGGCCGGCCAAGGAGCCGCACAAGGCACAGCCCCGGGGCACAGCCCTGGGCCCGGCCCCTTCCCTCTCTGCTCTTCTCCGTGGCTGCACAGAGCACACGCAGGGACACCCTGGCATTGCACAGGGAAGGGCATTGACAGCTAAATGCTCCTTCCTCCCACTGGCACCATCCTGGGGATCACTCAGGGCTCCAGAAGGGAGCAGGGCAAGGTGTCCTGAACCCTTCAGCCCTGACGCAACTATAATGAAAATGGCACATGGGTGAGCTCTTGCCACAATGCCACTGATTATTCTCTCAGTAAAAAAGAAATTCAGCACTTGCCTCCAGCGTTCTCCAACATGTTCAAAGTGTTGTTCACCAGTAATTCTAAATATTCTAATTCATGACCCAGATCTAGAAGAGAGCAGAAATCAGAACCATTTCCATGGTGTGCTGGGATCCCCTTCTGCCTCAGGGAACTGGGCACTGCAAGGGGCTTGGGTAAGGCCGTGGGAGCCAGATGTCAATGGACATGGCCAGAGCTGCCCAGGGGCCTGGGGAGCTCTGGGCTGGCTCTGGTCACTCTCCACACTCTTTGCAGGCCCCTGTGCACCATCCCTGAAGGTGCTGCTGGAGCAGCTCAGGTCCCTGGGAGCTCTCTCCCTCCCAGAGGAAGCCCTGCCCACACCCTGGGGAAAACCCTGCCCAAGGCTTCCCGGGGAGAAGGGAGCGCTGTCCCGGGAAAGGGGAGCCCGGCCGCCGGCTCACCTGCTCCCCGCGCTGGCCACGGAGCAGCCTGGGCAGCCCTGGCAGGCAGGGCCACTGCCAGCAGGAGCAGGAGCCAGAGGCGCAGAGCAAGGGCCATGGTGCCTTGCCCTCTGCCAGTGCCCAGCTCTTGCTGCCACCACTGTCCTGACGCCGCTGTCCCAGTGTCAGCACCGCTGCTGCCGCCGCCGCTGCTGCCACAGCAGTTGTGCTCCAGGAGCGACTGAGTGCTCCTTGTGGTGCTGTGCAACCACGGGGCTCTGGCACCTCTGTGACCTCACAGCTGCTGTGACCTCAGCCTGCTCTGTCCTCAGTGCCTCCTGTGACCTCAGAGCCTGGTGTGATCTCAGAGCTGCTCTGACCTCCGAGCCTCCTGTGACCTCCGAGCCTCCTGTGACCTCAGAGCCTGGTGTGACCTCAGAGCTGCTCTGACCTCAGAGCCTGCTGTGATCTCAGAGCCTGGTGTGACCTCAGAGCTGCTCTGACGTTAGAACTGCTGTGACCTCAGAGCTGCCGTGACCTCATGGCCTCAGCTGTACCCCCAGAGTGTGCCCCCATCTGTACTAATGGACTGCCTTGAGTGGAAATGTTTGGCTCCATCAAAGGCCCATGGCTCAGCAAAACCTTTGTTTGCCTGCTGACACTGCTGGTCAGGCTGTGTCCCTGGAGATGCTCGCCTTGGCTCCCCTCCTTTCCGGGCCATGCCACAGGAGGAGGTCCTGGCCCAGTGACCCCCCTGCAGGAAATGCTCCCTCAGCCCAGGGTCACTCAGCATGGGCTCCCCCAGCCCCTCGGGGCCCCGCCGCTGGTCACAGCAGCCCCTGCCTGGCTCCTGCCTGCCCACACCGTGGGCATCCACGGCTGCTGCTGGACATGGAGCTCAGCCAGTGCTGCTGCCCTGAGGGCTTTGCTGGGGGTAAACACCCAGACAGAGCTGTGACAACTCCATTTCTTTATTGGAACAGAAGAGCTGATCCTGGAAGCTCTCAGTCAAGGTTCCATTGAGCACTTCCAAATAATTTCCTGGCTGAAATAGATGGCCAAACATGCCCTTATCACAAGCAAACAGCGTGTTCCCTGACAGAAACCCCTTCCAGTGCCCTTCTGGGAGTTGAGAACATGTGTGCTGTGTGCTGTTGTGGCTGCATCTGCGGGAGCAATGGGAGCGTAAGCCCGTGCTGTGCCCCAGTGCTGAGCTGGCAGCACGGTGGATACTCCAGCACGTTCTGTGTTTCCCCCAGAGCTGGGGCCTGCAGGCACCTTGGTGCCCCTTGGCACAGGCTGTGCCAGCCAGCAAAGCCCACAAGGCCGGGAGCAGAGCCCGGGGGCAGCAGGAAGCTGAGAGAACCCCCTGCCCTAGAACAGAGGGAGTTCTTCCAGAAGCTGAGACGGCGACTTTAAGAGACTCCCACTGTGCTCAAAGTTTGCCTCTGAAGACTAAGAGATGAGATTTTTTTGTAAGAAATCTCAGATAATATCTGGCAGAAGGTTTTAGGTAATTTGCTTGTGACTAGGTACAAATCTCCAGTGGAAAAAGAGCCTCTCCAGTAGGCTGTGTGTCTTGGGGTGTCTTAGTTCTTCCTACAGTAAAGATTAACAATTAAATGTGATTTTATTTTTTATTCCAAAAGTGTAAAACTATTCAAAGTTTTTCAGAATTCTACAACTACTTTGAAAAATCCTAAACTACTACTATGCAAACAGGGAAGTATTTGGGGATTTCTTACTGAAATTTTTTTTTCTAAATATTGCTAAAAGTGAAAAACAACAACAAAATGGGCTCACTTTCTCTGAGAAGCCCTGTGCCCAGCTACTGCCTGCCCAGCCCAGGCTGTGCCCAGACAAGGAGCTCTGCCTGTGCTGGTGGTACCACCACACCAGAGCTGAAGCCCAGAGATGTTGCTGGACACTATGGGGACAGAGGCTCCTGCTCTGCATGGTGGCAGCTGCTTCTGCACAGCAAGGAATTGGTCATGGAGCTGTGGCAGGGACAGTGGACACGCGCAAGGACAGGATAAATGACAGGTCCAGCTGTCCCTGACTGAGGTGTTCGGCTGCTCCTGTGAAGCTGCAGGGCTGCTCCTGTGGAGAGAGGAGGTGTCAGAGGCCCCAGCTGCTGGTGGCACACAGGGACCCTCCTGCACAGCAGGGCCCAGAGCTGGCACAGCCCCCAGCACGGCTGCAGCTGCTGGCACACCTTGGCCCAGCTGCACAGCTGCCCCTCCAGGCCCCGGCCAGCAGGGCATGGCTCTGGGCAGGCTCCCTGGCCAGGAGCGGGCCCCGGGGCGCCTCTGCCTTGCCAGGGCAAGCTGCTCCTGCTCTTTCTGCTCCCCACCTTGCTTTGCCTCTGCCTGCTGCGCCTGGGGTTGCTCTTGGCCAGGATTAATAATCAGTGATTATTCTGTCAGGACAGGGCCAGGGAGAAATTGCCTCCAGCATGCACCGTGATCTTCACACTGTGACTGACCAGGACTCCCAGTCAATGCAGATCTCGATCCCAGTGCACACGGGAACATCGATCTGAGCCATTTTCACGGTGTGCTGGGCTCTCCGTCTGCTTTAGGGAACTGGGCACTGCAAGGAGCTCCTCAGTGAGAGAAGCCAGCAGCTCAGCTGTAACCGCGGGTGCCTCCTGTGCCCCAGGGAAGGGCCACGGCTGTAAATGTGCGTCTGGCTGAGCTCGGGGCCAGGGCGTAGCCAGGCCCTTGTTGTGCCTCCGGCGCTGCTCGGCAGCTCCATCGGAGCCCGCGGCCGCGGCCCTTCCCCGCCGGGGCTGAGCCGGCCCGGCCCGGCCGCGGGACCCGGCCCGACGAGGGCGCCGCGGCTCCAGAGGCCCCGCCCGGCCCTCAGGGGATGGGCTCCGCCCGCCGCCGGGCCCGCGGGCTTTCTGGAAGCTTCCTCCCACCTCTGCACAACCTCCACCCACAGTGTGTCCCTTTGCTGTGCCGAGAAGACTAAAAACACCCTCTCTAGTGTAACCCTGCTGCACAGCTCCTGAGGGACCCCTGCACACCTTAGCAGAGACCATAAATATTCCTTTGTGCCTCAGGAGGGATCCATGCACACCTTAGCAGAGACCATAAATATTCCCTTTGTGCCTCAGGAGGGATCCATGCACACCTTAGCAGAGACCATAAATATTCCCTTTGTGCCTCAGGAGGGATCCCTGCACACCTTTGGAGAGCCCAAAATGTCCCTTTGTGCCTCAGGAGGGATCCCTGCACACCTTTGGAGAGACCATAAATATCCCCTTGTGCCTCAGGAGGGATCCCTGCACACCTTAGGAGAGCCCAAAATGTCCCTCTGTGCCTCCCAAGGAATCCGTTCACACCTTTGGAGAAAGCCCCCAACAGCCCGGTGTGCTCACCAAAGAATCCAGCCCCCTGCCCGCCCAGGGAAGGACTCAGCTCCTCTCCAAGGCCTTGAGGGCAGCCGCTAGACTGCCACGTAAATCACCAGGAACTCAAGAGCCTGGCCAGCCTTACAGAGGTCTCCAGTCAGCTGTATGCCACAGAAGAGACCTCAAATGCCCTAAGAACCTCATGGGGAACCCCAGCCACATGCAGCACTTACAAAGGACGCAAAGCCCTGCATGTCCTACTGGAAACACCAACATTGCCCCCGTGTTCCTCACAAGGGACCCCGGTCATCTGCCAGCCATCCAGGGGTCCCCACCCATCACCTGCAGGCCATTCGAAGCCAGGTCTGCCATTAACTGCAGCCAGCCCCGTGTTCCCTGACAGAAACCCCTTCCAGTGCACTTCTGGGAGTCAGGAACACGTGTGCTGTGTGCTGTTGTGGTGCTGGGGGCATCTGCGGGAGCAATGGGAGCGTGAGCCCGTGCTGTGCCCCAGTGCTGAGCTGGCAGCACGGTGGATACTCCAGCACGTTCTGTGTTTCCCCCAGAGTTGGGGCCTGCAGGCACCTTGGTGCCCCTTGGCACAGGCTGTGCCAGCCAGCAAAGCCCACAAGGCCGGGAGCAGAGCCCGGGGGCAGCAGGAAGCTGAGAGAACCCCCTGCCCTAGAACAGAGGGAGTTCTTCCAGAAGCAGAGATGGTGACTTTAAGAGACTCCCACTGTGCTCAAAGTTTGCCTCTGAAGACTAAGAGTTGAGATTTTCTTGTAAGAAATCCCAGATAATATCTGGCAGAAGGTTTTAGGTAATTTGCTTGTGACTAGGTACAAATCTCCAGTGGGAAGAGATGCTCTCCAGTAGACTGGGTGTCTTGGAGCGTTTTAGTTCTTCTAAGAGAAAAGATTACCAATTAAATGCAATTTTATTTTTTATTCTAGAAGTGTAAAAAAATTCCCAGAATTCTAAAACTACTTTGAAGAATTCAGAACTATTTTGCAAAAAAAGAAGAAACATTTCAGAGTTTGTTTTTACAAAAAAAAAAAAACAACAAATGGTAAATATTTCAAAAAGCTCCTAATGTCTAAAAAATTCTAATTTCTAAAAATGAAAAAGAAATTCTACAAATCTCTGATTTCTAAAAATTAAATGTTATGGGAGCCCGATGCATGGCTGCTGCCTCCACAGCCCTGGCTGTGCCCAGACAAGGGGCTCTGCCAGTGCTCCAGGTGGTACCATCCGGGCCCCACAGGTGAAACCAAAAGGTGCTGGTCTTCAAGCTGTGCCCTGGCAGGAGGGCTGCACGTCCTGTCCTGCCCGGGCCCCAGGGCCAGCACCTTCAGGGCCAGAGGCTGCTGTTCTGATTTGTGGCGGCGAAGCAATCAGCCGATAATGCAGCCGGGGCAGGGGCGTTGGACACGGCCTTGGAGATGGAGAAAATTGGGTACTGTTCGCCCTGACTGAGGTTTTCAGCTGCTCCTGTGAAGCTGCAGGGCTGCTCCTGTGGAGAGAGGAGGTGTCAGAGGCCCCAGCTGCTGGTGGCACACAGGGACCCTCCTGCACAGCAGGGCCCAGAGCTGGCACAGCCCCCAGCACGGCTGCAGCTGCTGGCACACCTTGGCCCAGCTGCACAGCTGCCCCTCCAGGCCCCGGCCAGCAGGGCATGGCTCTGGGCAGGCTCCCTGGCCAGGAGCGGGCCCCGGGGCGCCTCTGCCTTGCCAGGGCAAGCTGCTCCTGCTCTTTCTGCTCCCCACCTTGCTTTGCCTCTGCCTTCTGCGCCTGGGGTTGCTCTTGGCCAAGATTAATAATCAGTGATTATTCTGTCAGGACAGGGCCAGTGAGAAATTGCCTCCAGCATGCACCGTGATCTTCACACTGTGACTGACCAGGACTCCCAGTCAATGCAGATCTCGATCCCAGTGCACACGGGAACATCGATCTGAGCCATTTTCACGGTGTGCTGGGCTCTCCGTCTGCTTTAGGGAACTGGGCACTGCAAGGAGCTCCTCAGTGAGAGAAGCCAGCAGCTCAGCTGTAACCGCGGGTGCCTCCTGTGCCCCAGGGAAGGGCCGCGGCTGTAAATGTGCGTCTGGCTGAGCTCGGGGCCAGGGCGTAGCCAGGCCCTTGTTGTGCCTCCGGCGCTGCTCGGCAGCTCCATCGGAGCCCGCGGCCGCGGCCCTTCCCCGCCGGGGCTGAGCCGGCCCGGCCCGGCCGCGGGACCCGGCCCGACGAGGGCGCCGCGGCTCCAGAGGCCCCGCCCGGCCCTCAGGGGATGGGCTCCGCCCGCCGCCGGGCCCGCGGGCTTTCTGGAAGCTTCCTCCCACCTCTGCACAACCTCCACCCACAGTGTGTCCCTTTGCTGTGCCGAGAAGACTAAAAACACCCTCTCTAGTGTAACCCTGCTGCACAGCTCCTGAGGGACCCCTGCACACCTTAGCAGAGACCATAAATATTCCTTTGTGCCTCAGGAGGGATCCATGCACACCTTAGCAGAGACCATAAATATTCCCTTTGTGCCTCAGGAGGGATCCATGCACACCTTTGGAGAGCCCAAAATGTCCCTTTGTGCCTCAGGAGGGATCCCTGCACACCTTAGGAGAGACCATAAATATTCCCTTTGTGCCTCAGGAGGGATCCCTGCACACCTTAGGAGAGCCCAAAATGTCCCTCTGTGCCTCCCAAGGAATCCGTTCACACCTTTGGAGAAAGCCCCCAACAGCCCGGTGTGCTCACCAAAGAATCCAGCCGCCTGCCCGCCCAGGGAAGGACTCAGCTCCTCTCCAAGGCCTTGAGGGCAGCCGCTAGACTGCCACGTAAATCACCAGGAACTCAAGAGCCTGGCCAGCCTTACAGAGGTCTCCAGTCAGCTGTATGCCACAGAAGAGACCTCAAATGCCCTAAGAACCTCATGGGGAACCCCAGCCACATGCAGCATTTACAAAGGACCCAAAGCCCTGCATGTCCAGCCCAGGAGCCTTGTGCCCAAACAAGGAGCTCTGCCTGTGCTGGTGGTACCACCACACCAGAGCTGAAGCCCAGAGATGTTGCTGGACACTATGGGGACAGAGGCTCCTGCTCTGCATGGTGGTGGCTGCTTCTGCACAGCAAGGAATTGGTCATGGAGCTGTGGCAGGGACAGTGGACACGCGCAAGGACAGGATAAATGACAGGTCCAGCTGTCCCTGACTGAGGTGTTCGGCCGCTCCTGTGAAGCTGCAGGGCTGCTCCTGTGGAGAGAGGAGGTGTCAGAGGCCCCAGCTGCTGGTGGCACACAGGGACCCTCCTGCACAGCAGGGCCCAGAGCTGGCACAGCCCCCAGCACGGCTGCAGCTGCTGGCACACCTTGGCCCAGCTGCACAGCTGCCCCTCCAGGCCCCGGCCAGCAGGGCATGGCTCTGGGCAGGCTCCCTGGCCAGGAGCGGGCCCCGGGGCGCCTCTGCCTTGCCAGGGCAAGCTGCTCCTGCTCTTTCTGCTCCCCACCTTGCTTTGCCTCTGCCTGCTGCGCCTGGGGTTGCTCTTGGCCAGGATTAATAATCAGTGATTATTCTGTCAGGACAGGGCCAGTGAGAAATTGCCTCCAGCATGCACCGTGATCTTCACACTGTGACTGACCAGGACTCCCAGTCAATGCAGATCTCGATCCCAGTGCACACGGGAACATCGATCTGAGCCATTTTCACGGTGTGCTGGGCTCTCCGTCTGCTTTGGGGAACTGGGCACTGCAAGGAGCTCCTCAGTGAGAGAAGCCAGCAGCTCAGCTGTAACCGCGGGTGCCTCCTGTGCCCCAGGGAAGGGCCGCGGCTGTAAATGTGCGTGTGGCTGAGCTCGGGGCCAGGGCGTAGCCAGGCCCTTGTTGTGCCTCCGGCGCTGCTCGGCAGCTCCATCGGAGCCCGCGGCCGCGGCCCTTCCCCGCCGGGGCTGAGCCGGCCCGGCCCGGCCGCGGGACCCGGCCCGACGAGGGCGCCGCGGCTCCAGAGGCCCCGCCCGGCCCTCAGGGGATGGGCTCCGCCCGCCGCCGGGCCCGCGGGCTTTCTGGAAGCTTCCTCCCACCTCTGCACAACCTCCACCCACTGTGTGTCCCTTTGCTGTGCCGAGGAGACTAAAAACACCCTCTCTAGTGTAACCCTGCTGCACAGCTCCTGAGGGACCCCTGCACACCTTAGCAGAGACCATAAATATTCCTTTGTGCCTCAGGAGGGGTCCTTGCACACCTTAGGAGAGACCATAAATATTCCTTTGTGCCTCAGGAGGGATCATTGCACACCTTAGGAGAGACCATAAATATTCCCTTTGTGCCTCAGGAGGGATCCCTGCACACCTTAGGAGAGCCCAAAATGTCCCTCTGTGCCTCCCAAGGAATCCGTTCACACCTTTGGAGAAAGCCCCCAACAGCCCGGTGTGCTCACCAAAGAATCCAGCCCCCTGCCCGCCCAGGGAAGGACTCAGCTCCTCTCCAAGGCCTTGAGGGCAGCCGCTAGACTGCCACGTAAATCACCAGGAACTCAAGAGCCTGGCCAGCCTTACAGAGGTCTCCAGTCAGCTGTATGCCACAGAAGAGACCTCAAATGCCCTAAGAACCTCATGGGGAACCCCAGCCACATGCAGCACTTACAAAGGACCCAAAGCCCTGCATGTCCTACTGGAAACACCAACATTGCCCCCGTGTTCCTCACAAGGGACCCCAGTCATCTGCCAGCCGTCCAGAGGTCCCCCCCCATCACCTGCAGGCCATTCGAAGCCAGGTCTGCCATTAACTGCAGCCAGCCCCGTGTTCCCTGACAGAAACCCCTTCCAGTGCCCTTCTGGGAGTCAGGAACACGTGTCTGTGTGCTGTTGTGGTGCTGGGGACATCTGTGGGAGCAATGGGAGCGTGAGCCCGTGCTGTGCCCCAGTGCTGAGCTGGCAGCACGGTGGATACTCCAGCACGTTCTGTGTTTCCCCCAGAGCTGGGGCCTGCAGGCACCTTGGTGCCCCTTGGCACAGGCTGTGCCAGCCAGCAAAGCCCACAAGGGCAGGAGCAGAGCCCGGGGGCAGCAGGAAGCTGAGAGAACCCCCTGCCCTAGAACAGAGGGAGTTCTTCCAGAAGCAGAGATGGTGACTTTAAGAGACTCCCACTGTGCTCAAAGTTTGCCTCTGAAGACTAAGAGTTGAGATTTTCTTGTAAGAAATCCCAGATAATATCTGGCAGAAGGTTTTAGGTAATTTGCTTGTGACTAGGTACAAATCTCCAGTGGGAAGAGATGCTCTCCAGTAGACTGGGTGTCTTGGAGCGTTTTAGTTCTTCTAAGAGAAAAGATTACCAATTAAATGCAATTTTATTTTTTATTCTAGAAGTGTAAAAAAATTCCCAGAATTCTAAAACTACTTTGAAGAATTCAGAACTATTTTGCAAAAAAAGAAGAAACATTTCAGAGTTTGTTTTTACAGAAAAAAAAAACAACAAATGGTAAATATTTCAAAAAGCTCCTAATGTCTAAAAAATTCTAATTTCTAAAAATGAAAAAGAAATTCTACAAATCTCTGATTTCTAAAAATTAAATGTTATGGGAGCCCGATGCATGGCTGCTGCCTCCACAGCCCTGGCTGTGCCCAGACAAGGGGCTCTGCCAGTGCTCCAGGTGGTACCATCCGGGCCCCACAGGTGAAACCAAAAGGTGCTGGTCTTCAAGCTGTGCCCTGGCAGGAGGGCTGCACGTCCTGTCCTGCCCGGGCCCCAGGGCCAGCACCTTCAGGGCCAGAGGCTGCTGTTCTGATTTGTGGCGGCGAAGCAATCAGCCGATAATGCAGCCGGGGCAGGGGCGTTGGACACGGCCTTGGAGATGGAGAAAATTGGGTACTGTTCGCCCTGACTGAGGTTTTCAGCTGCTCCTGTGAAGCTGCAGGGCTGCTCCTGTGGAGAGAGGAGGTGTCAGAGGCCCCAGCTGCTGGTGGCACACAGGGACCCTCCTGCACAGCAGGGCCCAGAGCTGGCACAGCCCCCAGCACGGCTGCAGCTGCTGGCACACCTTGGCCCAGCTGCACAGCTGCCCCTCCAGGCCCCGGCCAGCAGGGCATGGCTCTGGGCAGGCTCCCTGGCCAGGAGCGGGCCCCGGGGCGCCTCTGCCTTGCCAGGGCAAGCTGCTCCTGCTCTTTCTGCTCCCCACCTTGCTTTGCCTCTGCCTGCTGCGCCTGGGGCTGCTCTTGGCCAGACAGCCTCAGTGGGAGGCAGCACTGGCTGCAGCCCCAGCGGGCTCCCCAGGACAAGGCCCAGCAATTAAGAGACCAATTAAAGCACTGGGCAGCAGCAGAACCCTCAGCAGAGTTATTTGGACATCCACTGACTGTCCACAGCTCCACAGCAGCCTCACTGGGAATGTTCCCTGCCTGCAGTAGACTTCCCAAAGAAGCTGCTTGAGGGGAAGGTGAACAAAAACACTCACCATTTTCTCTTCCAGCTATACCCGATTCCAATGCAGCACAAAATGAAGACAAGCTCCAGAAAAAGCAGGCCTGTCATTAGCATCAGCCAGCCCCATGTTCCTATACAGAGACCACTCCCAGTGCCCTTCTGGGAGTCAGGAACACGAGTTGTGGCTGCATCTGCGGGAGCAATGGGAGCGTGAGCCCGTGCTGTGCCCCAGTGCTGAGCTGGCAGCACGGTGGATACTCCAGCACGTTCTGTGTTTCCCCCAGAGCTGGGGCCTGCAGGCACCTTGGTGCCCCTTGGCACAGGCTGTGCCAGCCAGCACAGCCCACAAGGCCGGGAGCAGAGCCCGGGGGCAGCGCAGCTCTTTGGGCAGTGGCTCCTTGGAGGGGCACGGGCCAGAGCCATCCCTGAGCAGCCACTGCCACCCCCGCCCCTCCCTGCCCCGTGACAGCTCCCCCAGCCCAAGGGGACGGAGTCAGGCCCTGTCAGGAGCCAGGGCAGCCCCTGCCCAGCCGGGAGCCAGGGCTGGCTCTGGCCCTGGGCTCGTGGCTCCCGCTCGGGGCTGCTCCTGTGCCTGGGGCCTCTGGGCGCTCAGGGCCAGCTCCGGGAGCAGCTGCAGCGGGAGGGACCTTGGGCCACCAGTCCCCTTTCCCAGGGGCTGGGAGGCAGCTCCAGAGGCCTCGAGGCCCAGGTGCCTCCAGCTTTGGCTGCTGCTGGGCCGTGCAAGGGTGGGTGCTGGGGGAAGAGCTGCTGCCACACAGCCCCAGTGAGGGCTGAGCAATTACCTTCTTTAACTGTGTCTGTGTCTGTGCCTGGCATCGCCTTCCTTTTGGAAACAGGGGCTGCCATTGAGCCACTGCTTCCTCTGGGAAACACCTTCTGTAGAGCATTTTGGTCCATCACTTGAGAAAGGAAGGGGGACAGCTGGATCAGATAGAACAATTCCCCATTTTGCTGCTGGCATCTTCAGGGCGTCATGCTTATCAAAAATGGGGATACGATTCACAAAACTTTGGGGCTTTGTGGCTGGGCCAGGGCTCTCCCCCACCCAAAGGAGCTGCCAGTCCTGAACAGAAGTCGTGAGGGGAGCGTGCAGGGTGAGGGCACACACGTGCACAACTCTGTCCTGGCACCTGCAGCGATGCCCCCCTGGCTGAGCTTTGGCTCTGAGCTGGCAGCTCTCCCAGGGACAAAGACCTTGGCTTACCCTGATTATCACCCAGAGGCTCAATCCTGAACGTAGGCTGTGAAGCCAGATCACCCTTGGGAACAGGTTCACCTGCAGGGAAAGGCAGGACAGAAGAGCTCCCGTGGCACTGCAGGAGATCCTCAGGCTCCCTGGGCCGGCCAAGGAGCCGCACAAGGCACAGCCCCGGGGCACAGCCCTGGGCCCGGCCCCTTCCCTCTCTGCTCTTCTCCGTGGCTGCACAGAGCACACGCAGGGACACCCTGGCATTGCACAGGGAAGGGCATTGACAGCTAAATGCTCCTTCCTCCCACTGGCACCATCCTGGGGATCACTCAGGGCTCCAGAAGGGAGCAGGGCAAGGTGTCCTGAACCCTTCAACCCTGAGATTACGTGAAGGGAAATGGCACATGGGTGAGCTCTTGCCACAGTGACACTGGTTGTTCCATGAGGAAAGGTGGATTGCAAACTTGCCTCCTGCATCTGGCAAGGTCTTCAAACCACCATTCACCAGCGCTTCCAGAGAATGCAAGCTGCGATCCCAATCTAGAAGGGAGCAGAGATCAGAAGCATTTCCATGGTGTGCTGGGATCCCCTTCCGCCTCAGGGAACTGGGCACTGCAAGGGGCTTGGGTAAGGCCGTGGGAGCCAGATGTCAATGGACATGGCCAGAGCTGCCCAGGGGCCTGGGGAGCTCTGGGCTGGCTCTGGTCACTCTCCACACTCTTTGCAGGCTCTGTGCACCATCCCTGTGAGGGGCGGCTGGAGCAGCCCAGGGTCCCTGGAAACTTTTTTTCCCCTAAAGCCCTGAGAAAATCTACAGCAGGCTGTTTGAAAAGTTTTCCTTATTTGACCTCTCCCTCTCGTGGGACAGCTCTCCCAGCCCAAGGGGACCCAGGGCAGCCCCTGCCCATTCGGGAGCCAGGGCTGGCTCTGGCCCTGGGCTCGTGGCTCCCGCTCGGGGCTGCTCCTGTGCCTGGGGCCTCTGGGCACTCAGGGCCAGCTCCGGGAGCAGCTGCAGCGGGAGGGACCTTGGGCCACCAGTCCCCTTTCCCAGGGGCTGGGAGGCAGCTCCAGAGGCCTCGAGGCCCAGGTGCCTCCAGCTTTGGCTGCTGCTGGGCCGTGCAAGGGTGGGTGCTGGGGGAAGAGCTGCTGCCACACAGCCCCAGTGAGGGCTGAGCCAGCACAGAAATTACCTCCTGTGGCTGTGCCCGTGCCTGGCATTGCCTCCCTTCCTTCAGCAAATGCCGCCTTCCAGAGAGCCTCTGTGTCCATCCCTTGAGGAAGGAAGAGGCACAGCTGAATCAGATGGAACCATTACACACTGGGGAGGAGGGATCTTCAAGTTGCAACAAGTGTCAAAGACATGGATAAGGATTAGGAAAAGGCCCAGGATCTTGGGGCTGTGACAGGGCTCTCTCTTGTCCCAACCACCAGCCCTCCTGATGTGCCCAGAGACTGGGGAACTGCAGGGATCTCAGGGTGTGCACGGCCCGTGGTGCAGTTTGGGCTCCCTGTCAGCTGATGCCCAGAGCCTTCCTGCAGAGCCTGGGGAGAAGCTGCAGCCAGGCCAGGCTGGCAAACAGCCCTGCAGGGTGTGAAAGCAGCAGCGGGGCAGCCAGGCTGCCATGGATCCCTTCCCGCTGTGCCGGGCACGGCGTGTCCAGGTGTGCAGAGAAAGGCCCCGGCTGCTGAGCCTCAGGAGGAGCCTCAGGGACAGGCACCCACCTTGTCCTTTCTGCAGCATTTCCTTCATTTGCCTCATCAGTTCAGATGGGTCATTGGGTTTCCTTGGTCCTGTGGCTTTGTTCTTCCCTTTTGGAGGACCTGAACAGAAAGGATTTCCATTTCCCAGGAATGGATCCCACAAACCCAGGGCTCAGCCTGTGGGCTCAGCAGGGACACACGACTCACCCCTGCGATGGGAGCTGGGCTTGCGTGTAGCAACCAGGAAAGGAGCTCCAGAATGCCCCTCTGCAGGCACACCTGTAACTCAACAGCCACAGCAACTTCTGTCACCTGGTTCCTGCCAGGTTGTCAATGATTATTGCTTGATGGGACAGTGAGAACATACCTGCAGGAGGCTTCAAAGGCTTCAAAACTTTATTCAGCCAATCTAATGGTGAAACATTCCCAGGAACCTCATCTAGAAGGGAGCAGAGATCAGAACCATTTCCATGGTTCCCCTTCTGCCTCAGGGAACTGGGCACTGCAAGGGGCTTGGGTAAGGCCGTGGGAGCCAGATGTCAATGGACCTGGCCAGAGCTGCCCAGGGGCCTGGGGAGCTCTGGGCTGGCTCTGGTCACTCTCCACACTCTTTGCAGGCCCTGTGCACCATCCCTGTGAGGGGGGCACCAATCAAGCAGCAGAGATGGCAGCTCAAGGCTCAGCAGGGCCCAGGCCCAGAGGCACAGCAATTACCTCCTGTGACTGTGCCTGGCATGGCCTCCCTTCCTGCAGCAGAGGCTGGCACGGAGCCACTGCTTCCATTGGGAAACACCACGTTCAGCACAGCTTTTTGGTCCTTCTCTGGAGAAAGAAAGTGTTACAGCTGCATCAGATGGAAACAATCCGCAGAAAGGAGGTTTCATTTTCAGGAGACAGTGCTTGTCAATGACATCAATAAGTATCAGGAACTCATATAAAGTTTTGAGATTGGCAAGGGCACTCCCTTCTCCAAACAGCTGCAATTTCTGATCTGTCTAGAGACCATGAAATTGCAGGGATCTCAGGGTGTGCACGGCCCGTGGTGCAGTTTGGGCTCCCTGTCAGCTGATGCCCAGAGCCTTCCTGCAGAGCCTGGGGAGAAGCTGCAGCCAGGCCAGGCTGGCAAACAGCCCTGCAGGGTGTGAAAGCAGCAGCGGGGCAGCCAGGCTGCCATGGATCCCTTCCCGCTGTGCCGGGCACGGCGTGTCCAGGTGTGCAGAGAAAGGCCCCGGCTGCTGAGCCTCAGGAGGAGCCTCAGGGACAGGCACCCACCACGCCCTTTGTGCAGTTCCTTCACGATTTTCTTCAGGATGTCATTTGATTCAAGTGATTCCTTCTGTCCTGGAGCTTTGTTCTTCTCTCTTGAAGGACCTGAACAGAAAGGATTTCCATTTCCCAGGAACAAACCCCACAAACCCAGGGCTCAGGCTGTGGGCTCAGCAGGGACACACGACTCACCCCTGGGATGGGAGCTGGGCTTGCGTGCAGTAACCCGGAAAGGAGCTCCAGAATGCCCCTCTGCAGGCACACCTGTAACTCAACAGCCACAGCAACTTCTGTCACCTGGTTCCTGCCAGGTTGTCAATGATTATTGCTTGATGGGACAGTGAGAACATACCTGCAGGAGGCCCAGAGGGCTTCAAAACTTCATTCAGCCAATCTAATGGTGAAACATTCCCAGGAACCCCATCTAGAAGGGAGCAGAGATCAGAACCATTTCCATGGTGTGCTGGGATCCCCTTCTGCCTCAGGGAACTGGGCACTGCAAGGGGCTTGGGTAAGGCCGTGGGAGCCAGATGTCAATGGACATGGCCAGAGCTGCCAGGGGCCTGGGGAGCTCTGGGCTGGCTCTGGTCACTCTCCACACTCTTTGCAGGCCCTGGGCACCATCCCTGTGAGGGGGGCACCAATCAGGCAGCAGAGATGGCAGCTCAAGGCTCAGCAGGGCCCAGGCCCAGAGGCACAGCAATTACCTCCTGTGACTGTGCCTGGCATGGCCTCCCTTCCTGCAGCAGAGGCTGGCACGGAGCCACTGCTTCCTCCAGGAAACCTTGCCTTCCGCAAATCATCTCGTGCCATCTCTGGAGAAAGGAAGAGAGATAGATGGATCAGGTGGAGCTGTTCCCCAATGGGAAGGTGGCATCTTCAGAAAGCAAGGCCTGTCAAAGACATGAGTAAGGTTCAGGAATTCATCCAAGCTTGGAGCCAGGCCAGGGCCCTCCCTCATCAAATCAGCCCCTGCACCGGATCTACGAGATGACTGAGAAACTGCAGGGATCTCAGGGTGTGCACGGCCCGTGGTGCAGTTTGGGCTCCCTGTCAGCTGATGCCCAGAGCCTTCCTGCAGAGCCTGGGGAGAAGCTGCAGCCAGGCCAGGCTGGCAAACAGCCCTGCAGGGTGTGAAAGCAGCAGCGGGGCAGCCAGGCTGCCATGGATCCCTTCCCGCTGTGCCGGGCACGGCGTGTCCAGGTGTGCAGAGAAAGGCCCCGGCTGCTGAGCCTCGGGAGGAGCCTCAGGGACAGGCACCCACCTTGTCCTTCCTGCAGAATTTCCTTCATTTGCCTCATGAGTTTGGATGGGTCATTGGGTTTCTTTGGTCCTGTGGCTTTGTTCTTCCCTGTTGGAGGACCTTTGGGCAAAGGATTTCCATTTTCCCCTGAAAGGATTCCACAAACCCAGGGCTCAGCCTGTGGCCTCAGCAGGGACACACGACTCACCCCTGCGACGGGAGCTGGGCTTCTGTGCAGTAACCAGCTCAGGTGCTGGAGAATTCCTCCCTGCAGGCACACCTGTAACTCAACAGCCTCAGAAGCTTTCGTCACCCCTGCCCCCCTGGCCGAGCTTTGGCTCTGAGCTGGCAGCTCTCCCAGGGGGGAAAGGCCTTCACCTACCCTCACCATCTCCCAGAGGCTCAGTCTTGGATGTGGGCTGTGAAGCCAGATCACCCTTGGGAACAGGTTCACCTGCAGGGAAAGGCAGGACAGAAGAGCTCCCGTGGCACTGCAGGAGATCCTCAGGCTCCCTGTGCCGGCCAAGGAGCCGCACAAGGCACAGCCCCGGGGCACAGCCCTGGGCCCGGCCCCTTCCCTCTCTGCTCTTCTCCGTGGCTGCACAGAGCACACGCAGGGACACCCTGGCATTGCACAGGGAAGGGCATTGACAGCTAAATGCTCCTTCCTCCCACTGGCACCATCCTGGGGATCACTCAGGGCTCCAGAAGGGAGCAGGGCAAGGTGTCCTGAAACCATCAACCTTCAGAGGAACTTAAGGGAAATGGCACATGGGTGAGCTCTTGCCACAGTGACACTGATTGTTCTGTGAGGAAAGGCACACTGAGAACTTGCCTCCAGCATTCCCTCCAGCAGCCTTCAAGAGTCTCAAGCCGTCATCCAACAGGGCATCCAGAGAATGCAACCTGTGATCCCAGTCTAGAAGTGAGCAGAAATCAGAAGCATTTCCATGGTGTGCTGGGATCCCCTTCTGCCTCAGGGAACTGGGCACTGCAAGGGGGTTGGGTAAGGCCGTGGGAGCCAGATGTCAATGGACATGGCCAGAGCTGCCCAGGGGCCTGGGGAGCTCTGGGCTGGCTCTGGTCACTCTCCACACTCTTTGCAGGCCCTGTGCACCATCCCTGGAGGTGCTGCTGGAGCAGCTCAGGTCCCTGGGGGCTCTCTCCCTCCCAGAGGAAACCCTGCCCACACCCTGGGGAAAACCCTGCCCAAGGCTTCCCGGGGAGAAGGGAGCGCTGTCCCGGGAAAGGGGAGCCAGGCCGCCGGCTCACCTGCTCCCCGCGCTGGCCACGGAGCAGCCTGGGCAGCCCTGGCAGGCAGGGCCACTGCCAGCAGGAGCAGGAGCCAGAGGCGCAGAGCAAGGGCCATGGTGCCTTGCCCTCTGCCAGTGCCCAGCTCTTGCTGCCACCACTGTCCTGACGCCGCTGTCCCAGTGTCAGCACCGCTGCTGCCGCCGCCGCTGCTGCCACAGCAGTTGTGCTCCAGGAGCGACTGAGTGCTCCTTGTGGTGCTGTGCAACCACGGGGCTCTGGCACCTCTGTGACCTCAGAGCTGCTGTGACCTCAGAGCTGCTGTGACCTCAGAGCCTGGTGTGACCTCAGAGCCTGGTGTGACCTCAGAGCTGCTGTGACCTCAGAGCTGCTCTGACCTCATGGCCTCAGCTGTACCCCCAGAGTGTGCCCCCATCTGTACTAATGGACTGCCTTGAGTGGAAATGTTTGGCTCCATCAAAGGCCCATGGCTCAGCAAAACCTTTGTTTTGCCTGCTGACACTGCTGGTCAGGCTGTGTCCCTGGAGATGCTCCCCTTGGCTCCCCTCCTTTCTGGGCCATGCCACAGGAGGAGGTCCTGGCCCAGTGACCCCCCTGCAGGAAATGTGCCCTCAGCCCAGGGTCACTCAGCATGGGCTCCCCCAGCCCCTCGGGGCCCCGCCGCTGGTCACAGCAGCCCCTGCCTGGCTCCTGCCTGCCCACACCGTGGGCATCCACGGCTGCTGCTGGGCATGGAGCTCAGCCAGTGCTGCTGCCCTGAGGGCTTTGCTGGGGGTAAACACCCAGACAGAGCTGTGACAACTCCATTTCTTTATTGGAACAGAAGAGCTGATCCTGGAAGCTCTCAGTCAAGGTTCCATTGAGCACTTCCAAATAATTTCCTGGCTGAAATAGATGGCCAAACATGCCCTTATCACAAGCAAACAGCGTGTTCCCTGACAGAAACCCCTTCCAGTGCCCTTCTGGGAGTTGAGAACATGTGTGCTGTGTGCTGTTGTGGCTGCATCTGCGGGAGCAGTGGGGAGCGTGAGCCCGTGCTGTGCCCCAGTGCTGAGCTGGCAGCACGGTGGATACTCCAGCACGTTCTGTGTTTCCCCCAGAGCTGGGGCCTGCAGACACCTTGGTGCCCCTTGGCACAGGCTGTGCCAGCCAGCAAAGCCCACAAGGGCAGGAGCAGAGCCCGGGGGCAGCAGGAAGCTGAGAGAACCCCCTGCCCTAGAACAGAGGGAGTTCTTCCAGAAGCAGAGATGGTGACTTTAAGAGACTCCAACTGTGCTCAAAGTTTGCCTCTGAAGACTAAGAGATGAGATTTTCCTGTCAGAAATCCCAGAGAATATGTGAGAAAAGGTTTTAGGTAATTTGGTTGTGACTAGGTACAAATCTCCAGTGGAAAAAGAGCCTCTCCAGTAGGCTGTATGTCTTGGGGTGTCTTAGTTCTTCCTACAGTAAAGATTACCAATTAAATGTGATTTTATTTTTTATTCCAAAAGTGTACAACTATTCAAAGTTTTTCAGAATTCTACAACTATTTTGGAAAATCCTAAACTACTACTATGCAAACAGGGAAGTATTTGGGGATTTCTTACTAAATTTTTTTTTTCAATATTTCTAAAAGTGAAAAACAAAACCAAAATGGGCTCACTTTCTCTGAGAAGCCCTGTGCCCAGCTACTGCCTGCCCAGCCCAGGCTGTGCCCAAACAAGGAGCTCTGCCTGTGCTGGTGGTACCACCACACCAGAGCTGAAGCCCAGAGGTGTTGCTGGACACTATGGGGACAGAGGCTCCTGCTCTGCATGGTGGTGGCTGCTTCTGCACAGCAAGGAATTGGTCATGGAGCTGTGGCAGGGACAGTGGACACGCGCAAGGACAGGATAAATGACAGGTCCAGCTGTCCCTGACTGAGGTGTTCGGCTGCTCCTGTGAAGCTGCAGGGCTGCTCCTGTGGAGAGAGGAGGTGTCCGAGGCCCCAGCTGCTGGTGGCACACAGGGACCCTCCTGCACAGCAGGGCCCAGAGCTGGCACAGCCCCCAGCACGGCTGCAGCTGCTGGCACACCTTGGCCCAGCTGCACAGCTGCCCCTCCAGGCCCCGGCCAGCAGGGCATGGCTCTGGGCAGGCTCCCTGGCCAGGAGCGGGCCCCGGGGCGCCTCTGCCTTGCCAGGGCAAGCTGCTCCTGCTCTTTCTGCTCCCCACCTTGCTTTGCCTCTGCCTGCTGCGCCTGGGGTTGCTCTTGGCCAGGATTAATAATCAGTGATTATTCTGTCAGGACAGGGCCAGTGAGAAATTGCCTCCAGCATGCACCGTGATCTTCACACTGTGACTGACCAGGACTCCCAGTCAATGCAGATCTCGATCCCAGTGCACACGGGAACATCGATCTGAGCCATTTTCACGGTGTGCTGGGCTCTCCGTCTGCTTTAGGGAACTGGGCACTGCAAGGAGCTCCTCAGTGAGAGAAGCCAGCAGCTCAGCTGTAACCGCGGGTGCCTCCTGTGCCCCAGGGAAGGGCCGCGGCTGTAAATGTGCGTGTGGCTGAGCTCGGGGCCAGGGCGTAGCCAGGCCCTTGTTGTGCCTCCGGCGCTGCTCGGCAGCTCCATCGGAGCCCGCGGCCGCGGCCCTTCCCCGCCGGGGCTGAGCCGGCCCGGCCCGGCCGCGGGACCCGGCCCGACGAGGGCGCCGCGGCTCCAGAGGCCCCGCCCGGCCCTCAGGGGATGGGCTCCGCCCGCCGCCGGGCCCGCGGGCTTTCTGGAAGCTTCCTCCCACCTCTGCACAACCTCCACCCACAGTGTGTCCCTTTGCTGTGCCGAGAAGACTAAAAACACCCTCTCTAGTGTAACCCTGCTGCACAGCTCCTCAGGGACCCCTGCACACCTTAGCAGAGACCATAAATATTCCTTTGTGCCTCAGGAGGGATCCATGCACACCTTAGCAGAGACCATAAATATTCCCTTTGTGCCTCAGGAGGGATCCATGCACACCTTTGGAGAGCCCAAAATGTCCCTTTGTGCCTCAGGAGGGATCCCTGCACACCTTAGGAGAGACCATAAATATTCCCTTTGTGCCTCAGGAGGGATCCATGCACACCTTTGGAGAGCCCAAAATGTCCCTCTGTGCCTCCCAAGGAATCCGTTCACACCTTTGGAGAAAGCCCCCAACAGCCCGGTGTGCTCACCAAAGAATCCAGCCCCCTGCCCGCCCAGGGAAGGACTCAGCTCCTCTCCAAGGCCGTGAGGGCAGCCGCTAGACTGCCACGTAAATCACCAGGAACTCAAGAGCCTGGCCAGCCTTACAGAGGTCTCCAGTCAGCTGTATGCCACAGAAGAGACCTCAAATGCCCTAAGAACCTCATGGGGAACCCCAGCCACATGCAGCATTTACAAAGGACCCAAAGCCCTGCATGTCCAGCCCAGGAGCCTTGTGCCCAAACAAGGAGCTCTGCCTGTGCTGGTGGTACCACCACACCAGAGCTGAAGCCCAGAGATGTTGCTGGACACTATGGGGACAGAGGCTCCTGCTCTGCATGGTGGTGGCTGCTTCTGCACAGCAAGGAATTGGTCATGGAGCTGTGGCAGGGACAGTGGACACGTGCAAGGACAGGATAAATGACAGGTCCAGCTGTCCCTGACTGAGGTGTTCGGCTGCTCCTGTGAAGCTGCAGGGCTGCTCCTGTGGAGAGAGGAGGTGTCAGAGGCCCCAGCTGCTGGTGGCACACAGGGACCCTCCTGCACAGCAGGGCCCAGAGCTGGCACAGCCCCCAGCACGGCTGCAGCTGCTGGCACACCTTGGCCCAGCTGCACAGCTGCCCCTCCAGGCCCCGGCCAGCAGGGCATGGCTCTGGGCAGGCTCCCTGGCCAGGAGCGGGCCCCGGGGCGCCTCTGCCTTGCCAGGGCAAGCTGCTCCTGCTCTTTCTGCTCCCCACCTTGCTTTGGCTCTGCCCGCTGCGCCTGGGGTTGCTCTTGGCCAGGATTAATAATCAGTGATTATTCTGTCAGGACAGGGCCAGTGAGAAATTGCCTCCAGCATGCACCGTGATCTTCACACTGTGACTGACCAGGACTCCCAGTCAATGCAGATCTCGATCCCAGTGCACACGGGAGCATCAATCTGAGCCATTTTCACGGTGTGCTGGGCTCTCCATCTGCTTTAGGGAACTGGGCACTGCAAGGAGCTCCTCAGTGAGAGAAGCCAGCAGCTCAGCTGTAACCGCGGGTGCCTCCTGTGCCCCAGGGAAGGGCCGCGGCTGTAAATGTGCGTCTGGCTGAGCTCGGGGCCAGGGCGTAGCCAGGCCCTTGTTGTGCCTCCGGCGCTGCTCGGCAGCTCCATCGGAGCCCGCGGCCGCGGCCCTTCCCCGCCGGGGCTGAGCCGGCCCGGCCCGGCCGCGGGACCCGGCCCGACGAGGGCGCCGCAGCTCCAGAGGCCCCGCCCGGCCCTCAGGGGATGGGCTCCGCCCGCCGCCGGGCCCGCGGGCTTTCTGGAAGCTTCCTCCCACCTCTGCACAACCTCCACCCACAGTGTGTCCCTTTGCTGTGCCGAGAAGACTAAAAACACCCTCTCTAGTGTAACCCTGCTGCACAGCTCCTGAGGGACCCCTGCACACCTTAGCAGAGACCATAAATATTCCTTTGTGCCTCAGGAGGGATCCATGCACACCTTAGCAGAGACCATAAATATTCCCTTTGTGCCTCAGGAGGGATCCATGCACACCTTAGCAGAGACCATAAATATTCCCTTTGTGCCTCAGGAGGGATCCCTGCACACCTTTGGAGAGCCCAAAATGTCCCTTTGTGCGTCAGGAGGGATCCCTGCACACCTTTGGAGAGACCATAAATATCCCCTTGTGCCTCAGGAGGGATCCCTGCACACCTTAGGAGAGCCCAAAATGTCCCTCTGTGCCTCCCAAGGAATCCGTTCACACCTTTGGAGAAAGCCCCCAACAGCCCGGTGTGCTCACCAAAGAATCCAGCCGCCTGCCCGCCCAGGGAAGGACTCAGCTCCTCTCCAAGGCCTTGAGGGCAGCCGCTAGACTGCCACGTAAATCACCAGGAACTCAAGAGCCTGGCCAGCCTTACAGAGGTCTCCAGTCAGCTGTATGCCACAGAAGAGACCTCAAATGCCCTAAGAACCTCATGGGGAACCCCAGCCACATGCAGCACTTACAAAGGACCCAAAGCCCTGCATGTCCTACTGGAAACACCAACATTGCCCCCGTGTTCCTCACAAGGGACCCCAGTCATCTGCCAGCCGTCCAGAGGTCCCCCCCCATCACCTGCAGGCCATTCGAAGCCAGGTCTGCCATTAACTGCAGCCAGCCCCGTGTTCCCTGACAGAAACCCCTTCCAGTGCCCTTCTGGGAGTCAGGAACACGTGTGCTGTGTGCTGTTGTGGTGCTGGGGACATCTGTGGGAGCAATGGGAGCGTGAGCCCGTGCTGTGCCCCAGTGCTGAGCTGGCAGCACGGTGGATACTCCAGCACGTTCTGTGTTTCCCCCAGAGTTGGGGCCTGCAGGCACCTTGGTGCCCCTTGGCACAGGCTGTGCCAGCCAGCAAAGCCCACAAGGGCAGGAGCAGAGCCTGGGGGCAGCAGGAAGCTGAGAGAACCCCCTGCCCTAGAACAGAGGGAGTTCTTCCAGAAGCAGAGATGGTGACTTTAAGAGACTCCCACTGTGCTCAAAGTTTGCCTCTGAAGACTAAGAGTTGAGATTTTCTTGTAAGAAATCCCAGATAATATCTGGCAGAAGGTTTTAGGTAATTTGCTTGTGACTAGGTACAAATCTCCAGTGGGAAGAGATGCTCTCCAGTAGACTGGGTGTCTTGGAGCGTTTTAGTTCTTCTAAGAGAAAAGATTACCAATTAAATGCAATTTTATTTTTTATTCTAGAAGTGTAAAAAAATTCCCAGAATTCTAAAACTACTTTGAAGAATTCAGAACTATTTTGCAAAAAAAGAAGAAACATTTCAGAGTTTGTTTTTACAAAAAAAAAAAAAAAACAAATGGTAAATATTTCAAAAAGCTCCTAATGTCTAAAAAATTCTAATTTCTAAAAATGAAAAAGAAATTCTACAAATCTCTGATTTCTAAAAATTAAATGTTATGGGAGCCCGATGCATGGCTGCTGCCTCCACAGCCCTGGCTGTGCCCAGACAAGGGGCTCTGCCAGTGCTCCAGGTGGTACCATCCGGGCCCCACAGGTGAAACCAAAAGGTGCTGGTCTTCAAGCTGTGCCCTGGCAGGAGGGCTGCACCTCCTGTCCTGCCCGGGCCCCAGGGCCAGCACCTTCAGGGCCAGAGGCTGCTGTTCTGATTTGTGGCGGCGAAGCAATCAGCCGATAATGCAGCCGGGGCAGGGGCGTTGGACACGGCCTTGGAGATGGACAAAATTGGGTACTGTTCGCCCTGACTGAGGTTTTCAGCTGCTCCTGTGAAGCTGCAGGGCTGCTCCTGTGGAGAGAGGAGGTGTCAGAGGCCCCAGCTGCTGGTGGCACACAGGGACCCTCCTGCTCAGCAGGGCCCAGAGCTGGCACAGCCCCCAGCACGGCTGCAGCTGCTGGCACACCTTGGCCCAGCTGCACAGCTGCCCCTCCAGGCCCCAGCCAGCAGGGCATGGCTCTGGGCAGGCTCCCTGGCCAGGAGCGGGCCCCGGGGCGCCTCTGCCTTGCCAGGGCAAGCTGCTCCTGCTCTTTCTGCTCCCCACCTTGCTTTGCCTCTGCCTGCTGCGCCTGGGGTTGCTCTTGGCCAAGATTAATAATCAGTGATTATTCTGTCAGGACAGGGCCAGTGAGAAATTGCCTCCAGCATGCACCGTGATCTTCACACTGTGACTGACCAGGACTCCCAGTCAATGCAGATCTCGATCCCAGTGCACACGGGAACATCGATCTGAGCCATTTTCACGGTGTGCTGGGCTCTCCGTCTGCTTTAGGGAACTGGGCACTGCAAGGAGCTCCTCAGTGAGAGAAGCCAGCAGCTCAGCTGTAACCGCGGGTGCCTCCTGTGCCCCAGGGAAGGGCCGCGGCTGTAAATGTGCGTGTGGCTGAGCTCGGGGCCAGGGCGTAGCCAGGCCCTTGTTGTGCCTCCGGCGCTGCTCGGCAGCTCCATCGGAGCCCGCGGCCGCGGCCCTTCCCCGCCGGGGCTGAGCCGGCCCGGCCCGGCCGCGGGACCCGGCCCGACGAGGGCGCCGCGGCTCCAGAGGCCCCGCCCGGCCCTCAGGGGATGGGCTCCGCCCGCCGCCGGGCCCGCGGGCTTTCTGGAAGCTTCCTCCCACCTCTGCACAACCTCCACCCACTGTGTGTCCCTTTGCTGTGCCGAGAAGACTAAAAACACCCTCTCTAGTGTAACCCTGCTGCACAGCTCCTGAGGGACCCCTGCACACCTTAGCAGAGACCATAAATATTCCTTTGTGCCTCAGGAGGGATCATTGCACACCTTAGGAGAGACCATAAATATTCCCTTTGTGCCTCAGGAGGGATCCCTGCACACCTTTGGAGAGCCCAAAATGTCCCTCTGTGCCTCCCAAGGAATCCGTTCACACCTTTGGAGAAAGCCCCCAACAGCTTGGTGTGCTCACCAAAGAATCCAGCCCCCTGCCCGCCCAGGGAAGGACTCAGCTCCTCTCCAAGGCCTTGAGGGCAGCCGCTAGACTGCCACGTAAATCACCAGGAACTCAAGAGCCTGGCCAGCCTTACAGAGGTCTCCAGTCAGCTGTATGCCACAGAAGAGACCTCAAATGCCCTAAGAACCTCATGGGGAACCCCAGCCACATGCAGCATTTACAAAGGACCCAAAGCCCTGCATGTCCAGCCCAGGAGCCTTGTGCCCAAACAAGGAGCTCTGCCTGTGCTGGTGGTACTGAAAGAAATACAAAAACCCAAGCTGTATACTCCCAAGTTGTAATGTTAAATAGTTTGATTGTAATGTTAAAACAGCCTATTAACTCGCCCGGGCTAAAGAGAAAAGGCCGAGAGGCGAGCCCTGCCCCCAGGGGCTGTCTGCGAAGGCTGTCGGCAGCCAGAAGTAATGTTTTGCTGTAAAATGAAAGATGCAATGTTACTTACCTATTTAAGCTGTTCAAATTGAATGTATCCCTAAAATTTTTACTTGTTGTACCCTGAGTTTTATACCCTTTCTCCCCTGGGTCTCGGGGTGCCCCCACCCCAGGGGATTCCACCCTTTTTCCCTGAGTCACCGGGCTGTCCCCACCCCGTCGGGGGAGAATCCTGTACCTGCTTCCCAGTGGGGGCTGCTGACCCCGCCCAATATGGAGATTAGGACACCCTGCTCCCAAGATGCACTGATTCAGCCAGCTGAACCCTAGAAAACCCCCTAAAACAACGAGTCAACACAAAAACTAGACCTAAGGAGGATAATACTGTGCAATGCACAAGTCCAGCTACCTGCAGGTAGCAGGTATTTTTGGTTACCTTCTCGCCATGACCTGAAGAGAACTGGAGAGAGGTGACCCCCCGAGAGCACACGAGCCAAAGGTGATTCTTTGGAAGCTCCTGCGAGGGCAAGAATCCCGACTCCGCAGCACCAGCAGCAGAATCGTCGGCACCTCCTCCTCCACGGTGTCTACAGGGAGCAGCGGCGGCAGGCGCAGCCCCCGAGCCCCCTACCCAGAGCTGATTTCTAATAAAGGCCTTTTCAAAGGAGCTGGTCTCCTGGCCCATTAATTCATAACAATTTGGGGAATCGTCCGGGATCTGACCACACCCAGAGAAGACGGAGGACGGCATGGCCGGCCGCTCTTTGGCTCTCTGACAGCTGGTCACACCGGACCCAAGGAAAGCAGCCTGGGATTGGACAGCGCGGAGGAGCATCGGTAAAGTATAGCCGGTGGCGGGAGTGGAGACGAGTGAATGGTGTGTGAGTGAGACGGGGGCCGGCAGCTCGGATCCCCGAAGTGAGTGTGGACCTCCTAGTACCACGGTTCTGAACTTCCGCGAGGGAGTCAGCTGGGAACGGAGGGAAGCGAAAGGAGAACTGAGTGAGAGAAGCGTCTCCAGGGGCATAGGGGGCCCCCCTCTGGGCGTGCAGAGGTAATTTAGAGAGTGAGTGGCACGTCATAGAGTGAATGAGGAAATAGGCCCGCCTCCATTCTAAAATCCACAGAGGCAGGCTGCTCGGGCTGATCCAAGCATGCGGAAAGCCTAGAAGCTGTGTGAAGCATGCACCGCATTGGCTGAAGTTACAGCCCGGGGTGTCTGAGTGCTGGCTGGGGTAGTGGCCGAAACCCTAAGGGTGGGTTTTCCGGGCTACTTTTCGGGGGCTCTGCACACTGGCTGGGGTAGCTTATCGGGGTGCGGGGAGTGAAAGAGGGTACTGGCCGTGCTATGGCCCGGGGTGTCCAGGTAATGATGCACCGCATTGGCTGAGGTCACAGCCCGGGGTGTCCAGGTGAGGAGACACTGGCTGGGGTGGCTTATCGGGGTGCGGGGAGCGAGGACCTACTTGAGACACTGGCTGGGATAGCTACCGGGGTACAGGATTGGGCGCACTAGTTGGGGGTACCTAGAAGTGAGAGGTATGCGTTCCAGGTGCGGTGAGCCTACAGGGCCGGGGGTCTTCTGAGCCAAGGGTTGCCCAGAAGTGAACTTATCCGGGTGTAGGGTGAATGAGAGTTAGGGAAGTCCCAAAAGTGCGAGGGACTTAACAATAGGGAGAGTGAGTGTGTCGCACACTGTATGTCCAAGTCTAGCTGTGGTAGTGACTGCAACTCTGGGCCCAGGTTTACCGACTGCTTACGGAAACTTGTCTGACGTACAGGAGAGAAAGAGGGGTGCTGGCTGGGAGTAGTGGCCGAAACCCTAAGGGCGGGTTTTCCGGGCTACTTTTCGGGGCACTCAGAACACTGGCAGAAGTGGTGACTGGAGCCACTAACGGGTGTTCATAGAGTGAATGAGGGGTGCTGGCTGGAAGTAGTGCTGAGACCCTAAGGGCGGGTTATCAGGCTACCACGGGGCACCCAGAACGCTGGCAGAGGTGGTGCCCAGACCTTGAGTAGTGGCCGAGACCCTAAAGGCGGGTTTTCCGGGCTACTTTTGTTACTGGGGCCACTGACAGGTGTTCATAGAGTGAGTGAAAATTACCAGTGAGAATGGGAGCATACATAAGTAGACAAGAACAGCCTGAGAAAAAAGAAAAGGAGAAGATAAAAAACATTCCTCCAGATAGTCCACTAGGACAAATGTTAGAACTATGGAGTACTGATGAAGCCACTAAAAGTTTGAATAAAGTTAAAATGATTCATTATTGTATAGAGGTTTGGCCCACTTTAAATTTACCCGAAAAATGGCCATGGTGTGGAACTAAAGACCCTTGGATGTGCTCCCAATTAAACCAGTATCTGAAATCTCGAAAGGATTCAGATTCTGAGCAGATCCTTTATGCTGCCTGCTGGCAGCCACATAGAACCGAAGGTGAAACAGCTAAGATTTGTAAGCTACAAGAGGAAAAGAAAAAAAATGAAAAAGAGAAAAGAGAAGAAAACAGTCATAATTGGGACCCTCTCGATCATTTGCCCCCTCCTCCAGTCTACCCTGGAATACCCCAAACTATTTCTGCTAACCCTCCAGCTTTACCTGTGAACCCCTCCCCATCTCTCCAAACCATAATCCCTACTCCTTCTCCAGCTTGCACCCCAACAGGATTACCCCCGACAGCTCCACCACCTCAATCTAACCCAACTATCTCAAGTACTAATCCCTTCTACCCTGCAGCCCTGTCCTTAACCTCTCCTAACACTAGCCTAGGCCACTCCCCTTCACCATCTACCATCCCTGCACCCCCACACAACTGGGAGCTGGACTTGCCAGCCAATGAGACTAATTTTCTAGAAACCCCAAAAGGACCCTACTGTGGCACCAAGTCAAAAACAAAACTCTTCCCCCTAAGGGAAGTCCCTATGGGTGGAGTAGCTGGAGGAGTAGGGTTTGTAAATGCACCTCTGACAGCTTCAGAAGTTAGAAGTTTTAAGAAAGAGCTGGGGAATCTAGTTGAAGACCCTGTGGGGATTGCTAAGCAAATAGATCAGTTCTTAGGCCCGAGCATTTATACGTGGAGTGAGTTAAATTCGATATTAAACATACTTTTTAATCCAGAAGAAGTTCGGCTGATTAGAACAGCTGGCATACGAGTTTGGGAAAGGGAAAATAGGATGGGCCTCCCAGGAGACCAGAAGTTGCCACTAGTTGACCCCAGGTGGAACCCAAACATGGGGGAGGGTATACGAAATATGGAAGATTACAGAAACTTGATGATAAGAGGCATCAAGGAATCAGTCCCCCGGAGTAATAACACAAAACTAGCCTTTGATGGAGCCCAGGAGAAAAATGAGACCCCAGCAGCCTGGTTAAACAGACTGAGAAAGAACTTCCAGCAGTATTCTAACTTGGATCCAGATAGCCCCGAGGGACAAGTGTTTTTAAAATTACAGTTTGTTACAAAATCCTGGCCAGATATAAGGAGGAAACTAGAAAAGGTGGAAGACTGGCAGGAAAAGGGATAAATGACTTATTAAGAAAAGCTTTAAAAGTTTATCTGAGGAGAGAAGATGAAAAAGCAAAGACAAAAGCTAGAATTATGGTAGCTGTGGCCAAAGAAAGTGTCAGAGATAATAGAGACTTACAAGAAAGGAGAAATGTAAAACCTCCATCAGAGAGAGGCAGAGAAAAACTGCTATTGCCTTGGAACACCCCTCTGAAACCAAAAGAAACCCGAATATGCCACTACTGTGGCGAAGTGGGTCACATAAGGAGATATTGCAAAAAGGTACCCTTGGACAATGCTATTATAAAAGAGCAAGAGGCATTGGAGAAGTTCTTAAAAGGAGAAGGTAATGGAGATTAGGGGTGTCATGAGCTCTATATATTAGAGGACCCAATGAAACATCAAGAAGAGCCCATGGTAAAATTTGAAGTGGTCCCCATCATGAAGAATTTGAGTTTTTAGTAGATACTGGTGCAGACAAATCTAGTGTTAATCAGCTTCCAATTGGGATTACAGTTGGGAAACGGACATGTGATGTCTTAGGAGCAGAAGGGAAACCCTTCCGGGCTTCTGTCATAGAAAATGTGGAGATCAAAGGAAATTCAAAAAAATGTGTCACTGATCTCATATACTTGCCTAAATTGGACAGTAATTTACTCGGAAGAGACTTGCAAGTTCAGTTAGGGGTAGGGATTCTTCCTAAAGAGGGTAAAATGGTGGTCCAGATGATGAAAATAACTGTTAAAGATTTGAATGAAATAAATCCAGAAGTATGGGCTGAAGAGGGGAAGTATGGATACCTAAACATCCCACCTATAAGAATAGAGATGCAAGAAGAAATACCCCCTATAAGAGTGAAACAATATCCTATTTCTATAGAAGGTAAAAAGGGGTTAACACCAATTATAAATCATCTGTTAACTGAAGGAATATTAGAACCCTGTATGTCCCCCCATAACACCCCCATTTTAGCAGTAAAAAAGACAGAAAATAAATTTAGGCTTGTGCAAGACTTAAGAGAAGTAAATAAAAAGACAATTACAAGATACCCAGTGGTATCAAATCCCTACACCCTTTTAAGCAGAATCCCTAGAGAACACAGCTGGTTCACTGTAATAGACCTAAAGGATGCTTTTTGGGCCTGCCCCTTAGCTAAAGAGAGCCGAAATTGGTTTGCCTTTGAGTGGGAGTGCCCCGAAAGTCAGAGAAAGCAGCAGCTAAGGTGGACCCAAATTCCCCAAAGTTTTACTGAGAGTCCAACTCTATTTGGACAAGCTCTAGAAGAGCTGTTAGGGCAATTCACTCCTGGAGATAACGTACAAATCCTACAGTATGTAGATGACCTCCTACTATCAGGGAAGGAACAAGATAAAGTAAGAGGAGCCAGCATTAAACTCCTAAATTTCCTAGGAGAAAAAGGCCTTAAAGTATCTAAAAACAAATTGCAGTTTGTAGAATCACAAGTAACCTATCTTGGACACCTCATTGGGGAAGGGTATAAAAAAACTGAGCCTGAGAGAATCTCAGGTATACTGTCCATCTCAGCTCCAACCACGAAAAGAGATGTAAGAAAACTATTGGACTATTTGGCTATTGTAAACTATGGATAGAAAAATACTCACAAAGTGTCAAATTTCTATATGAAAAACTAGTCCAACCTGAACCTGTAACATGGACAGCTGAGAATGAAGAACAGTTAGAAATTTAAAAGCCAAGTTATCCTCAGCCCAGTTCTTAGTCTTCCTGACCTTAAGAAGAGGTTTGACTTATTCATAAATGCAGAAGAGGGAACAGCCTATGGGGTGTTAACCCAAGAGTGGGGAGGACACAAAAAGCCTGTTGCATACCTTTCTAAGCTCCTAGACCCAGTTGCAAGGGGATGGCCAGCTTGTCTTCAAGCTGTGGCAGCTACAGCAGTCCTTGTAGAAGAAGCACAAAAGCTAACACTACAAGGAAAAATCATTGCACACACCCCCCACGATCTCAGAGCAGTGTTGAGTCAAAAAGCCCAACAATGGTTAACAGACTCAAGGATCCTAAAATATGAAATAATTCTGACAAATGCTGAAAATCTAGAATTAATCACATCCAAAAGTTTAAACCCTGCACAATTCCTCTCAGGGGAGCCCATACCCGCCCTAGAACATAATTGCTTAGAAGTCATAGACCTGCAAACAAAAGTAAGAGAAGACCTTGAAAATGTACCCCTGCCATATGGGAGGGTGTTGTTCATTGATGGATCATCTAAAATGGCAGAGGGAAAAAGAATATCAGGTTATGCAATAGTCGAAAGTATCAACAAACAGAGTTTGAAAGTTATAGAGAAAGAAAAATTGCCCCCAAACTGGTCTGCTCAATGCTGTGAGGTCTATGCTCTAAAAAGAGGATTGGACCTGTTAGAACAAGATCAAGGTACAATTTACACTGACTCACGGTATGCCTTTGGAATTGTGCACACATTTGGAAAAATTTGGGAAGAAAGAGGATACCTAAATTCCAAGGGAAAAGATTTGATACATAAAGAACTAATTAAGTTGGTATTAAAATCCCTTATGAAACCCAGGGAAATTGCAATAGTGCATATCAAGGGACATCAAAAAGGGAATACCTTTGAAGGAAAAGGCAATCAAGCAGCTGACCAAGCCGCCAAGTTAGCAGCCCAAAACCTGGGGAGCCAATAAAAATTTGACTTTGACTGATTTGCCAGCTGATAAAGAACCAATATATGATGATTATGAATCAAGGAAATAAAAAAGTTAAAGCTGCACCAGGGAAACAAGGGGAATGGTTAACACCAGATGGACGAAAGTTTTTAAATAAAGCCCTGGCTCGAAAAATGCTAACAGAAATACACAGTCTGACCCACTGGGGCACCCAAGGGTTATGTGATCACTTTTTAAGAGAGTATTTATGTATCGGAGTATATAATTTGGCCAAAGCAATTACTGAAGGATGCCTTATCTGCCAAAAGGTGAATCAAAAAGCAATGAGAAAGAATACCCCAGGAGGAAGACAAATAGCATTAAGACCCTTTCAAAATATACAAATAGATTTTACTGAAATGCCTCCAGTACAAGGGTACAAATATCTACTTGTTATAGTTGATCATCTAACCCATTGGGTGGAAGCCTTTCCTACAAAAAGAGAAACAGCACAAGTAGTAATAAAAATATTATTAGAACACATCATCCCCCGGTATGGCTAGTGAATAATATTAATTCAGACCGAGGTCCTCATTTTGTAGCCAAAATCCTACATGATGTCATTAAAGCCTTAGGAATCAAGTGGCAATTGCATACACCCTGGCATCCCAAAGTTCAGGGAGAGTTGAGAGGATGAATAAAACCCTCAAAAATGTATTAACCAAATTGATAACCGAAACAAGAATGAATTGGCTCAAGTGTTTGCCCCTGGCCCTTCTGCGAATCCGGGTCCGACCGAGATCCGACATAGGGGCTTCACCATATGAGATGATGTTTGGACTCCCCTTCTTACTAACCCCCTATAGCACTGGGAATTATTTGGAAGGAGAAGCCGCTACCCAAGAATATGTAAAAACAATTGGAAAGACATTGGCAGATCTTAAAAGAAGAGGGTATCTTCCTCAAACCTCTCCCTTGGACACTGACATGCACCAAATAAAACCAGGAGACTGGGTTTTAATTAAGTCCTGGAATATCCACCCCATTAACCCCTAAATTTGAAAGTCCGTTCCAAGTTCTACTCACTACTCATACTGCTATGCGAACCCAAAAAAGGGTTGGACTCACATCACCAGAGTGAAAGGACCATTACCACCCCCGAGAGATCCCTCTGACCCTGCAACCCCAACAAGAGTTCCCTCTGAGTGGACTGTCACTCGAGATCCAGACACCTCAAAATAACTCTCAAGAAACAACCGAAAGCCAGTTAAAAACAATAAGGGACAATAACAGTTATTACAAGTTGTTGTTACATTGCTGAAAATCCACATTGTTATAAGAAGTTAAAAAGTGTTAATATAGAAGTGTAAAATAATAGTTAAATGCAAAGTTATTGTAATGAGTCACAGAGTGTTAATGTAAAAAAATGATAAGTAGCAGTAATTCTAAAAATTAAATCTCTCATAGGGCACACCCAAAAGGAACTAAATAAAACTAAGAAAAAAGTGAGAATAAACAAGGGAGGACTCCACAAATCCAGCCTAAGAAATCCCCAAACCCAAGAGCAAGACCAGGTGAGACCAAAGAGACGGGCCGGTTCATACTGGACTCTTGGAGGGACTGATAATAGTCCTGTTGATATGATGAGGAGAAAAAACTCTCCGACCCAAGAGGCAAGCCCAGGTGAGACCAGAGAGCCCACAAATAAAATGGTTCATACTGGACTCTTGGAGGGACTGATAGTAGTCCTGGTAATAAGCAAATTTGCAGATGGAGCTTGCTCCAAATGCCATGGGGAGAATCTACAATCCCTTATAAGAGTTCACACCCATGTGAATCCCACATGCTTTAACATGACCCAATTATCCACCTGTCAAAAACAATACTGGATTGGAAAAGCTGCTATGTTTAAGCAGTGCCTGACTGGAGAGTGCCCTATCAGAGAATGGTTCTGTTTTAAAGAGTTGGAAAATCCAAAAAGAGTCGCAAATCTAATAAAAGAAAAACCACTGGTAGTAAAAAAGAGTGAAATAGATGAACCGGAGAAATATTGGTCTATTGAGAAAAGAAAATCAAAGTGTGTCTATAATAAAAGTTATGATCACATAACTGCATTAATAAAAAAGGCAATCCTTTTGAGAATCAGAGAGACTTCAAAATATTGGGAACCCTTATATAGCAATTTAAAGAGAAATAGCCAAAGAAAAAGAACTGTAATTAGTATAAGCAACACCCAAACATGGAGAATAAAATATGGACACCAAAAGAAATAGAAAAGATATATAAACCAGCAACTTGGGCACAAGATAAAACATGGGGGTACCAAACTCCAATTTACATGTTGAATAGAATTATCAAATTACAAACAGTATTAATAAGAATATCAAACACAACAGCCCTTGCCCTTGAACATATCAATAACCAATTGACACAAACAAGAGCAGTAGTTAATCAACTTAAACTAGCAGTCAATTATGAGAGTAAAGCAATAAGAAATATTTCCAAGGAAATAAAAAAAATTGCAAGTACCCAAGAATGGAAGCCCCTAATTAATATAGACTGGTGGGACAACTCATGGTGGAAAAAAGTAGTGTTCATTGCAATTAGTGCCTTTGCCAGTCTCCTACTCTTCCACTGTATGCAGAAACCCACGAATACAATTAAATTAAAACCCCAAGAAGAACAACTAAGTACAGCAAAAAGAATTTATAACCAATACCAAGAATTAAAACAAAGTTATTCCCTTAAATCAGAAATAGCCAATTGATGCGGACAAAAGCCCGATCAAAGAATTAGAGGGGGGATTGAAAGAAATACAAAAAACCAAGCTGTATACTCCCAAGTTGTAATGTTAAATAGTTTGATTGTAATGTTAAAACAGCCTATTAACTCGCCCGGCCCTAAAGAGAAAAGGCCGAGAGGCGAGCCCTGCCCCCAGGGGCTGTCTGCGAAGGCTGTCGGCAGCCAGAAGTAATGTTTTGCTGTAAAATGAAAGATGCAATGTTACTTACCTATTTAAGCTGTTCAAATTGAATGTATCCTAAAATTTTTACTTGTTGTACCCTGAGTTTTTATACCCTTTCTCCCCTGGGTCTCGGGTGCCCCCACCCGGGGGGGATTCCACCCTTTTTCCCTGAGTCACCGGGCTGTCCCCACCCCGTCGGGGAGAATCCTACCTGCTTCCCAGTGGGGGCTGCTGACCCCGCCCAATATGGAGATTAGGACACCCTGCTCCCAAGATGCACTGATTCAGCAAGCTGAACCCCAGAAAACCCCCTAAAACAACGAGTCAACACAAAAACTAAGACCTAAGGAGGATAATACTGTGCAATGCACAAGTCCCAGCTACC